>JAPZEA010000006.1:11075639-11088138 GCA_029783685.1 Heniochus monoceros | reverse complement strand
TGGTTGCGTTTTGTTTTTTATTTATGTTTTACACAGCATACCAACTTTTTCAGAATCGGGGTTATACACCTGGGTTATGAAAAATGTGTGGTGTCTGTCCAGGGCAGTACCTTGCATTCGTCTTTGTGAAAGAGCAATATCACTGAAAGGCCCTGTGAGCAAGTGTCCTAGATTTATGCAGCTACAGGGAATATACATCCTTATGAAATTGCATTATTTTGGGGGGGGTTTAAAGACAGAAATAACAATGTAAATGTCAGACTTGGTCCGTCTTTAAGATCTTCTAACAAACGAAAATATTTATTTAATATTTGAAAAAATTGCAACAGACTGATTGCACAAGTAAGTGCACCCTGCCCAGCTCATACGTTGTAGAAGCACATTTTGCATTTATTACAGCAGCAAGTCCGTGAATAAGCTTCTATTAACTTATCTTGAATTTGGAATTTTATCCCACTCTGCACTCTGACTTTTCCTTCTCTGAAGCCATGGCTGAGGTGACTTTGATGTGTGCTTTGGGTCATTGTCACATTGGAATGTGAAGTTCCTCTTCATCTTCATCTTTCTGATGGTTTTGCTTTTTTGCCCAAATATCTTGATGTTAGTTCATTATACCGTCTATCTTGATAAGAGCCCCTAACCCAGATGAAGGGAAGCAGCCCCAAAGTATGATGCTACCCCCACCTTGCTTCACAGTTGGTATGGTGTTGCTTGAATGGTGAGCCGTATTTGTTTTGTGCCAAACATATCTTTTAGAATTAATGCTGGACAGTTCAACCTTTGTCTTGTCAGACCATAACACATTTTCCTGCATGGTTTCAGCTGTTTGAATGCATCTTTTGCCATAATTCAAACCTGGATGTTCCTTTTATGGTTTCAGTTTGCCACACTACCCCATAGCCCACACATGAGCAGAACACAGCTGATAGTGGTCACATGCAAGGAGTGACGAGCACTGGCCAGAAATTCCTGTAGTTCCTTCAAAGTTGCTGTAGACCTCTTGGTAGCCTCCCTGATCAGTTTTTCCTTCAGCTGCCTACTCCATCATTAGCCAAGCAGAAGGCAAAATGATTTTTCGAATTGTTCTTAGAGGGAATCCTTGGTTCTTTCATCCGAATTCCCACCAATGCACAACTGACTAATGGCACATGATACACAGTACCTCAGTGATGTCCTGCTGTGTCTGATGTGTGATGTCTCATTGTTTGTCAGTGCTTATACTGTGCTCTTACAGCACAAATTCAATCCCCTGACATTATTTCCTCAATGAAGCATTCATGTCTGAACCCTGTGGCCCTCAATACATCCCTGGATAGCCTGGAAAATGTGATTCTCCTTTTTCCATTTGCTTCAGGCCACCTGCACATCACACACACACATACACACACGCACATGCGCACACATGGACACACGTACAAATACATGCATGTTTAATAAGAACTCCACAGAGGGCACAGCTGGCCCCTCCACTGATCCAGCTGAGGTTGTTAACTTCCACTCTGTACTCCATCCACACTCATAACATGAAAGAAACAGTTTGCTGAACATGTCAAAGCCTTTCAAAAAAGACAGAGACATTTTCAGTCCATAGAGCTGGGTCACCATCCAAGAATGGTTTCATGTAAATAATAATACAGAATTAGAAAGATTAAATGGAAATGGCAATTTTCACTGAAATGTCCTCATTGCCAAAATAATTTCATGCTCGCTTAAGATCAATAAAGACAGAGGTTTAACATTGCTGAGAAAAACAAGATTCTCTGAGTTGATGTTATGATTAATACTTTTATGCTATTTCAAAATCCACTTCAAATTTATGCCTTAAATGGAAAGATTTCAGTTTGTGTGGGGTTCATTGTTGCCACCGCTACAACATTATCCTCCCTTTTCATTCAAACAGTTAATAATCTGCTTGGTTTCACTTGGTGAGAGCTCAAGAGGTGGGCTCAAAAGGAATAGAACCAGGCTCTCTGGTGACCCAAACAGTGTGTTTGTGGTTTCTAAGGCTGTCTCAATTTTATTATCGGGCTTCAAGGAATCAGTGGGGTCATCTTTTGGTTTTCCCATATCACTGGAAACCACTGACTGGCCAGCATGCTGCTGATCGTTGTAGCTCCCTCAGTCGTTCCTCCACAGCGATTTTATCAATCCTCAGTGCTTTCACAAGAGCTCAGGAGATAACCCGCTGCACTGCTACATAATGGACAAGGTAGCACAGATGACCTAGAAGTGACACAAAGTGCCGCCAAGAGGCTCACAGAGCCACATCGATTGGTTCTAGCCTTTGTTGTTCTGTACATGAACATGTTTCCACAGCCTTCAGATAGCAACAGTGGCCTCCTGCTGCTGAGACAGCTGAAAGATGAAAGACTGGTATTAAAAACCAAAACAAAATGTTACCTTCAAAATCAATTTCACTGAATTCTCTTCTGTGAAGAAACTGTCTAGATGTGCTGACAACTAATGCACAAACAGATTTACAGGTATGGAAATGTACATCACTAGCTGTTCACCTTATCAGGACCTGCAGATGGACGTTCCATAACAAAAGGATTATTGTGACACTGTGTGCATGTGCAGCTGCTCCATACCTCAGGATGTACAGAAATGACTGAGCTTTGTGGGTGGGTGTCATACAAAATACATTAATATCCTACTAATTTTCTTTGCCAAATCTATCTTCAAGGAAATGTCAGTCCTGCTAAAATTACCTCAATTAGATCATTATATGTCATCATTATACTTTGTTTTTCCAGTTCAGGAAGTCTGACATTCCTATGCCAAAGCGGGTGGATGGTTTGGTGTACAAAGCTCTGAATTAGGGAATGAGGTCAGAGGAAAATGGTGGTTTTGGTTCAATATTCAAAACGTCAATGCCTTTTAAGTCAGCATTAATTTTTCAGTATTCAGCCCCTCCTGTCTGGCTGCACAATGCCCATCAATGTTTACCAACCAAAGGCTTTATATGTGTTATGGTTCAGGGCATATAGTCGACATTAGCCCCTGGAGAGTTACTTAAAATTCTGGGCACCCCGAGAATATTTCTCTCGAGTCCTTGAAAATATACATAAGCAAACTTTAATCATAGAGGTGGCAGATGAAGAAACACTGGTCATATGGGTCATGTTGGAAACGACAAACAAACCATCATTCTACTGGATAAAAGAAAACAGCTTAAGGTATATTTTTTGCTATACTCTCTGTTCAAAATATCATTCAAAGGCGGTATTGTACTTCACATCCCATCAAACAACACAATTTCCTGTGTACAAGTGGAAACCTGTGCCTGAACAATCAGGGGTCACCAAAAGCATTAGGATTCAGCTGCTGAGGTTTTGAATATCCACAGAAATGCACATAATATGTTTCTTTTTTTTTTGGCATTCAAGCACCCCAGGAAATGAATCCTAATGATTTTGGTGATCCCACTGACATCTAGCGCCACCACCAAGTTGACATTTTCCATTCAAAGTGATATGTCTCAACAACTGTTGGATGGAGACTTTAAAAGAATGTAGCAGACATTCATGTTCCCCAGGACACACTGTACATTTTCCCAAATTCTCCTATAGCTCACTCATTTGGTCAACATTTCAATTTGTCCAATACATTGGTTCATCACCAAATACTAAATAAAAATATGCCATTCTCAACAGCCTAAGGACATTGTGTTTAGTGACAATTAGCAAACATTAACATGCAACCACAGTGAATATGGTAAATATTACTTTCTACGCATACATTATCAATGCCATTATCAGCATGCAGAAAACATGACAGTTTGCAGTTAGTCAACCCCTGATATAATGGATACATTGCAGCATGAACTGATCAATACTAGACTATGTGGTCACTCAACATTCATTCCATATTTCTGTACACATCTTAGCCAATAATTTTCATCAAGGCATTGATAAATCGCTGATACACCATAGGCATGTTTCTGTTTCCCAACCAATTTCAGATTTCACATAATCTGTCTGTCCTACAGATATCATAGAAAGGTACATGGTACAGTCCCCAGCCCCCAACTGCAACCCTTCAACATCCCTCAGGGTTCTAATGCCCAACCCCCACTTCCAACCCAAACACATGCATACACACTTAAGAGACCATTACGCTAGTCCTTCGGGACTGCTCCCATGCTCTTTGCTAACTTCTAGCTGTATCAGAAGCCTATGGTCCTGGCTGTGTGAAGCAGGTCCTGTTGCTATACGGTACTGTGACTCAGTGGACAGCTACTGTAGCATGCCCAAAGCTCATTCAAGCAGCAGGAGGTGTTGCACGCTACTGTACAATGACGACACTGACAGATAAATGAAGCTTGACTTGTGGTTGAAGCACAGGTTTGGGTGCAGCTCCTGCGGTGCTGCTTTATGATTTTGCCGAGTGTTAAGAACAGCGTAAGGCCTTTGAAAAGACATGTGCGAAAGAGCGGAGGTTTGTTGTTCCTGCCTCATGAAACATGCATGAGGTGAGACAATTCACAATGTGTATTATTCATGCGATAGCTGAAATTTGCTGAAAATACTGTAAATTGTGTTGTGTATTTGATAGTGACATACCATGACTTTAAATAGCTTCAGTTCCTCTTCAACACCCCCCACAACGATTATAGGGTGTATTCATAAATTAGCTCACTGGCTTTGGCATTAATAAGATCTGCCATTACAGCTCCACTTCATTAAGCATCCACTGTATGTGTTGCCACCCCACTGCTTTAATGTTCAGTCAATGTGGCTCTATGAAGACCAGTACCAAGAGAATTAGACAGGAGCTGCTGACAACAGATATTGTGACAAAATTGAATTTTAAGCATGAAAAATCGCTGTTATAGATAGCTTAGCTATTGCAGCTTTGAGGCTAGAAAATAAGTCCTCATTGTTTGACAATATACAGTGTATTCTGTATTCATATGCTCACATTGTATTCATATTTTCCTGAAATTCCACCTGGTAAACATTGTGATGTTGAATAAAATTTAATGAATGCTAAGTAGATTTGACACTTGGTTGCACAGTGTGTAATGATGTAACCACTGGTGGGATCTAGCAGAAATGAAGAAAATCAGGTTCATGTTAAGGGCTTCACTGACCACTGGTGCACTGATTACTTAAATATAAGTTTGCAAACAAAGTAAAGTCCACAAACTATTCATCACTTTTTAGAAAGGCTGCACAGGCTCTACATTAGGGCAGGGCAATGAACAGGAAATTTAACAGGAAAAGTGTGAACACACAATTTCCCCTATGACCCCAACTAGTGTGGTCATAGGGGGAGTAGTGTCAGTAGATGTAGTATAGTATAGTGCTTTTGAACTTTGGACGGACCTATCTGTTTCCCACTGCTTCCAAAATGTTGCCTTAATAAAACAAAATAAAATCAATGCTGAAATCATAATCCTCGATTTTCTTTCTATTGTTCACCACAGATTGATAAGAGATGGGTTTATTTCTATTGTTACCGAGGTAAATTTGCCTATTAATCTGGTTTAGATGGCAGGTGGTATCAGCCAGCCTTATCCACCAGGCAGACTCTCCTAGAAGTTTGTGCTAGTAGATGTCTGTACACACTCCTTCTATCGGGAGTTGAAGGCTGCTTGCTCTCCTGCTAGCCTCAGACCCAAATCATAGTGGAGAGAAGTTCCTCTTATTCCTCTCTTCTTTCTGTTATCCCCCCATCTGTCCCTCCCTTTCTTGGCCGACTGCTGGGACAAACCCATCCATGCCTGGCTGGCAGCTCCACATTGAATAAAACATGCACGCCACACGCTGCTGCTCTTTGCTACTTGCAAATCACAGCCACCTTGCCTCTTTCATGCCTCTAGCATCCCTCTCTTCCTTCTTTCTCTCTTCTCTCCTCCCCTTTATCTCAGCAGATGCAATTTCAGTCCATTTCCTCTCTCCGCTTTATCTCCTGCTCTCCATCCCCTCTTTTTTCTCTCCTCTTTGCCATTTCTACATCCCTCCCTCCTCCATCTAATAGCGCTTATTCTCCCAGGTGATCGGCTTTGAACCCAGCACTCCCCCCCCCCCGCCCATGTGACCCCGACCGCCGGCTGGCCCCCCGTGGCCCTTACAGCACTGTGCCTTCGCGTTTTTAATGGTTACGTGTGGTCTGACAGCGGGCTGACCTTTGAGTACTTGCTTCTGTCAGTGAGTGAACTTGTTTGCTTTATTTCATTACATTGTGGTTTTATTTACTACACATTGTTACCTGATTAGTTCCTGGGATTTATCATTCTGTTCCTGCAATTTGACATTTTCAACTCATTTTATCTCCTGTGTTGTTCTTATCTGCTGTTTTTCTCTTTTTCTTTGTAACCTTGTTAAGAAAAGTGCTGTATAAATAAAGTTTATTGTTATACTATCATATTAGACTGTTTTCAGAGGGACACATTGAGCTTTTTTGTGCTAAATTTATCTGACGATGACTAACTACTCTACCAAAGTTATAGTTACTAACATCATCTGTAACAATAAAACCTTGATTAGGGTTTATTCGTAGTGGGAAGAAGACCGTTTTTCAGAATTAAGGCTTTAACCTTTAATTTGTATGCAGGATTTACAGCTTAGAAGTTTTTAAATTTGGTATTTTTCTATTGTTGTCTCATGACCTTTTCCTAAATAAAACACTTCAATACTTCATCTGTTATTAGGAAGAAATACTGAATACAATAAACAGATTGCACATCTGTATAGCTATAGTGCAGATGTCACAAAGTTGTCACATCTCCAGTAGATATTCAACAAAACTGTATGTCCACCTACAGCTGCAGAGTAGTGACCTCAGTCTGACCCCGATGACCCATATGAGAAAGTGTCTGTACATTTCTGAGTATGTCTGACTCTGAAGACTTCTGGTACAGTCTCAGGAGGTCGGGCATCAACACTGGGCTGCACAAACAGGCGAAATGACAACATATTGTCCAGTCAGCAGAGATAACGCAGGTGTGGGTGCAGGGACAGGCCTAAAAAAGAGGTGCTGCTGATGGCATATCCTCACATTCATGCTTGCATACACCAGAAAAGGTGTATAACTGCTATATAATACATGTCAGTATTTTTTTTATTCTCAGAGTGACACACACAGCTGTGCGGCCGTGATTTGCAGAGCGGGGTCTGTGCGGGGGCAGCAGAGGAGAGGAGGGGGTGCGAGGAGAAATAACCAACAAGGAAACCACTTTCAGCTTTGCTCCTGCACCGCCTGGCTGGCCCGCCGCCAGGTTCCTCCGGAGAGAGGGTTGGCTCACCCCTTCTCCTCTCCTCCCTCTCCTCCCTTCTTTCTCTCCCGAACCCACATACGCACGCACTCCCTCCAGCTCTCCGACGCAACAGGCGAGAAGAAGGAAGAGCGACTCAAACTTTCTTCACACAACTGGATCGAGGGAAACTTCTAAAGATGTCAAGCGTGTGGGATTTACAGACGGGCCACTCGGGTATGAGAGGGAAGTGATTTCTTTCTCCCCAGAAGTTAAGGAGAAAACAGGAGGGAGGACGCGCGTTTTTTTTTTTTTTCCGCCGTATGAGACGTCAAAAATCCGCCTCGGCTAACAAAGCAGGCGCCTCGGAGCTGGAGCTTGAAGCCCCGCGGCTTGTGATTTAATGTCCCCGGGTCTCTGTGGAGGGCAGCGAAGGATGCCAGGATGCCCTCTCTGATCTCCCATCTGCTTGTCATCTGGCTGAGCGTCCACAGGCTGGCGTGGTGCACGGAGCGCTCCTCCACACGGGAGCGCTTCAAGGTGGTCATCGCTCCTCTCATCTGCAAGCGGATCTGCCTGAAGGGCCAGTGTCAGGATACCTGCGAGCAGGGCAACAACACCACGCTGATCGCGGAGAACGGGCAGGCGGCCGACACGCTCATCGGACAGGGCTTCAGGGTCGGTGAGTGACGGTGCGAGGCTCGGACAATGCTGTTTATTTAGGAGGGGATATAATTAGGCCGCTGCGATTAACTAATCTGACCTCCGGGTTTATAGTTTTTCCTCTGCGGAGCCTCCGGAGAGGTGAGGGAGGCCTGTTTGGTTGCTCATGGACAGACTTTTTAGGGAGGTAAATATCACATGGTATGAATAAAGTTACATATCAAGATGAGCAAAGTGTAGCGTGTCAGTATCACTATGAATCTGTTTATCACATCTCACTGCATGATAATATCCACCCAGCTGTATTTCTGACACTATTCTGGCCTATTACTACTTCTAATTATTAATTTAGACAATAAAATGACTAATTACCACAGTGAAACTCCATAAAATGCTTAAAATGGGGTCGAATTGTATGTTACTAAGCCCAGTTTTTAATGTTATTATAAGGCAGTGGTGGAAAAAGTATTCAAATTAAGTAGCTCTATTATAAGGAAAAGCCCTGCATTCAAGTCCTTGCTTCAGTAAAAATACCGCAGCATTAGCAGAAAAATGTTCCAAAGTATCCAGAGTGAAAGTACTCATATATATGCATATATATTAGTGTCTTTCATTGTTAAATTGTTGATAAAGTGGAGCTGGTTCAGGTGGTTTTAATATGTACGTAAATCTGCAACAAGTCAAGGTACTGATGATCTTACCATGTGTTTCATACATTAAACCTGCAAAGTCACCAGCTGTCAGATCAGGTAAGTGTAGCTGAGTTGGGTCAAAAGTCTTTTAAAATTGAAGTAATTGAAGACTGAAGCATAAATACATGCCCACATGTCTTATGCTCCTTTCCCACCTCTGTGTGAACTTAGCAAACACATAAACTCTCACCTCCTGTCCGTGGTTATCACGAAACAATAACCAGCGTGCCCAAAAGTCAGGTATAACCGATTCATTTGGGCCTTCATTGCCTGAATGTCCGAACTTTTTTTCTAACTGAGATGAATTTGACACCAGCCACCGTGAATTCAAGTCATAAAGATTTATGTGGAGTGGGTATAGCTCCGCTCCGCAAATAAATAGGTGGCTAAGATGAGGTGAGCTGGGTTTACCCTCCACTGCATCTCTGGAAAATGTTGCCATGTTACACTTTAATTACCGAGGCATGGCTCATTACATAGCATTTAAATGTACTTTTAAGATCTATACTCCCCCCCCCTTGACTCCAGTGTCAGGCATGAGTGCAGCCTTTTCTGCGCTGTATCAGATCAGCTGTGGTGAGACGTGGAGCCATGCAGTCTACGTCAGTCTCCGGCCCAGAACTGGATCTCACCGGCCCGCTTTTCTCTTACTCGCTCGGTGTCCAGAGTGAGATACTGAACAAGAAAGTGAGTGGTGGAGTGAGCGTCTGGCAGGTCCGGCTGTGGCTTCGAGCCCTTTGATGGTCCAAGTCATTTCTTTCTTTGTAGCAGCAGATGTTAATTATCAGGCACTTTATCCCCGTTTCGCCAAAATAATTTATCACAGATTGATAGAAACCCCAGTTTGAGTTTAAAATAATAAGTTATATAGATAACAGCACAATGTGATGCAGCAGCTTCATATTTCTGTGGATAGGACCATCTTCTCACATCCCTCTAACTTTAAACCCTTGTTTTCCTCCCAAAATTCTTAATGTTGATTTCGTCCGGAGTCTAGCAGCCACTCCAGATGCTTACACGCATGTTTGTATGTTCAAGAAGAAGCTAAGATGCAGTACTGCCGAGTGAAAAATGACACATCAGCGCTTCCTTATGCTCATCTGTGGCTGCAGAAAGCCGATATAAAGCCTGTTTAAGTCCCAAGCAAGTTATTGGCTGTAAGTTCCAGGCTTGTGGTGCTCCTTACAGTCATCACACACACTTCTGCAGCAGAGAAGATCTATGTGGTCATACAGATGTATCCTCTCCAGCTGCTTTCATCGCTTTGCCCATGTGGAATTGAGCAGGCTGGTTTTAATCGAGGTCAAGTGGATCCTGCATGTAGCGCAGTGACAGTATTCTTCCTCCTGACACCGCGTAGAGTCAGAGAGTTGGCTCGGCCGGCGGCCCTCCCTCCTCTCCTCCGATTTCTTTGTGGTGCGTCACGTTTTGGAGCTTCTGTGTCAAATAATTCAAGAGAGGCATTTTAAATTCCTGGAATACCACATGCTGCTTCACATTTGGTGTGGATCGAGGAGCCGCTCCACAGTCACCTGTCTCCTGGATTTCACGTTCAAAGCGTCTGAAAAGACCCTCGCTGAGAGTTTTTTTGCGGCAGAGGACAAGAAGGTTTGACTTCAGCCCGGAGAGGAGACGTGTGTTGTTCAGTACGAGGGCTGGAATGTGGTGCGGACAAGTGGAAATTTCTCTCTCCCGTGTTAAAACGGCCATGGCTATAACAGCAACAATATGAAGACTTTTTCCATATTTGAGCTGTTGTGACGTCGCCACAGCGAGGCCCAAACTGAGCAAACCTTTCCTCGGAAGAAATACAGTTTCTGTCCGTGTGTGGAAGCGCAAGGAGTACCTTTCAGTATGTGTGCTTCAATATGTACAAGGATTTTCACGGTGGAGAATTTGGCTGGAGTTTGGTGGACAGGCGGGCAGAGGGCCAAGAAGCAGACAGGTTTTAGCGGTGATCTCGATCTGGGATTTCTGCCAACAGACAGATGTCATTTTTATGGCCATAACTTTGAAAGTAATAGAGAGAGAAAGTTTTTTTAACCTTCACTGGGCAGGATGACATGATAAAGTGTCTGAAAACCCAGGGATAAGAAACTCAAACTGGAGACATTGCTTTTATTTGGTATACAACTGCTCCATAAACCTTCATTTTAAACCCTGGGGGGATGTTTGCAGGATGAGAAATGGATTTAACCTTAAATTGAAGCTGGATGAATGATATTCCAGGGTTAAACAGCTGTAGAACAAACTGGAGAACATGTGTCAGTGTTGGCAGAGGGGTTGTTTTGACATAGTTTGCTCCTTCTGACCACCTGTCCAAAAACCCAACACATTCCATTTGCAATGATAGAAACAGAGAAACGCGAGCAAATCCCAGATTTAAAAGGTGTTACCAACAAATGTTCACTGGTATTTTTAGCCACGTTAGCGGCGTGGCTCTTGCGGATGGCAAATGTCAGTCTGTGGGTCGGTCAGTTGGTCCACCTCTTTGGTCCAGGCTGAAATATCTTAACAACTATTGGATGGATTTCCTCGAAGCTTGGCACAGACATTCATGGTGCCCAGAGGATGAATATTAGTGGGTTTGATGATCCCCTGATTTTTTCTCTAGCACCACCAAGAGGTTGACGTTTGTGTAAAATGTCTCCATAACTATTGGATGGATTGCAATGAAACATATGGTACAGACATTCATGTCTGCCTCAGGATGAACTTTTCATTGCAGCAGCTACGTTTGCAAGCTGAAAAACCCAAACAATCAGCTGAAAGAGATTAAAACGCTCCATAGTGCCGAGGAAACTGCCACCATGAGCGATTTTCACATTACATGCAGTCATTTGACGCAGTTTTTAATGTAAACATATCGATTAGAGCAGTTTTAAAGAACTGCTCCTGTCGTAAAGAGTATTTGCTTACAGTTTCGGAAGGTTTAAGTTTGCTAATAATCATCTCAATTCCAATCAGGTTACGAATGTCAGTGATGAAATCTTTTTTTCTGAGCAGTATGCGTGATTACGCTGTCACAGACCGGGACAGACAGCCACCACCCAGATGTTGAGCTGAGCACATCGTCTCCGTCTGGATTACCTGCTCTAGATGACGACAAATCACCTGAACGACAGGCAGCTCTCCTGCACTTTCTGTCCCATTTGAGAGAGCTTACCCACAGACAGCCAGAGATTATAGAATATCTGTTATGGTTAAGTAAGTAGCAGTTAGACTTAGTGACGGCCTGTTTAATATACAGTGTAGAGCATACATCACAGCAGCCCATCTATGTAATCATTGTTTTACACGTGTTCTTTGAGCTCGAGCACACGCTGCAATTCATACACTGCATACTTATCAGATTGGGAAGCTTTATCATTAACAAGTGAACGCTAACTGCACGTCTGCATCAAATTCACTTCAATGAGGCTGAGCTTTGCCTGAGATTTTCAGGTCATGTTTGCAGGGAATCCACATGGCCTATCTTTCACTGTACACTTCCTAAAACTGATGAAAGCGGAGGAACTTGAAAGCTTCCCAGGCACGCTGGCAAGTAGAGAAAAGTTGACGTTTATAGCCTGATATGCCTTTGTCTCGGTTTCCACATCACATCTATGCCAGGGGGCTTTGCAGGGGCATCATTATCGTTAATGTCAGGAATAAAAGAGTGAGTGCATTTGAGGCGTGCGAGAACAGTTGCATATTTGATTTGTAAATCACCAAACTGCAAAAACCTTGAATGAACCTTCGCATGCTCATCCCATTGCATGTCCCGTTCCAGATCCCTGCGGAACCTGAACCTGTTTACCGGCAGATGCAGACTTTCGTTGTAATTATCTCCATGTGTCGGCCTGAAAAAATATCCAACGGCCAGCTTTCTTTCTTCTTCTTATCCTCAGCACTTGAAAGCTTGGTGTAAATTGTAGGATAGGGCAAAGCAGCGAAGGTTACG
>JAPZEA010000006.1:11060433-11075539 GCA_029783685.1 Heniochus monoceros | reverse complement strand
GAAGGTTACGGGGTGCTTTTTTACTCCTTGGAGACCGGGTGTTTTTGTTTATGTGTGCGCATCTGTCTCACACTTCATCCACTTATGAAAGCAAGAGTTATATTTTCAGCAGTCATCAAAGATGGCCTTTCAAAATAAAGTGGTTACATAAATATCAGTATCTGAGCACATGGCGTGTTTGGTCTGAGTTAAGGGTGTTTTTTTCCAACGAGAATGAGTTTTTTCTTGCCGTTGCTAGCACCGAGGCATCCCATCTATCAGCCGCACTGACAGCAGCTGCTCATTTCCCAGACGTCCCTCCTGCATCTCAGCAGCATCTCCTCGCAATCAGGACTCCAGACGCCCGGCTGCTCTAGATTCTCGTCTTTGTCTGGAATAACTAAAAGCACAGGGCCTCATGCTGCACAGGAAGTGGTATTATCACATCCAAGTCGGCTCCCCTAAAATGGGCATCATGAGAAGTGGATATGGCTATTTCAGGATTTCCCATGTGGTTCCGTATTTAGAGTAAAGTGACAGTAGTAGCCCTGTGGTTTGTTTTGGTTTTCCCTTGGCATGGGTCAGAGGTCCATGGGAGCCTGAAAATGAAGTCAAGTCAGTCAAATACAGCCGAGAGAGCCGCTTCTGCTTTCTCTCTATTTAGGAGGTCGGTTTATTTTAACTTTCAAAGCCCTCTGCTCTTCCCCACACACTCCTCTTCCTGTCATGCCAAGCTTTGGAGAAGGCGGTCTAACACGGGCAACCAAAAAACCTGTAGCACTCCGGGTTTTTGCCACAGCTTGGACTGAACTCAGAGGCCGAGCTGGGCACGGCTCCCGCGCTCACACCCTCTCAAACACAAACACACACACACACGCTCGAGGGAGGCTCGTGCACATTCATTTGCAGCTTATTAACGGTGAAAGCTTCTTACATTTGGTGAAATGCACATTTGTCCTTGTTGTGTTTGCAAGCTGATCATTTCCTCCTGTCAAGGCTGTGTTTTCATATTTATGGATGCACATTCTGTCACCTCGGGATGTCTATTTATGCATGTTGGGAAAATAATACATGGGGTTATTTGGAGTCTGCCGCTCTCATTAACCTTTTACCACTGTTTCAGAAGTGGACGCTATCACTATGTAGAACTTTCACACTTATAATGCTATTAAAAGTTGCATGAAAATGAACATGCAAGATTAGGCTCTGATCTTTCTTTGGAAAAAAAGACTCTCAGACTAATAAGACTCTTATTTTTTTGGGAAAATAATCCAGGAACCATCCACAGCAGACGAGTAAAGCCTTAAAAACATGGTGTCTCCTTACCTTCAAATCTAACAATCCAGCGGGTATGATAAATATATGAAGGGTTAAATCCGCAGACACCTCATTCTGTGTTTACATTTGTCAGGATTGCACCACAACACTGTTTCAGAGAGAAAATCCACATGATCTGAGCAGCATCTGAGTTTCGCATGAAATCAGACTCTCCCATGTCATCACTTTCAGCAACAAAAAAAACCCCCAATTGTGCTGGGCAGGTTGAAAAAAGCACCACAGTAAATTAAGTTTGGAAAACAAAGCAGCAATTAGGTGTTTTCTGGAACGTCACAGGGGAACAGTGTTTATACTTACGTGTGTGTGTGTGTGTGTGTGTGCCTGAGTGTGTTCGGTGCTCAAGAGCAGTGTACTGCACCCAGCTCAAACAAACAGCCTTCTTTGCCATCTTTAACACTCTCCTCCCATTTGCTTAGAGAGGGGGAGAAACGGAGCAGTTATTTAAAGCCGCGCAGAGGAATGCGAGTGCTGGGGACTGCTCCCACACCGTGCAGGACCCTGTAGCTGTAGCGATTAGCCAGGGTAAACAGAACAACACGGCCTCTGCCAGCCGCCGCTGCCTGCCGCCGCGGCCCGGGGCTGCGCGGCCTGCAGACGTTACCTGCCACGCGCCTCGGTGCTGAGCGCCGAGTGTCCCGCAGGGCAGGTATCTGACATAATCTCAGCAGAGCACTGTCAGCACTCTTACCTGCCTGCCCTCCGGTCCCTATAGCTGAGGCTTTTAGACGGTCATTATGACATCATCCGTATCTGCGCCAAGATCCTGTCTGACTCTCTGGCTCTCCTTCCACAAACATGTCTGCCCGAGGGGAGTGACAGGCTGGATTCATGCCCACCCAAGAGCTATGGAAACCACACCACATATTTCCATGACATGCGAAAATCACATTGTGCAAGGCAGAGTTTGATTTAGATTTGTTTAATTGCAAACCTCCTTACGCAGATCCATCCTGATCCTCCTGATGAAGGCTGCTTCAGCCTGCTCATCGTCATCATCCAGTTTCTGTAAAGGTTAACAAACTGTTGTTTTAGGCTGGCTGCGAGAGGTAATGAATACCTTCGGTGACAGTGGTGGGCTCTGGCAAAGGGCGGCGCTATTGTTTGGATAGCCGAGGCCGAGGCCGCTCAGAGTTTCTGGGGGCTGACGGAGAGTCATGCTGGGGGAGGAGGGATGCGTACACAGGTTTGTGTTTTCAAAAGGCAGTGATTATGTCATTTACTCCCAACGTCTGGCTCAGCTGCAACAGTCTGACCCACTTCATACGTCGCTCTTTCTCACTCCGTGTGGTATGTGGTCTCTCAGTGCCAGTCGATGGTAGGCGTATTTGGGGATGCGGTTTCCTGCTTTGGAGCTGATGGTAAAGGGAAGCACGTCATATGATGATAGCCATTCCACTATTCTCTTTTTAAACAGTGGCTCCAGCGGCAACTGTGTTTACTGTTTATGGGGCCCAGTGTTGTTTAGTCATGGTTCTCTTAGGGCATGAAAGATGGCATTGGCTGCAGGAATATGCTATTTAAAGGGATACTCATAGAAATACTTGAAACAAAGATTAAAATAAGCTTTTGAAAATAAGATTTAGCCAAATGGCTGCTGAAGAAAGTTGAGCTACCAGCTAAGCTACTGAGTCTATTGTGTATGTGTAAGTAGGTAATTGTTTTGCAACAAGTCAGCCACATTCGCTTTCTTGACTTAGAGGAAAAGATCGATACCACCCTCCTATCTGGAGATTGTTAGCTTAGCACAGCATAAGGACTGGAAACAGGTGGGAACAGCTAGCCTGGCTCATTCTGAAGTTAACAAAATCTGCCTTCCAGCACCCCTAAAGCTCATTGCTTAACACTGTTTGTTTGATCTGTACATAAACGGAGGCGTAAAAACGACCAGGAGCAGTGACTTCCTGCAGGTTGCCTGGCAACCTCATGGTGATGATATGATGATGAAGGGTAATTGTAAGCTGACGGGCCCAAAAGCAAGCTGGAGGAGAGAAAATATGTTTGGATGTTTGGAAGTCTATTAGCAAAATATTTCGACATTTAGTTTGAGGTCATTTGTGATCATTTCTTTTGTTGAAGCTGCAGTTTGAGTTGTCGTGTGTTGTGCAGGTGACCACTTTGTGCGTGTTGCATTCAGGGACCATTCAGGCAGCCGTCTTAGTCTACTATTTTATGTTATTTCCTCATATCTCAGAAGAAAGTATTTATATTTTTTGTATTTCTGAATTGCCTCATGGGCCGGATAAAACGGTCGCGTACGGCCCAGAGACCGGACGTTCCCAACCTCTGGTGTAGTGTTTTGTAAGAAGGCAGCGTGTCTTTTCGAAATCTGCGTCTGCATCATTATCATAGACAGATTACGACAATAGGAAAACTCACTGTGCATTTCCGTGTGTGTTTATGTATCTGTATCAGCTGACGTGACCATGAAAATGGTCGCGTGTTGTCCACAAAAGGCCTCAATTTTTAATTTTCTGGGTGGATTGATTCAGACTGGCAGTGAATCATAGCGAAAGTGACTCACTGAGCACCGTTGTGGATTTTGGTGTCTGATTCTTACAGACTGGATAAATAGCTTTTTTTTTTTAAATTTTACCAGAATTTGACTGTGTTCAGACAAAGGGACGGATCAGGCCGTTGTATCATCTGTACGATGTGAGATGATGTCTGCAGCAGCTCTCAGTTCAGTGAGCTGGGGCGCTTTTCAACTGTGGTTTGTAGGGCTGTAATTTGTTGTTTTTGTGCTGGGAGGGTGCGGCTGTGGCTGAAGGGACGCTGTGGAGGGAGGGGGCTGGAGATGCGTCATCTCCAGACAGACAGGAGTGAGTGGGTGGGTGGTCACAGGGCACTCGGAGGGCAATTTTTCCTCTTTCTTTCTTTATTTCTTTCTTTTTGCCATTCATTCTTTCAATTTGTCATTTCACACATACGTGCCTGTGCAAAGACATTTTTCTGTCTCAACAAAAAGGACAGACAAGTATAATTTTCCCACTACCATTTATTACCTATCATTTGGTAAAAATATGAAAACTGTTCGTCTGAGTCTGTCTTTATATGTTTTGGTAGACATACATGGTTTCTGTTTTAAGCATGTCCTGGTAGTGACAGTCGACTTGCTCACTCAACGGTTGAGGAATGTACAGTATGTTTTTCCTTAAAGGAAAAAAAAAACATGTCTGGGAATCACAATAATCCTCCTGAAATGTCACATTATTGTTGATTCTCTGGATTTTACATCTCTCCCCTCTGCCTCTTTCTGCCCCCACCCCCCCATCGCTTTCACCAGATATCTGATACATATGACAAAGATATCCTCCCTCAGCCGGCCCATGCTGCGAGGAGATCTGTCTCTCTCCTCTTGGAGTGAATCGTGACATTATGAAGAAGGAGCTCTCACTCGTATGTCACATGAAACACTCCGACGAGAAGAGCTTGAAGACAAAGACTTTTTCCCCCCCTTCTTTTTGTCTCTTTGCTCCGTTCAGTTCGCTCTCGCACTTGGACCGAGTGCTGCATGGGAAAATTATACACTCTCTTGGAACGTACCTGCAAGCTGACGTTCAATATTAAATTAGGTTTCAAAGCCGTGACAGCAGAGCATAAAGTCAACTCTGAATGTTCTCTTAGCTCTCTGAGGCCATATATGGTAAAATATGGCTATTTAATGGCAGTACAGTGATTCAGAATCATTCAAATCCTTAATTACAGCTAATAAAGTTATTAAATCACTACTTTATTCAGATTCAAGCTCTTTAATTGGGATCCTGGATTGCTCTGAACTGCCTCCATTTTCTTTGACTGGGAGACGTGGAAAATGAGCTTCATGATCACTGAACTGCTTCACACATGCCAGTGCCTCCCCTGCTCATACCTAACATTCATTCAGACCACCAAACAACTCTTAGGTGCGTTTGATTTTTAATAACACACCACCTCTAGTCTGAGGAATGTGTTGGATCCATAAAGACAAAGGCGTGGTGCGACACGGAGGGCGGCCGCCTCCACTAATACGCTAAGCTAACTGTCAGGGAGAGTCAATGAGCGATTTCAGATCATAAATTCTGCTAATGAACTCTGAGGTGATGATTTAAAGGGAAAGTCTGCTGGAAAGAAAAATCCTTGTTATGATCTCAACTTTAAAGCTTGGTGCTCCTTTCCGTATGTAATGTGGTGCAGTCACCTAACCACAGCGGCGCTCCAGGAGACGGTACACCCTCCACTTAATAGCTCACTCTCTCACACACACACACACACACACACACACGGACGAAAACACACCCATTCACATATAAGGTCTGCAGAAAACATTAGCCTGCGCATTGGCAGTGTGGCTCAAGCTTAAATGAAGGAGACAGATGTGAAGGAGTCGCTGTACGTGCATGTGTTATAACATACGAACGAGTCAGTCCTCCTGGAGCCCCGGAGACAAACAGGCTGCTGATTTAAACAGAATCCAATAATCGGGATAATGTCAGCATGAAGCGCAGTTGTGGTCCCACCTGTTGTTGAGAGCTTTAGTCTGATGCCGTGTGGGGCTGCGATGAACCTGGAAACCCTCCCCTCCCCTCAGTGTGGATGGAGGTTTTAAGAATATGTGTGAATGTGAAGCAGTTTGCCTGGAAGTTAAAGAAATTAACCAACTACAATATGATGCTTTGTTTCTTTAACAAATATGTGTTCCATCAGCTGTGGAAGGCTACAGTTTCCCCTGCTGTTTGTCTGTTTGCATGCGAACAGACTGACGTTTGATGTTAGATAATCCAGATCTGTTTACAATGAAGTTAGACTTCATGAATAACGTTTCATAGGTGACAAAGTGTAGTTCATTTGGAGCTGCCATGTCACCTTGCGCTGCTTCAGAAGTATATTCTCAAGATTTGGGGGGGGGGGATAATGATCCCGCAGACATCAAGTATTTCACCGTTCAGCGTACCAATCATGTGCACGCTGAGACGAGAACAAAGCATCCTTCCAACATCAAAGTCCCCCAAAACTGAACTGTCCTTCATATCGAGGCTACGTGAAAGTCATCGTTTACGTATGCAGTGAAGTGCATGCTTTTCTTTTTGTGTATTTCCTGTTTGGGTCGACACATGAATGGCATAAAGCGGTGCGATTCATGAGTCATGGGAAAACTGACCACTCGCAAAAACAACAGCCATGAGCCGGCATGTGAGATTATTATGCAGCAAACTTAATGTCGCAAGAACTGCATGTGACAGTGAGCAGGAGAAGGATGCCGGGAGCTGGTAGCTGACGCATCCACGTTACGTTAAGTTTCTTGCCGAAATGTTCCCTTTCTGTGCGTTTGGCCTCATGTAACCTAACATGAAAATGATTTAAGCACATTCCACGTGAGATATACAGACTTTAACTGTGGGGAAAAGACAGCAAAGGCATCATATCAGCACTCTGTCTTGGCAGATGTCCTGAGCTGAGGTACTGGAATCGGCATCTGGTCAAGACTGTACAAGGAGGTGTGCTGGCAGTTGCCGCTGTGTGTTTTGCTTTGCGCCGTGTGCTGCATGGCATCACACTGGGCTCATTTCACAAGTGATCTCATTCTCACGATCCCCACCCAAGAAATCCGATTCCTCCCCTCTCCTTTGTGCTCATCAGTGTGGCATTGACCTCCACACATCAGAGCGCCTGTCTCACTCAGACACCTTCCCAGCCAGACGGGGCCTCGGCGCAGACTTTCCCAACAGTATGTCATCTCTGCAGTCTCTGTGGGTTTAGATTGTGTAATCACGTTTGGAGGGAGGCTCTTTTCCTGACTTTCTGTGTCTGCAATCCTAATTTTCAACCCCCGCATCTCTCCCAGTTTCCTCCCGCTCTCAATCCAGCGCTGGGACGAAATCTGAACCACGGAAAGTGAAGCTCTCAGGTCAGAGTGAGTCTGACAAAGTCTGTCTTCTCTCCTTCTTCTTCCTGCCATGCCCGAGCCTTCCAGCTCCGTTCTGCATGTTGCTGCCTGCTCTCAGTCCCAGCGGTTAAAGACCACTGTCACATGGTGTAGGTAGAGCAAGGCTGCTGCTGAAGTATCCATCTTGCTTCAGATTTAGACATTTTACTCCACTCGTTGGGTGTTTCATTGAAGTCCCTTAATTTTTCTGCCTGACTTTCACTATGTGAGGATGTCCCTGCTGTGTTTAAAGTGATCTAGTCCCCTAATTACGCTGCAGCCCAGACTCCCTGGAAGTCCATATATAATTACATCCATGTGTGCACACTTGGCTCAGCAGCAGAAAGAGGCCTCCTCTCCTCTCCTTCCTCTCCTCTCCTCTCCTCTCCTCTCCTCTCCTCTCCTCTCCTCCAGCCTAGTTTTTACTTTCAGGATGGGTTTGTTTGGGTCAGAAAAGCTCAAGCTCAGACGTTACACTTTTGGCGTCTCCAAATGGCAACAAATAGAAACCGTTTGAAGAAGGTGAACTTCAGTATTCATCAGCAAATAAAGCTGCACAGAGCAGGCTTGTGTTCACCGTCTGTGACGCATTATGTTAAAAATGACCAAATACACTAAAAGGAAAAAGAACATTAGTCAGCCGTACTTTTTCTCCTAGACTTTACTGGTGGGAATGGTAGTTGTTGTCGTGGTTGATATATTTGAAGCAGTAGTGGTATTTCACTGTATAGGAACCAGCATATAAAAAGGACTTAATTGTGTTTTATGATACATTTTAATTTGGTGTAAACCTCAGCACTGGATTAGAATGTTACACAGTTGATTTGAGAGAGATGAAGGACTTAGAAAGGTTGCAACCCCCAGTGTTCATCATGAGGGTCTTTCCAGGGAGGAAGAGGAATGTTGCTGCGCACTGAAAGGCAACCGTACGATATCCGTATGTATTTGACAGGGAGGTTAAGGTTAGATCGGATGAGCTGTCAGGAAAGAAGGGTAACAAAGAGATGGGCGAAATTATTCAAGTGAAAATGTGAAAGAGAGCTTTGCACTGACTGGATAATTGGTTTGACTGTAAGCTTTGTGAAAGATGGAGTGATGTGGAGCAGACTGACCGGATAAAATGAGAGCCGAGTACAGAGTGCTTGTTTTTCTTTGTTTATTAGATACTGTAGGGCTGTGATTATTCCTTAAAGGGATAATTTGACATTTTGGGAAATATGCTTAATCATTTTCTGGTGGAGAGTGAGATGAGAAGATACCAGCCTCATATCTGTCCGTCGAACACGAGGCTACAGTAGCTGGAAACAGGGAAACAGACGACCTGGCTCTGACGAAATCTGCCTGGCAGCAGTTCGTTTAATCTGTACAAAAAGTGTATGAACATCACTTCATGGTTTTCTGGGCGGTCATGTGTATCTCTTGGAGTCTCCGCAGGTCACCTGGCAACTGCTTGATTAATTATCAAAATTGTTGCCAATTAATTTATTATCAATCGACCCATCATTTCAGCTTTAATCAGATACTTGTATGGCTGTTTGGTTGAAGATATTGATTTAGGATTATGACATTTCAGGAATTTGGCTGCTTTGATTGAATAACAGAGGAAGTTTTTGTGGAAAAATCTGTTTATACACCCTTTCAAAGTAAGAATCTTCACAGACTTTCAACTTTCAAAGTAAGGTATTGCAACAAGTGTTTGGTCGTGATACTGAAGCTGAAAAACTGTGGCCGCGAGGAGTGCTGAGCTGAGGTGGCTTTCCCGACTGGGCTGTCGCTCTTACTTCATTATGGTCGCGCTGTTTGTATTATTGCCTGGTTTCACTTTCTCTCGAGTCTCTCCCTGGACTCATTACTTGCCTGCAGTTTTCCCCCACGGCCCTGCTCTCCAGCTCTCTCTTTCTTTCCTCTGATTGTTCTATTGTGGGAATTTCAAAAACAACTTCACTTAAAATAAACACAATGGGAGACCCAATAAAGCCGCAGCGAACACTGTATATGCCATAAACCTTTCCCCAGCCTGCAGCTTTCCCATACAGGTCGAGATCTTTCCCATATGTCAGAGTGGAGCTGTTAAACAGATCAATGGCTTTACCTGCTCTGCTGCTCAGACGCTGCTGCTGACTGGCTGGATGGATGGGCCTGGTAGTCCATCAACTGTGTGATGTGATGTGATTTTTACAGTTATGCATTTCACAGTGATTATTTTTTACATGGTCCTTCTCACGCCACAAACTTTTCGGTATGCCTGTAATATTTACATGATATAAACCTCAGTCTGTCTCTGAGGTAAATGGATTCAAAATGAGCAATTCCAGACTTATGAATAAATATCCTGGTTGATCTGACGTTTTACTGAGCAATTTTTCCACAGCAACTCTCATTTTTTCTATATTTAACTTATTATTTGCTTCGTGTTGTTCAGTTTTTCCTCTTCCAATCATCTGGTGTGATTCATAGCTCTGAACTTTTGACCAGCCCGTCTGGGAATGACAACTCCCCCCCCCGTCTCGCTCCGCAGGTGTGTGTCCCCTGACGGGGATGAATGGAGGAGTGTGCAGCTCGAGGAAGCACTGCCTGTGCCCGCCTGGCTTCACCGGGCGCCTCTGCCAGTTTCCACTCCAGCAGACGCAGCAAGCTCAGGCAGCGCGAGGCAACAAGCAGCCTGTCTACCCGGCGTCTTTGAAACCAGAAGGCCTGAAGCTGGGCGAGCAGTCAGGCATAGGGCGCACCCAGCTGACGCAAACACACTCAGTCTTCTCACTACCCCTGACACAAGTAGGGCACCACTCGTCTGAAGGTATCTACCATTTCCTGCACTTCTTGCCAAGACTTTTGCATCTCCTCGTTGGCTCAAATCTGTTTTTCTGACACATTTTGTTCTTCCCTTTCTCTGTTTTCAGTGCAGATTAACTTACGTGTTCACCACACGCCAGACACTTCTGTGGTCATTCAGCCTCTCGACCAATCAGATGTCAAGCCTCCTCACAAGGCAGGGCCACGCCCGATCCCCTCGAGGCACAAACCGAAGGGGCGCTGCTTCCAGGAGACCACCCCCAAACAAGCCGTGAGTTCAGACGCACGCTGCAGTGATGGACAATCCCAAAAGTATTTGTTTGTCGCTTTGTCCTCACAACATTTCTCGTCTCGCTTTAGTGCAACAGCACCCCGCTTCCTGTTCTGACCAATCAGGAGGATTGCTGCGGCAGCGTGGGGAATTCATGGGGACAAAACAAGTGTTACCAGTGCCCCAAACTACCGAGTGAGATCTCTTCTGTTTCATCTTACTGAGCTCTAATTCACTTTTTCCAGCTTCCACTCTATGTTTACTCTTATCAAGGGTTCTTTTATTCACACGTGAAAGTGCAGCAAATTGTTTTCTTAAAATAGGCCTTTGTGGATTTTTAGCCGATCTGCATCTTGTGTTTTCCTGGCAATAAATCATTGTTTATTGAGCCAAAAATGTCGAGCATTCCCGACAATTTATACCTTCCACCTTATGAAATTACGGCCCTGGATTAAAACAATCACTTTGTACCTCTATAAAAGTGTGTACATGAAAGTCAGTGGTAAGGTAGGGAGTGTGTGAACGGCTGGGAAGGAGAAAACGGAAGAAATTACGGGAATTACACACAGACAGTGAGGCAGAAAAAGAGAATGTGGAAAATAACCCTCTACTTAAGCATGTTCCTATGGGCCTGCCCAGTGCAGGACTGTCATCACATTGCTGAAGATTGAATTTCAAGAAAATCTTGGCTACTCACTTTTTTCCACTCTGCTATTATTCCGTCTCTCAGTTCTGACTCAGACAATGCAGCCTTTGACAAACCTGATACTGTACGTCTGGTTAGTCTTTAGATAACTGGATTCCTGCCCGCACCTCTGTCTGTTTTGTTACATTCACGTCCATTTATAAGCTCTTCTTTTTAAATGAAAATGGCTCAAGTAAGATCTTGCCTCTCCTTTCATTGTGCTTTCGAAACGTTCATGTGAGTGCAGGCTTCCTACGGCCCTCTAATAAAACCGCCTTACATGCTTTCACTCCCTCATGGAAAGTCGAACATTCTTCTGTGTTATGGGTTCAAGGCTCATTTAGGGTAAGAATAAAAACAAGAAAAAGGCATTAGTGTGAGTTCAAACCTCATGAAAGACTTTTTCAGGCTATTTTGTGACAAGCTACATTTCACCAAAGGCCTCATAAAGGAACTGTTAGAAAAGTAAAAGAACAGCAAAGACTGGAGAAAATATTGGTTTGTCCAATAAGAAAATGAAGCCAAGATATTAAAGGAATAGTTTGATATTTTGGAAATAAGCTTATTTGTTTTTCACGGGAGAGTTAGATGATAAGATTGATATCACTCTAATATCTGTGCAGCAAATATGAAGCAGGCAGCCAGTTAAATTAACATTAGCTTAGCACAGTGTCCAAAGATTTGCTGTTTCATCTCACTTTAGTTTTTGTATGGATTAAATTAATCAAGATGCACCATGCTAATTAGTGAGCTTTAGAAGTGCTGGTGGGCAGATTTTGACAGAGCCAGATCAGCTGTTTCCCCTGTTTCCTAGCCTTTGTGCTAAGCTAAGCAAACCAGCTGCTGGCTATCGCTCTATATTCAACAGACTTGAGAGTGCTATCAATGTTCTCATCCCTGCATCATTCCCCAAAATACAGCACTTATAGTGTAATTAAGCTTAGTTTTTCTATATTTTTAGACTTGAATTCATTCATTCATTCATTTTACATTGTGCCTCCAGCTCCATATGTACAGTAGCGCACAGTCAAAGAATTTACTGTCTTTTGTGTGTCTTTGTAGTCACGTCTCAATGAGTTACACAAATGGAGAATCACATAAACATTCACACATGGACAGTCTTTCCTCGAAAGGCTTTCATGGTGTCAGATTCATTTGCATGCATGAGGAGTGATGGAAGTAGTTGTGTGAAGAATGAAAGAGAGGAGCTTAAGAAAGAGGCTGCTACATCTCTGCACACCTGTACGATGGTTGTGTAAAGTGGCTGTTGTTGGTGTAAATACTTAAGCATTCAGACTTCTACTACAACTATTTGTCAGTAGATCACCGGCTCTGGCTATTACACTTGTATTTCAGTTTTTATCGTCCACCTGCAGCCCATCTCATTCCACAAAAACACGATTTCAACAACATCTCTCCTCCCTCAGATGCATCGGTCAAGCAGACCATTGTGGAAGACTACGGCTCTACTTGTCCACAAGGCTATAAAAGATTCAACAGCACGCACTGTCAAGGTAACACAGGCAGAATGTAGCTTAGGACAAATCAGAGCTCAGTTTGGGAGTTGTTTTCTGTCATGTTTTATGCACTAAAACTATGCACACCTCCCATGTGATAAAGCTCTGGTATCACTTGCTTTCTGAATAGATGTCGTCCTTTACAGTGCATCAAAATAACCTTTTCATTTTTACACCCCACCTCCCGACCTTGAAGATATCAACGAGTGCTCCATGCAGGGTGTCTGTCAGAACGGAGACTGTCTGAACACGCTGGGCAGCTTCAAATGTTCCTGCAAGGCCGGTTTGGTGTTGGACAGGAATCGATGTGTCGGTGAGTAAAGGCTTTTCACCGATTATCCACTCGAATAGCATTAAACTCGCGCTCCAAACTGGGACTCTCCTTCCCAAATGAAACCCCGTCGCCTCCCCTCTCAGAGTCTCCGGCGGAGCAGGCGCAGTGCTTCCTGATGGCGTCCGAGGCCAGGGGCTGCGAGCACGCGCTGCCCCCCCACCTCACCCAGGAGACGTGCTGCTGCACGGTGGGCAAAGCCTGGGGACCCAACTGTGAGAGATGTCCTCAGGTGGGCACAGGTGAGTGGACGGAGACGGACTGGAGCAGCTGCAAGATGAGAAATTGGGTATTATGTGTTCACGACGAAATCTGTCTGTTCGCCTGCATGTAAACGCATTTTACGAACTCAATTACAACATCATTCAAACTGGATATGTAAGGATGTTATTGTGAGGCTTCTGCTCTCTGTGTTGGATTAATCGTTAATGTGAACTGGGGAGCAATAAATCAGGTTTCAGCTCCTAATACGCTCTGAACTTAATAACTATGTTTGTCTGCACTGTCTACTGTCATAAATTTTACCAACATATTGGAAATATTCTGAAAGCTCCTTCACTCAAAACAAGTTTCAGTATGTCATGTTAGATTCCAGCAAGTTAATGTGCTTCTTGCAACTATCAAAAGAGCGTTTAAGCGAATTAAATTTTTAAATTCCAATAAAATCCTCTCCTCTCTCTCCACGCGGCGCTCAGTGGCCTTCAGTAAGATCTGCCCTGCTGGGAAAGGCTACTTTCTCCAAAATATAAGAGAGACCGTGGCCTTCCCTCCCATCCTCTTCCCCCGGAAGCCTGGCAAGGAGGGTGAGTCCTCCAGCGCCGTTCACACCACTCAGGAGTTCTCACAAACGTTTCTACTAGCGAGTCCTTTGCACGGATCATGTAAATTCTCAGTTTCAATCACCCCCTCTGTCTCTTTTCCTTTCAGAACCAAAGCAGCTGGTAAGACATCACTTCTGTCTTCGATGCAGTAATAATAACTGCTTGTTTTTGCTGTCGTGAAATCTAATTATCTCTTTCGATCAGGAGAGGCCTCCAGAGACGACAACTGCCGCCCAGCAGGCTCCCACCAGCACCACCAGCAGTCCTCGTGTGCCGGGTAAACCCACCTCTCACCTCACCTGTCAGATTCATCCAGTGATAGAACATGCTGGAACACAAGCGGACATTTATTTGCCACTGGTGCTTCATGTTAGGGTGACTAGTGTAGAGAAATGTTGCCCATGTGGGGTGAAGCCCAAAATGTCAGGACTAACGTTCAACATGTCAAATTTCCTGAAGTCTGTCCACTTCATGTCTCTTCTGTTGGATCCACAGTTGTTAAGCCCACCCCTCCAACAATCATCAGGTTGACCCCAGGCAATGACCCCTTCGAAACACAGACAAAAGTCTTGCGTTAGTTCCCTGCAAACCTCAGACTGACTCCAGCATCTATTCTGCATGAGGCTTATAGAGAGCTACTTCTTCAAAGGCTGGTTCATGTTTCATGCGCGTCAAAACTGGAAAACCCTGCTCTCCACATCGCCCAGTAAGAGTAGATATTGTGGTGAGCTTTGGGTCCACACAAATGACATGTTGACTTTCTCCACGTAATAAACATAATTTATGATGGCATGCAAAAGAGTTATTTAAGCACTGAGGCGATCCCTGCGGATGCACAAGACCAGTTTAACGCTAAGCTAAATCCAGTCGGATGCGTGCTTCTTCAACGGCTAGCTGACCGGCTTGGACACTTCGCATGTCGTGTGCTTTCGGCCATGAAACATGAACCAGCCCGGAGGCTATGTTCACACTCTTCGTGTTTCGTGGAAGCAAGTGTTGCCATAACTATACAGTTTGTGCTGGTGTTTAAAAGCAGGTTACGTGATACACACTTGCATAGAAAGTTCAATAGAAAGAAGAAAACATTCCCCCCAAAGATATCAGTGATACGCACTGACCAGAAGCACGAAACAGTCTTTATTTAGAAGTTCTGCTTTTACAGATGTCTCACTCTGATTCTGGTATAACGTGTCTTATGTCCTCCTTAAGAATTCATTACAATTTCTCTTAAAATGACACCTGTCGCTGGCTTTGATGTGAAAAAGTGTGAAGCATTTTAAAAACTTGAATAGTGTGAACATAGCCAAAGATAGAGGAATTTAGGTATGACATGCATGCTATCAGCTTTATGTATATTAAAAGATAATGATATATATACACACACATCTATGTGTGTGTGTGTGTGTGTGTGTGTTGTCTTGTGTAGATTGTGTTAGGCTGTACAAACATGGTGGAAGTAGCCATTAGTC
>JAPZEA010000006.1:10985006-10996238 GCA_029783685.1 Heniochus monoceros | reverse complement strand
TGCAGTATGAATCTATTTCATCCAAATATAGCTTTTTTTCTTGTTCTCCCTGCTCCCCAGACCACTAAGCTCAGGGAACAGAGTCTTAAGGAAGCAGTGGCCCTACACCAATTTCAGACAGATGCCAATGACATGGAGGCATGGATCATGGAGACACTTAGACAGGTGTCCAGTCAGGAGGTAGGCCACGATGAGTTCTCCACACAAACTCTAGCTCGCAAGCAGAGGGAAATAGAGGAGGAGATCCAGAGCCACCACCCCCTCATCGACTCCCTGCATGAGCAGGCCCAAGCACTGCCACAGGCCTATCTACATTTCCCTGAGGTATGTGTGCTCTGGTTTTTATATCTCTTCAATGATGACATGCTGTTTGTAGTACTAAATTATTGTTCATCGCTGACTATAGGTGGATGGTCGCCTACCTGCTATTGAGCAGCGCTATGAAGAACTGGAGTCTCTGTCAGCAGCTCGGCGCCAGGCTCTGGAGGGTGCCCTGGCCCTCTACCGCATGTTTAGCGAAGCTGGTGCCTGCCAGCTCTGGGTGGAGGAAAAGGAGCAGTGGTTACATGGCATGGAGATCCCTACCAAGCTAGAGGACTTAGAGGTGGTGCAGCAGAGGTTAGTGTGGGCGCAAGGGAAGCAAAGAATTTTAATACAGACGATTTAGTTTATAAAAAACATGATTGCTGAATTTGTATCCATCAAAATCTATTCAAGTTGGACACATCAAAGCTGAGACTTATTAGTATGAAAAAATAACTAAGAATCTATTCAGATAATTACATTTCTAAAATCAAACCTATCAACAATTATCAATACATTGTTTTGTAGTACTAATCTTGTTCTTAAAAGTTTTCAAAATGACACTGCTTTCTCTTGTGTATACAGTAATTTTATCATCTACAGAAATATCTACTCTAGATTAGATGAGACTTTTCAGAATGAGTGAATTGATGCTGGTCTATTATTTATGGCTGCAGATTTGAAACACTGGAACCTGAGATGAACAACCTTGGCACTCGTGTCACTGATGTGAACCAGGTGGCTGAGCAGCTGCTGAACTCCGACAACTGTAACAAAGACCAAATCCACCAGACACGAGACCAGCTGAACAACAGGTCAGAGCTAACGTGAAACTCCTAGTAAAACCCACTACTTTACTCTGAAATACATCTGTACTCACTGAGCACTGTGGTTAGCATTTTTAGCCTAAATATTACATTTGTTGTGATCCCTAGATGGAAGGAGTTCGAACAACTGGCTGGTCAAAAGAAACAAGACCTAGAGTCGGCCCTTAACATCCAGAACTACCACCTTGAATGTAATGAGATACAAACTTGGATGAAGGAAAAGACCAAGGTGATTGAATCCACTCAGAGCCTGGGCAATGACCTGGCAGGAGTGATGGCACTGCAACGCAAACTCACTGGCATGGAGAGGGACCTGGAGGCCATTCAGGTATGGAGAGCTCACATGCAGTGAATTACTGGTGAAGGATGGGAACAGAACTCTGTATATTAATAGCAGGCTTGTTTTAGGCTTAATGTTGAGGTACATTGTCATCACTTCTGCATTTAAATCATATTTTGTGGCCTTTCAGGGCAAATTGGATGACCTGAGAAAGGAGGCAGAAAAGCTGGCCAAGGAACATCCAGACCAGGCTGGAGAGATCCAAGGACGCCTGGCAGAGATTCAAGAAGTATGGGAGGAGTTGAACGCCACCATGAAGCGGCGCGAGGAGTCACTGGGTGAAGCCAGCAAGCTGCAGGGCTTCCTTAGGGATTTGGACGACTTCCAGTCCTGGCTGTCCCGCACCCAGACAGCCGTGGCCTCAGAGGACATCCCCACCTCTCTGCCTGAGGCAGAGAGCTTGCTTGCCCAGCATGAGAGTATCAAGAATGAGGTGGATAACTATAAGGAGGACTATGAGAAGATGCGGGCGGTTGGTGAGGAGGTGACCCAGGGTCAGACAGATGCCCAGCACATGTTCTTGGCCCAGAGGCTCCAGGCTCTGGACACTGGCTGGCATGAGTTGCGTCGCATGTGGGAGAATCGCCACAGTCTTTTGGCCCAAGCCTTTGACTTCCAGACTTTCTTGAGAGATGCAAAGCAGGCAGAGGCTTTCCTCAACAGCCAGGTTAGGAAAATACACTATGGGATTGCAGCCTCTGCCAGAGTGCTGTGGCCACATTGAAACAAAAATCGTGTGCCAACGTGCAATATTATTGGCAGAGTCTACTGTCCAGAGGCCAGTGCCAAATTCAAAGCCAAATAACTGTGTGTACCTTAAATAATACATAATATTATATAATTTAAGTGGATGATGAGGTGTTAAAGCAGAGCATTGGTTAATGTAACTATGAGTTTGATAGAAATCTAAATCTAATTCAATTTTCTCACCAGATCATCTGCCCTGTTGGCCCTTTTATTTTTCTCTACATGACTAAAGTCTGCTTGACTGGGAAGTGAGACTGTAAGCAGGCCATGGGCCTAGATCTGTATTGTGCAGGCCACTATACCAAGTGTATTTTCATGTCATAAAGTCCAGACACCTACTATCATAATTCTAAGTGGCACAAAAATTATATTGTGAAGAACTTATAAGGGAACTATATAAGGGCTGGAACAAGCTACAAGTAGGGATTCAAAGACAGCTGTAGCAAATTAATGTAAATTGTTGAATAAAACAAGAAATTCAATATGTAGCTAATTCTAGTTTTGAAATCTTTAGTATATTCAGTGTTTGTACTTGTTTTAAATGTTTTAACTTCGGTTAAAGAAAGCTAACAGGCTGCAAAACATCAAGAAAAATAATTGGAATCAGAGGATTGCACATAAGATCAATAACATTCCTTTCCTCTCTGTGTAGGAGTATGTGCTGTCCCACACAGAGATGCCCACCAGTCTGCAGGGAGCAGAGGAGGCCATTAAAAAGCATGAGGATTTCCTCACCACCACAGAGGCCAGTGAGGAGAAGATAACTGGTGTGGTGGAGGCTGGACGACGCCTTATTAATGACTGTAATGCAAACTCTGATAAGATCCAGGAAAAAGTTGATTCCATCCAGGAAAGGTTAGAGCAAAAGGAAAAGAAGGGAGAAAAAACTCTTATTAATGCAAGTTTTTCTTTTTAATTTGATGTTTGAAGAGTGACTCATTTAGCTTTCTCCTTAATTTTCTCCAGACATCTTAAGAATAAGGAGGCTGCAAATGAATTGCTAACAAAACTAAAGGATAACCGTGAACTTCAGCACTTCCTCCAAGATGGACAGGAGGTAAAACATAATTTTGAATGAAATAATACCATATTGAATAAATAAGTAAAGATGCTTTAGAGATAAGTATGTGAGTTGAAATGTCTTCTGTAATCATAAGAAACAAGCTAACAAATGCATGTTTATCACTTGTTTTTCTGCATAATAATATTAAAAATAATGCTTATTCCATAATGATATTCTCTTGTGTGCAGCTCACATTGTGGATCAATGAGAAGATGCTGACAGCACAGGACATGTCTTATGATGAGGCCAGAAATCTTCACAGCAAGTGGCAGAAACATCAGGCCTTCATGGCAGAGCTGGCCTCCAACAAAGACTGGCTGGACAAAATTGATAAGGTGTGGCCAATTTTATATTGATTATCATCATTAATGAGTAAACACATATTAAAGAAAATATTTTTTGTCCTGAAACAGTACTTGAACATCCATTCATCGGCCTGTTGATGTGATTGTTAATTGGTAGGCTGATAAGTAAGGCTAGCTAGCATTTGATTAATTAATTTTCCTTCACATTGGGGTCAATCTGCCAGCACTGATGTTGCCAAAGCAGCTAAATTAACGTAAATGAAATCTTGTATTTGTTTCCTGTCTCCACCAGGAGGGTCAGGCACTGGTGGCAGAGAAGCCGGAGTTGAAACCTGTTGTTCAGCAGACCCTGGAGGACCTGCAGCGTCAGTGGGAGGAGCTGGAGGGCACCACCCGCACCAAGGCCCAGTGCTTGTTTGATGCTAACCGAGCAGAACTCTTTACACAGAGCTGCTCTGCTCTGGATGTCTGGCTGAAAAATCTTGAGAGTCAGCTGCAAAGTGACGACTATGGCAAAGATTTGACCAGTGTCAACATCCTGCTCAAGAAGCACCAGGTAGACTACACTGTAAAAGCGAGTAGATAAGAACTCTGATTTTAAATGTACTGAAGGAACTATATAAAATAATTAAAGAATTTAATCTGCACTTAATATTTTATAAATCCAAGTGCATGTGGTGGAACCGGCCAGATCCATTTAGTGGAGATTGCCAAATGTCATATCTTTGTGTCTTACATCTTTGTACTGTCCCTGTATAGATGCTGGAGCACCAGATGGAGGTCAGAGAGAAGGAGGTGCAGTCCCTCCAGTCACAGGCTCTGGCCCTGTCCCAGGAGGACGCTGGACTTGCTGAGGTAGATGGACAGCAAAGGCGTGTCACTGACAACTTCTCCAACCTTCAGGAGCCTCTCAGACTGAGGAGACAGCAACTACTCGCCTCCAAAGAAGCACATAAATTCAACAGAGATCTGGAGGATGAAATTGTGAGTGGGATTATCTGACCGACTGCATCAATTAGCTGGATTAGTATGGAGTAAGTAAGTGCTTCTGTTGTATCCTGTTTTGCCTGATGCTCATGTTTTATTCATTTATCTATTTTTCACTCAGCTATGGGTGAAAGAGAGGATGCCCCTGGCCACCTCCACAGATCATGGAAAAGATCTGACTACTGTACAGCTGCTAATCAAGAAGAACCAGGTACAATGATAGAAAATCCCTTTTGTTTAAACGTGCAGTTGCAAAATAATTAATTACTAGTGCTTTGTTTAAAATGTTGTAATACTGGGCAACTAAAAGGAAGAGAAAGGAAATTGCCAACCAAGCTTATCCATTTCTGGATCAGACATTGCAGAAAGAGATTCAGGGCCACCAGCCTCGCATCGACGACATCCATAGACGAGGAAAGACCCAGAGCCAGGTAGATGGTGAGAGACAGTCTGTTCTAGAGGAGCGCCTTGTTGAGCGGCGGGACCACTGGGACCAGCTGATTGCAGAGACAGACACGCGCCACACCCGTCTGATAGAGGCCAATCGTGCCCAGCAGTTTTATGCAGATGCAGCAGAGGCAGAGGCCTGGATGGGAGAGCAAGAGCTGCACATGATGTCGGAGGAAAAAGCCAAGGTAGGATGAGACAAAATAAGACATGGAATTGCTCTTAGTGACGGTCTTTCACAATCGTTTGTCTTGAGAAAATCTGATAATTTCCTGTTTGTCTCCCAGGATGAGCAAAGTGCACTTGTTATGGTCAAGAAGCACCAGACCCTGGAACAGGCACTGGAAGACTATGCCCAAACCATTCACCAGCTAGCCAACAGCAGCCGCCTCATGGTCACCAGTGAACACCCGGAGAGGTGAGAGCACACAAAAAGACTGAATGTTGTATTGTCAACCAATATGTATGCCCTCTTATGAACAAAGTTGTACACCCACAACCACTGATCTATCTTGCTCTCATTTTTATGTAATCAGCGAGAGAATCACCTTACGGCAAGCCCAAGTTGACAAGCTGTATGCAGGGTTGAAAGACCTCGCAGAGGAGCGACGTGGGCGGCTTCAGGAGAGGCTGCGGCTGACCCAGCTGAAACGGGAGGTGGATGACCTGGAACAGTGGATTGCTGAGAGGGAGGTGGTTGCTGGTTCCCATGAACTAGGACAGGACTATGAACATGTCACAGTGAGTTTTTTTTTCCTCAGTCACATGCTTTGGAGACACTGAGGCTCAGGGAAATTTAGCTGAATTAATTGTTTCCCACTTTTGCCCTGATTTTTTTCTTTCAACAGATGCTGAGGGACAAGTTCCGGGAGTTTGCTCGTGACACCAGCACCATTGGCCAAGAGCGCGTAGATGGTGTAAATGGGCTGGCAGATGACCTGATTGAGTCGGGTCATCCTGAGAATGCCAGCGTGGCTGAGTGGAAGGACGGGTTAAATGAGGCTTGGGCTGACCTGCTGGAGCTGATTGACACACGCACACAGATGTTGGCAGCCTCCTATGAGTTGCACCGCTTCCATCAGGATGCCATGGAGGTGCTTGGACGTGTTAAGGAGAAGAGGGAGGGGCTGCCTTCTGACCTTGGCCGCGACCTGAACACTGTTCAGCATCTACACAGACAGCACAACACTTTCGAAAATGACATCCAGGCCCTCAGTGGACAGGTCAGCTATCTGTTAATACAGAGATCTCAGGTGAGATTCCAAGAGAGCCATGTGAATAGAAAACTGAATGCCTTCCTCTGCGACCTCCTAGGTGAACCAGGTGCAAGATGACGCTGCGCGGCTGCAAAAGGCCTATGCTGGGGAGAAAGCTGATGACATTCACAGGAGCGAACACGCTGTGACTTCCGCCTGGGAGGGCCTGCTCGAGGCTGGTCAGGCCCGTAGACTCCTCCTGCTGGACACCGTGGAGAAGTTCCGCTTCTTTAACATGGTGCGAGACCTCATGCTCTGGATGGACGGTGTCAACCTGCAGATTGACGCACATGACAGCCCCAGGTGAATATCTTCTTATGCTTAATTTTCCAGTTACCATAATGAATGCTGTTATTAAAAAAAACATTACATTAAATCTCACCTCTCGCTCCATTCTGTGGTCCCAGGGATGTATCTTCTGCAGGGTTGGTTATTGCCAATCATCAGGACATCAAATCAGAGATTGAGACCAGGGCAGACAGCTTTACTGCCTGTATTGAGATGGGAAACACTCTCATCAACAATAATCACTATGCAGCTGATGAGGTATTGTGCAATAGATCATGTTCACTGTTTTCTACAGTCATTTCAATGCGTATTTACAAGAAACAACCAAGTAAAAAGGAAAGGAATCATACTTAGCAGCTTTTTGTGAGGTTATTTCTCAATGTCAGTCTTTTCATGTGTCATTTCATTACTGAATATTCCTTTATTCACAGATCCGAGAGAAACTGGCTCAACTCCAGGAAAAGAGAGACAAGATCAACAAAAAGTGGCAAGACAAGATGGACCATCTACAAATTGGTATGGGGTCTTTACATGTTTTTCAGTCTGTATACGGGCACATTGAATCTAATACAACCATGGCAAAAAATCACGAGGGGATACATTGGTGTGGACGTGTTGTTACAGGGTAAAGGTAGCAAATAAAACACAGACAGGTATGCCCTGTTTTTTTTTCCTCTGTCAAGACTTGTAAGGTAAACGGCACAATGCTACAAGGCACACAATGACACTGTATTCTACAAAGCATGTGTGCTTACATGTATTTGGTTGGTGTTGATGCACAATGAGTAAAGTAGAGGTAGGACTAATGTTTTGTTTTGTCTGCATATGTTCTTATTTTTTCATTTTGTGAAGAGCTATTGTTTGTCTTAAAGTGTGTGGTGTGCACTAGACTCACTACTAATAGTGTCTGATGCTGTATTTCTCAATGTGTCCCTCTGTTTTCTGCTCGCTTTTTTCTGCATCTCAGTGCTGGAGGTGTTGCAGTTTGGACGCGATGCCTATGTGGCCGAGTCCTGGTTGGCAGGGCAAGAACCTCTTGTGCGAGCAGCAGAGCTGGGCGCAAATGTGGATGAGGTAGAGAGCCTAATTAAGCGCCATGAGGCCTTTGAGAAACTTGCTGCAGCCTGGGAAGACCGCTTTGTGCTGCTGGAGAAACTCACTACAGTAAGTAGAGAGTTGATTTAAATCACAAATCTTTGTGTGTATTTGAGAATGCTTTGGTTTGTTCCGAATGTCCTGGTAGATGAAGGACGTCTGCTACTGATGGCACTGATTTTTCTCTCATTCATGAGGTGTTACGTTTACAGTAGATAGCATTACTGATTTCCCATTTTTCAGCTTGAGGAACAGGAGATCCAGAGGAGGCGAGAGGAGGAGGAGAGAGCACGGCGACCCCCTACGCCGCCCCCAGCGGAAGAAGTGGCACAATCTGAGACAGAAAGTCATGTACATGATTCTGCAGCCAGGTAAACCAAAAAGGAGCAGAGCAGTGTTGGTGTACAGCATCAACAGATATCGTTTTGTTTTTTGTTTTTTTGTTAATTTACATGCTTTCCTTCACCCTCAAACACAGAACCAGTCTGGACCAGACCACACTCAATCAGTCGGTGTCAGTGAATGGAGTACACAGCGACAATGACACATCGCAGGTGAGACGTGTTTTGTGGATCCAAATGCTTTGAGTGTGACAGTGTTTCTGCTCTGTGGTGCAGCAGAGTCATGTTTAAAATGATTTCAATCTAAGTTTTTATCTTGAGGTTCCAGCATGTAATGTCTTTTCCATGTCGTCTTGCCTCATCTATCTTATAACATGGAATTGTATGTCTCTCAGACTGTGTTTAAAAAGTGTAATAGAGAATTGGAAAAAAAAACATTATATATTTGCATTAATGTTGTCATGAGATTTTCACATGACAAGATTTGCTAATATTACATTACTGCCAAACTATCAAAAAATGGAAACATTTTGCAAACTATTAATTTAATGAAAATATGGAGTTCTAAAAGAAATCCAAACCTGTGAGTGTGTCATACATACATGAATAATACACAACTACATGTGAGTGTTTGTCCCTGTCTCTGTTCTTCTCCAATCAACAGCATTGTTTTGGTACATATGTCCTTGTCATATAATGACATTACCAATCCAAATAAATATTTTTATATTTTTACCAAAGACTATTTATATATATAGCAGCAAGTTTTACCGATAGGTATTGTTGATGATACTTTACAAATAAGTTTGTATTGTGGAAGCAGATTTTCTGAAAAGAATCACTGCCACCTTGGCTCAGAGGAGGAAACTCACCCACCTCTTCATGAACCCTGATTCAATTGGACAGGGTACCTTTGAGGGGGGGGTAGGGATCCGGTAGGATACAGTAAACTTCCATGCATGTGAACACGATCCAAGTCCTCGCTGGCAGATGAAAATAAGCACCTGCCGCCTTCATTGTTTGATGGCATGATGGCAGTCTCCACTGACTGCGAGTGGAAAGCGTATGTTTAGGTTTGCAGCTGACACTAGAGAAAAGAATCAATCAAAGAAAGGGAGTCATTAATTGAACTTCACTGACTTTATGGTGAATCCACACAGTTGTCGACGACCGTTATTAGAAGCCAATCATAATGGTAATGTGTCTGAAAAACTGATTAACTTTCAGGTTTCTGCCGCAAACAAAGACCTCTTAACAATTTCTCATTGCGTTTTTACCAGCAGTCATTATCGCTATCGTTGTCAGTGGGAAAGAAATCAGAGCCTAAGCGTGTGTGTAAGCCAAAGCAGCCGTAGCGTGTGAGTACTAAGGCATGGTCAGCTTTGTAGCTTCCCCTCGCCCCGTCACAGCCTCCGCTCAGCTCCTGGTCAACTGCAGCGCCTCTTTTTTTTCTGTCGAGAAGCCACTGCTATCTGTCACAGATGCAAACCATTGCTTTATTTATTCATACACCACGTGGTTTTTCATTAATGAGTCCCATTGCTGTTTAAAAGCATGATGCAGATTCATGAACAGATTGTTTTCATGGATCAGTCTGCTGTTATATATGTGCTCGTATTGACCAGGACAGGAGTGACTGTAAATGTGAAGCACAACCTTGTAAATGTGGTGATATCTGTAGCTGTTCTGAGCCAGTTTATATGTAGTTTGTTTTAGTCTTTTCTCTATATGTGTACACTTCCTGTGATGAGTGTGAAAGTAATTTGAAACACATTTTACACATTGTTGTTGATCTCTGTCCCCACAGGTTTAGAGGTGTCTGTCTGCCTGACCACTTTCTTCACTGCCTCAGCATATGTAATCCCCACAACTTCTTATCATCAGACTGTGAACATTGCACTCTTTTACTATCTACGTATCTTAGTCAGTTGTATGGCTTTCCCTTGTTGTGCATCTCCACAGGAAATCAGCAATCCATTGTGTAATATTTTAGCACTCCTAACCTCATTCAACAACCTGTTAATTGCTTTTGTGAGATGAATTAGCCTCCACTCACCAAACAATGCCCATCTTGAGAAAGTTTAATACTATTTCACTTTATATTCCTCACTCTGCCTTACCGTTACTGTTGCTCATTATCAGTTTTCTCCACGCTGAGAGTTCCATTCTGCTGTTGCCGTTTCTGTTTTCATCGATTTATAACATTCCAACCATCGTCACTCTCACAACTGATTCAATTGCAAGCGTGCCACAATGCAACACTACAAACATATGAGAATGTCCACTCATTGGTCAGATCTGTTTGGGGTGACAGCAACAACATAAACACAGCAAGAAGGTTCAGAGAGAGGTTCCCTGGCCAAATATAATGTACTACATTGCACTAGTCCAGGTCCAACCTCTATTCATTCTCTCACTAGTTGCTAGTAACTGTTAAATCTGCTCATCCGCATCACACTATGCAAAGCACCTCTGGCTGCAGTTTGATAAAGGGATTTCATCTCATCTCAGGGTTTGGTGGACAGTTTCACAACACCCCAAACTAACTGCGCTAACCGGGCAAATGCACCAGGGTTCATTTTAACCTGACTCAACAGTTTAGCTGTGAAAGCAGGCTAAGGGTGCAGCCACACTAGGCAATCGTACCCCACGAATGCCCCCTAAAGTCCAGATTATTTGGCTAGTGTGAGTGCAAGTGTACTGTGCTTGAGTACGGTACACTTCCTTGGTCTGGTACGCTTGGAAGAGGTGTGCTTGGGCACGGTACGCCTTGGTTGCACATTTCCATACGGTTATGTGCGCAACTTGCGAAACGTGATGATGACGTATGAGCCTTGCGCAGTCAATAATTCTGGATGTTTGACTGTGCTGACTGTTTTGAAGATGGATCCACACAGCCAGCACAGTCATTAAAGTGTGAGCCATGTTTTCCATCGTTGGTGCGTTCTCCATCGTGCTGCTGCAACTGCGTATACGCGTATATGCGTATGTCGTATATCAATGTGATGATGTATGTGTCGGGAGTAACCGTGCTTGAGTACACTTGGGCTCAGGGTAATGTGAGTGTGGGCCAACGGTGGACAGGGCAGGGGGGGCATTCGTGCTTCAGCACGGTACGGAACAACTGGCCCTAGTGTGAGTGCACCCTTAGTGTCTTCCCCAGCTCAGGGACGTTGACTGGGATTGATGGCTTTGAGGCAGGTTTAAAAGGTTAGTTTATGGCCACAGATTTT
>JAPZEA010000006.1:10936567-10948080 GCA_029783685.1 Heniochus monoceros | reverse complement strand
AGGTACCAAGGGAAGTGGCAGGAGGCTGGGGATGTGACAGTGTGTCGATGTATTCCCCGAGGCTTTACCAGATAGTCTGGCATGGATTATGGTTTATGAAAAATGAAAAAAAATAGAGGTGACAGCAGCTCTGGACCGCAATTTCTAAAAATATTTATTTTTCCTTGCAAACCCTCAGGAGAGGTCTGAGAGGGCGAGGGAGGGGGAAGGACGCCTTGGAGACAGAAACAGTGCACTGGTTTGCTGAAGGCTGCTGGACAGGAATGCGCTTTGCCAGGACTCTTATGTCGTGTTTTCACAACACCAGGCCACAAACTGAAACACCGGGGTTAAAGATGATCGCACATCTGCAACTTCCCGAATCAGGGATTTAAGCCAGATGTGCCATCAGCTTGATAAAGTCAGTAGCTTTGTAATGAGAGTTCAAGCAGCGAGTCTCAGTGAATTAAGGAAAGATCTGGGCAGCAGTGTGTGGTGCGGTTGCTCTCGTCTCTTTGTGCTCAAACCTCTAACATCACTCCTCTCTGAGCTTGGTGTCTTTTTGCTGCCAGAATTGCAAAATGCTCCCACAAGTCGTTCACCTCTGTTCCAGTTCTGTCCGTCACAGTCTTCACAGCAGCTCACATATCTTTGTTTCATTCCTGCAGGAGCTGGCGTATTCTCACCCTTTAAGTGTAAACAGCTCCATATATTTCCATCTATTCTAACATCTATTGCACACAGACAGGGCAAATGTGAAGCTTTAATGAACTTACTGACTCACTAAACAAACAACAAATCTTTAATTTATTCAACTCCGTAAACCAAAACTTATTCAAAAGCTGTGCAGAACACTGGAGCAGTGATCTTCTCTTCAAAGAGGAAAATATGAACTGGACTATCTCGTAGAAAAATGCTAGGAAGCCTTTTATGTCCATTAGCAATAAACTATATTATCATTAAACAGAATTATTGAAGTATTTCATTTCATTTCAAGCTTTTATTTAAACTCAAAGAACCATTGATGTTGCCCTCATTCACACTGATGTGGAGTTACAGACAAGTTGAAAATAAATAGGAGAAAACAAAGATGAGAGTAAAGAAAAAATCAGTTGAAACAGCAGGGAGGTTTGTGAGCGTGATTTTAAACTGTCCATAGGTTAGTATAATATTAATTTTTTTTAGTGTTGGAGATCATTCCAACAATTTGGGGCACTAAAATAAAGGGCTGGCTTTTCAAATTCAGTCTGTGCTCAGGGGACCTTAAGCATAAGCCAGACATCTGAGTGAGTTTGATTGGGTCCAGAGTTCTTGTCGAGCATCAGTGAGGTGTAAGGTAGTAGCTTTCCAGTGAGGGATTCATAGATAAACAAGCAGCAATGTGTATTAGGCTTCTCTGTCAGAGAAGAACAATCCACCTTATCATACAGGATATAATGGTGAGTACCTCAGCTATCGCCAGTAATAAATCTGAAGGCAGAATGATAGACTGTGTGCAGAGCGGACGGAGCAACATGGAGCAAATGCTGCTCTGTTTCTGTAAAAGAGGCCGATGCTTTGAGACAGATTTCTGACAAGATTGTCTACATGGTGACTAAATGTAAATTTATCATCAAGCCCAATGCCAAGGTATCTATAACTCTCTCAATGTTAGACTCATTCACAGTGTATATATGCACGCTGTTATCATCAATATCTCTGGCTACAACATTAAGTACCAGTTTAAGATTAATAAGAGCATCTTGTAGAGCATTACAGGAGAGTTGTTCTCAATGGCTGGTTGTACAGAATAGTGTCATCAGCATAAAGATGGACTTGACAGCCTCTCAGTGAAGAGACAATATGATTAATATAAATATTAAAGAGGACAGGACCCAAAACTGAACCTTGTGGAACTGGACACTCCTCGACTTCACACACACTAAAGTCTCTCAGACAATTCTGAAAGCCAACACTGTGTAACCTTCATAAGAGCAAAGGACGATCAACTGTATCAAATGCTTTTGACAGATCTATAAAACACTGTGCACAATGTTTCTTACAGTCTAAAGCAGATACTATATGATTAGCTGTGATTAGCTCTAAATCCAGATTGGTATAGATTTCACACAGAGTGACTTGAAAGAAATGACTTAATGCCTTTAGCAGGTTTTTTACTAAAGATTGCAGGATTTTTGCAAGACAAGATAGTTTGGAGATCAGTCTGTAATTATCTAGATCATTTGTGTCACCTCCTTCAAGTAATGGAGTTACATTGGCCCACTTCCAGACACAAGGAAATATGGCCGCTGTGCTCCAAAGCTTAAAATGTGCGTTCAGTGCTCTGTGTTAAGTGGACAGGATCCAACTTATCCTCTCCAGCTGAACTGCTGGTGTCTATGGTTTGCAATGCTTCAAATTCATGTGGGAATCCAGATGGGGAGCGTATGTCGCAGTGGAAAACATCAATTAAAAAGGCTCGGTCAATAAAATGTCTCCTGACTTCTTAAGCCGAGTGTTTCTAATACATGATACAGGGCAGTGATCACTGAGGAGGAGCGTTAACTGAAACGTAAAGTAACAGTGTGGGCCTGCATTTGATTAGTTTTCACTGTTTCTCTTGTGCATCAGGAATTCACTCATTTAGTTTTGGTTTCTAAGACTTTATTCTGGCTTTATTCATTTTTAAGGAGCAAATATGGTAGATTTACGATGACGATTATCAGATGTTTGCTTGCTGTGTTGAACTTTGTCAAGAAGAGATCAATAAAAAAGCAGTGATAGGAAGAGAAAATAACTCAGTGATAGGAAAAGACCACTGAGCAGTTTTATATATTAAGATAAAATGTTAAATAAGACAAGAACAGCCTCAACACACTGAGTGTCTGCCATATAACAGTTTATTAGTTTTTAGTTGAGACCACTTTAACATTCATAGCAGTTTTAAAACACTGTTGCCTATTTCAAACTGCAGCAAGGCATCAACCAGCTACCAGTTTATTTTAGTCTGACTTTGATCGTATAATAGTGACAGATAACAGTTCCAGTCTTGAGTCCAAATAGCAAACGCAGTTGAGATGACGTGAGGTTTTGTGTCATCGTGTGTATTTTATCTGAGCCCAGATCAATGAAGCCTGTGCTGCAGATTAGATCTTTAAGTATAAGGTCAATGCTGAGTAAATTCTTCAGAGGGCATTACAAGTGAGATCTCCACTAAGTGGAACCAGCGCTGATGTGAGGGACTGAGCTCTTTATGAGTAAATCTGCCGCGGGGGGCTTCAGTGTCGCTGATTGAAGGGGCAGTGGGCGGTGCAGAGTAATGTTATCGATCTGAGGGGCTGCAGGGTGTCCTGGAGTCACGCTACGCTATCGACTGGCACGCCGAGTAAAGTCGTATCATGCATCAACCAAACCGGCCTCGGCGTATCGAGCACGCGCGCACACACAGAGAAACAGACACACAAACACACCGACCTCTGCAATAAGCCTGCATTTTTCATGAGGAATCAAAAAATAAATATTTCATCCAGGTGTGTAATGTAAATTCAATTATGCATTTGTTCTTTGATTTGCTTTCCTTTGAGGCAGTCTGAATGCAACGCGGATGAAACGACAGCAGGGCTTCACGCCGCACCAACCACCTCGCCTGTCAATAAAAACACTAAACATCATGTTACTGTAGTGACAGAAGCGAACAACAAAAAAGCTGCTCGGGCGTAGCTTCCCCATCAGCTCGGTGAGGGAGGGAATAAAAGGTAAGACCTGAGGAAAGAGCGAAACATCTTCTCTTCAATGACAGTCGAGGCTTTGAAGACTCACGCTCAGCCTTAACCTCCACCTTCTGTTCCCTAAATGTCATTTTTGTGGGCAGAAAGTGAAAGGGAGCGAGCAGGAGCCAAATAATGTTCACATTAACTGCTTTGTGTGGCATCCATCATCTCGCCGCCCTGATAACAGTACAACTCCATCTGAAGACAGTTTCTGTTTCTGTTTCTGCCAGCTTCTCTTTCTCAGCGCTTTCCCATAAAAACCTCGAAGATATGGCTGTGGAAAAAATACTATTCTCGGCTGACTCCCGCTTGCCAAAATAAACATCATCATCAACAATCCTCCACGACACACACAGTACGAGCCGTTTACTTCATTTACATCATTTGGATTCATTCGCCCCCACCGCCCTCTCCTCACAGTCTATTTATAGTTCTTTGCTTTGCACTTTTAATGCTTGAAAGACAGAATTGTCTGGGTTTCAAAATTTAGCATTCAGTTGCCTAGCAACAGCGGTCTCCGAGGCTTGTCGGCTGACGGCGGGTCGCGCTGTCTCCATCTTGTTAAGCAGTGGAGGGATGAAAAGAGAGAAAGAAGAGCCTGGGGCTGGACGTTACTGTGCAATCCCCAAGATAATATCCCCCGAGGTCCAGGCCAGGCTTTTTAATCACACTACAGATTATGCAATCACTGTCAGGCGGCCTGCTGAGGAAGAGGGCGGCAACCCGAGCCAGGAGCCGTGCTCGCTCGCGTGTCTTATACTACCTGTCCGGCTTTTTGTCCGCCTGCTCGTCTCCGGTGCATTACCGCGGCGAAGCATCCGCCCCGCAGTACTCTCGTGTCTTTACAAGAGATTATGAGGCCGATGTGTTTGCAAACCAGGAACTCGATAAAGGTTAAGTGTGTTATCAGGCAGCGAGACACAAATGGAGAGCAAGTGGAGGGCTGGTGGAGAGAGAGAGACACTGAGTCTCGTTTTCTCTCTCAAGTGTGGAGGAAAAACACCTTTAATGCAATATCACAGAAGAGGATATACGTTAGCCAGCGGGACAATGAGGTGCCTGTGATGTCTCGACTGTGTGTAATGTCACTGAGCTGAGGAATTAGCGTCCCAGATAAGATTATCAGGAGCTTGAACTGTTAAACATATATCTATTCGAGATCAAACAATGGCGTAGAGATTTGAGGTTTGATGATAATAAATGCTAAATGTTTAAATTTATCATCACACAGTAGATAACTGACCTCAAGAGCACGTAGCTTGACGTCAAGGCTCCACCTCTGAAATAAACAAGTATCTTGGTGCACTTACAAGTCAAACCTTAGATATGGAAGAGCAGCCAGTGCCAGATGCACATTATATAAACATTTTGCACATAAATTGGGATGCCTGACATGCTCATCTTTCCCAACTGCTGTGACAAACAAAATAAATGTGAAAAGTGCTGGGAACTCTCAGACTTTTTTTGCTGCCACATGCAGACATGCTTGCAGGAGATGTCAACAAGGCGTGCTTCACTCAAATCTATTTTTAAAAGCTTAAAATGATTCATCGTGTGCGCATATTTTTAGGTTGCACATCCTCAGCAGGCAGAGTATTCTTCAGCTGGTATTTAGGAGTGTGGTCTCAACGGGCCATTTGCATGTCATATTGTTAGCAGAACTTGATTTGCATAAATTACTGAGACAATAAGCCTGAAGTTTTGTACCCAGGGTTCAACAATAACTGTGCAGTTTGCATACAATACAGCATTGTGACTGACAGCCTAATATCAGCGCAGTCGTAGAGTAAATGCAAATGATCCAAAGATACAAAATTGTATTCTGTCAGGAAGACAGAAGATTTTTCATTGTGCAGCCGTGTTATTTTATCTACTCTGTGGTATTCTCCCCCGCAACAATAAAGAGATTTCCTCTCCGATCTGAATTTTTAATAATAAAACTGTCAGCTGTGATGAATGTGCTTCATGTCAGCCGGCCAGTTAATCAGCCTGGGAACCAGAGAAACAGAGCTCTGATTATGGCTGTTGATTGGCTGCGTGTCTCAGCAGCAATTTCGTGAAGAGCAGTTTGAATCTGTCCAAACTATTCAGGGTGCCATCAAGAGCCGGGAAGCAAAGGAGAGTAACTTGACGTCCGTCTGAGGCGGACTGCCTCGGAAAATCTAATCTGACGCTCGCTCTGGCAGCCTCCTCTCATGTGCTCCGTCTGTCTCCTTGAGTCTTTCGGTGCACAGGCTTGACACTGACTGCGCGCTCCTGACAACTAACGCAACGCTTCGTCCGCGTGACCTTTCAGTTCACCTGCAGGGGAGAGGCAGAGGAAATCTGTGGTGCGCTCTGCCTTTCCGGCTTGCCTGCATACACCACGCACAGGCACGTATAAATGCCACTAAAACCACATCCAAATGAACTTCTTCATCAGTGTGATGCTTTTCATTCCAAACAATGTAGACACTGAATTAGGCAATATTAAATCCTGATAGGTGTTTCCATTATTTTGTCCACCTCAGTCATATCAATCAGGGTCAGCTAAATAACAGAAGCACCTCTCTGTATAATACAAAACAGTTTAACAGCACCGTGAACTGCAGCCTCCAATCAACACTAACAGCATCATCATCATTATGATGACTTGTCTTTGTCAGTCAGGTACAGAATTCACTGGATATGTTAGAAAAATCTCAGTTTTCTCAGTGTTGAGAAAATGTAAAATATCACAATACGTATCGATATTGTGATATAGCATCATCTACACTGTGACAGAAGATATTATCCGTATTGGCCAGCCCGACACTGAACGATAAGCATGTTGCAGGCAGTTTGGGAGAGTCTGCCCTTCTGACCTGGAGGAACAGACGGCATCTATCCAGGTACGGAGGAGTGACTCACCTGCTCGGGGCTGATCCAGGCTCTGGTTGTCTGACTTCTCCTGCATCAGCCTGCGAGTCCATCGCGGCGCCCCATCGTTCACGCCTGGCAAAAGCCCAGAAGACTCCGTCTCTGTTACGAAACAACATCAGAGTCATCTAAATGCAAGAGCAGCCAGATACACTTAAAAGACCTCACAGACTCCAACCACTGAGCTACACCTCTGTGCTTTGATTCAGGCCTGGACTAACAATGGTTGTCTTAGTGGTTAATATATGAACTATTCTTGCTTTCAATTAGTTATTTAGTCAATAATGTGCAGTCGTTATCAAGCATAAATGCCAAACATTCCCAATTTCCAGCATCTCATTTGTGAGATCCGCTGCTTTTCTTTGTCTTTCTAAAAGTAAACTGAACGTCTTCAGGTTTCAGCCTCTCTGTCAGACAAAACAAGACCACTGAACATCAAACTGAGCTTTGGAAAGCTGTGATGGCCGATTTTCACTATTTTCTGACATTTCATAGACCAAACGATTAATCAATTAATCCAATTACTTTTTTAAAATGAAAAAAAAAAACCTATTAGTTTCCAAGAGCCCGAGGTTATGTCTTTAAATTGCTTGTTCTGTCCGAACTAAGGTAGCGAATCCCCAAATGTGAGAAGCTGCAACTTAATTATGAAGGAAGGCTCGGCTTAATGAAGGAATCCATTTCTTGTTTTGATAGTTTGTTTTTAAATGAAAAAGTATACACCAATCTTCATAAAAATATATTGTTAAAGAATTGTTACAGCCACCACTACCATCCACATATTGTCTCCAGAGTTATTTTTGCCGCATGCGAGGACCCATCAGACTGTAGTTTCATGTTTCTGGCTCTGGGAGATAGCAGCGTGTGCAGTCAGCTGTCCTGAGCCATCAGCACTGAAATCTTTATGGTGTGCATCTCCGCTCTGTATTTCATCCCTCGATAGCTAATCTCTGTGTGGGTTTCAGATTTAACGGCTTTACTACGGTGACAGCCGAGGAACTCCCCACAGATAGATCTGTCTTATCATCTCTCCAACAGGAAAAAAAAAATAGAGATATCCACCACCACCACCCACAGAGATCTTTCCAACAAGCGGCGAGAAGATAGTGAGGCGGTTATTGCGCTCTGTACTACACACTGTCCTTTTATTTATGAGGCAGCTTGGTGTCTGTTTGGTGATTGCCAGCCGCTGTAGTGTCCCTTTGTACCTTACAGCTCAATGAGCCCATTTCACGAGGGCAGCGGTCGTGTCTGAGAGGAGACGTGAAGGCTTTCATGTTGAGGCATCAAGAGGAGCGCCACTCGTATGAAATTCAAATGGGGCTCTGCCACAGATGGCTCTGCACCGTTTTCACACTTACAACTGGGAGAAGTCTCCGACACCTAAAACGCATCCTGCCTCATTAGAAAAAGGAGAAATGATTCAGACGGGCAGATTCAGATTTGATCAACTCAAGGCAATCTTAACATGGTAACATAAACAACGCGGCGCTGACTGGTGCTGCAGCGGTTACTTGACTAATCGATCAGTCAGCTGAAAGCAAATTAATCACCAGCTGTGCTGACGAATGATTAATCCTGTAAGTCATTCGGCAAAAATGTCAAATATTCTCTGGTTCCAGCCTCTCATAAGTGAAGAATTTTTATTTTATTTTAACTCACTGTAATTGATTGTGGACAAAACATGCATACTGAACACATCACATAGGGAAAATGACCACTTTCAGACAGTTTACAGAGTAACTGATTAATCAATTAATCTAAAAACTTACTATTTTTTTCATCTTGCAAATAATAGTTAGTTCCAACCCCGATAGTGAGGAAGCAATGGCTCCCAGCAGGACTACAGCACAACATACACAAACTATTTTCTCTAACAACTCACATAATTTATATGTACCCATAGGCTGATCTGACATTAACGACTTAATTCATCTAAACACAAACAGGCTCCTTAAATAATACTTTACTCCTTGTTCACTGTGCTTGCATTTGGAAATTCAACCTACATGTGTTACTTGTCTCCCAGGCGGTTGTCGTTACAAAAGTTGGACTCTCTGATTCCTTTCCAGGCCTTTATATCTTCCAGTAAGTTTGAGGGTTCTGGTATTGCTAACGCTAAACAGTGTTCGCCCCAGGAAATTGTTTAGCTGAGGTGGTAAACCACCCAGATCTTGGCGCCTCTCGTCTTGTGATCAACTTAGTAAGTACATGACAGCGTAAACACTTCTGAAATATTTGGCATTTGTTGTGTCAAATAGATAGTTGCTCTTTTTCCAGAGTGTTACATTTGATAAATTTGATTAAAATCTATGTTAAAGGTGGCCCACCTCCGCTGTAAAACAATTGCAAAACTCACAAATCACCAACTCGCACACTTTCCATGCGATTATCACCACTCTCTTCACTCTGACCCTGATTTTTGACCGAGGCGTTGCTTGAAATGCTGGTGATCCATGGTGTTGTACGTTAAAGTGATCGTTCCTCGAGATAAGTCTGTCTGCTAAAGGCCTCAAATGTAAACATAAAGGGAAGAGGTTACAGAAGGATCAGAGATGAAAGCTGATGAAACATGAAATGTGGGGTTTGTCTGGAAATATCTTAATCCTGCTGCCACGCTCCTCAACATAAACACGCTGGCTGAGTGCAAAAAGGTAAGTGTAAATACCGTAATGTTAAGTGTAAATAAATAATTCATAATTAATCTCTCGACACATCAGTTTAATAATGCAGACTGAGGGGAACATCCAGACTGAAGCTCTGCATCACATATTACCAAATGTTCAATGTTGTGACATTTATTCACGATTCAAAGGCAGCAAAGCCCATGAATTCATTTTCTAGCACATGCAGAACTCGGCCCAAATGGAGTAACTTCTGCACACCCTTAAATCGTAGCACCTATTTGATTTTTACGAGGCCTGGAAGTGGAAATTGTTATTTGAAACATGAAAGTCCAAAGCCACACACTATCGTCTGATCCCTTCAGGAATGACAAACCGCTGTCGCCTCCTTCTTTAGCAGAAACAAGACATTTGATCCCGTCAATCACACATCGACCGGACATACCGGCTTCCTCGCGTCTTACCCCAAACAGGTTCACTGCCTCCACAGGGCAAGACTGCAGTCTGCGGTAGTAAATGTCTCTGACTGTGAAATCCTCAATAGTGGCAATGCAGGTAAGCATGGCTGCGTCTGAAACCTGAGTCTTTAGATATTACTTCACAAATATAATATTTGTATTTCAGTCCAACACTCTGAGCTCCATTCCCATGTAGATAACTGTGCAGTCCCCCTGATCTCCGCTGACATTCACACTGAATGTTTACTAAGTGTTGTGTTGCAGTAAACACTGAGCTGATGAGCATTTGATTTGACCTTAAATGGGATCTAAACCACAGTTATATAAACATCTGAGCCCAGACAACACCGAGTTCAAAGGAAAAATCCCTTTTTGGGGACGGCTGCTTTGGCTTTATTCACCTTTTTATTTTCCGATACCAATACAGATGCCACAGTGTCAGCAGAGGTCAGATACTACTCATTTCCTCTCTGAACACTACACAACTTTGATGTGGCTTCAACATTTTCCCAGTTATTCTGATGACATGTGAAGTTTATGTTTGCAGAAAAATTAACCAAATTGTTTCAATCTAACGTGTTTTCAGGGCATTTATCTCTCTCGACGGAGCCCCACTGGAGGGCGGCAAAGTCAGAAATGCTCAAATTTTACACATAGCGACTTGACTTGACTCACCAGACATTATGAGCGCAGAGATTTAAAATATGTCCGTGGATATAATCAATATTTTCATATTAAGAATGGATCACATGTATGTGAAAGTGGCCGCCCAAACCTACAGAGACTCATCAAGTTCCCCTCAGCTCTACAGAGGATTTTAGCATGCTTAAGATATTTTTTGTTTGTTTGTTTGTTTGTTTACCAGACCACAACTTTAAGCACAGTCTCACTGCTCTCATTAGTGTTGTTTCCCGCTGTGACACGCTTCATCAAAAAAGCTCTGATAAAGTGACTGCACGCTACCTGACCAGCGCTAAATAGGCCCAACAGGCAGGCAAAGCTGGCGAGTAGCCGGTGAACATGGTGGCTCATTTAGCAGCTAAAGAGCCAGATATTTCCCTCAGGAGTTGGTGGGAAGCAAAAAAAACAGAGATAAAGTGGTCTTACGAGACCGGACAGGCCGGGGCTAGCTGGTTAGCGTGCTAACTTCACCAGATATCTCTGCAACACAACACATAGACGTCTTTGACATAATGTCAGAGCTTCTTCACATTCTGTTGATGTTAGGTCATTTTTGGAACGTTTTAAGCTTGATGATGAGGTGTCAGCTGGTTTCCAAGGCCCGGGACAAGCCCGGCACGTTTGCAAACATGTCAAACAGTCGTCTTTAACAAAGAAATTTGCAGAATTTATCAGCTGAGTTAGCAGTTATTGGCTTTGCTTTGTTGTGGTGTGGATGGAGTTTTTCATACTTCTTCACTGATTCCAACAATCTCTGCAGTTTTTCCATCACACTGGTGGTGTTACGTTCAGTGTAACCGATATCCAGTGGTTATTTTGCCAGAATCCGACCAATACTGATATTGAACGGTTGATCAGCACATCCATAGATGGCTCTAAAAGCTCTGGTGCTCAGGATGCTACAGTATGTGTAATATTTTCCACCTGTTGTGAGAGTAAACCTGCCTGTCGCCTGTACAAACAGCAGACCACATACTTTGCCCCGTGCTTTTATATGGTTTATAAATTGAGCGGCCTTGGTATTGGTTCAAAAAACCTCTTCTGGTTGATGGCACACTCATAATTTAAAGGTGAAGTATAAATATTAATGACACGGCTCATTCACCAGGACACTCTTCCACGAA
>JAPZEA010000006.1:10889930-10903791 GCA_029783685.1 Heniochus monoceros | reverse complement strand
GCTTTCACAGGAGCATGCACGCCTGGACCCTGTAATTTGCTCCTGTGTACGTGCGTGTTTGTGTGTGTGTGTGTGTGTGTGTGTGTGTGTGTGTGTGTGTGTGTGTGTTGATGTGTACACTGTGTTGGGTGTGGACTTCCTGAGCAGCTGCAGGTCAAAGTGGACAAAAGTCCCTCAGTCATTAACTGTCAAAGCTTAAAATGGACCAAATGTCCTTCAGTTTGTCCTTCAGTTTGTCCTTCAGTATGTCCTTCAGTTTGTCCTTCAGTATGTCCTTCAGTTTGTCCTTCAGTCCTCGTTTCGAGCTCGCTGTTAGAAACCAATCAGTCGGCTGTGAGCAGTTTTACTTTCAGCTCGTCAGAGAAAACAAACCTTCAGTTTTTAAATGAAGCTTTGAGCCGTTTCATGTTTGAAACATTGTAGAAACGTTTCGACTCTGAACAAACGGCAGAAACATGAGACATACGTCTTATTTTGAAAAGCATCAGGTTATTTAAACTGTTTCAAGTCTTTCCTCAAAGGTTAGTCCGACATGTGAATCAGAAGCTTTTCTCTGGAACCTTCAGGTGGATCAGGTGATTCGGACTGTGAACAGTAATCTGATCCTGATCGGTTCTGAGGTCTGACGTGGTTTTTAATGGATCATCAGTTTGTCACAGAGATAAAATCCTGCTGACAGAACAGAAACAGATCTGAACTTTCTTCTGAGACGTTTGAACATGTGAGCAGAGCCGTGTTTATCCTACACTGAGGGAGGTTACTTACTGATTATTATTTATTCTGTATTGATGCTTCATGTGCGACACACACACACACACACACACACACACACACACACACACACAGTTCCATCAGCTGTTCTTTAGAGTCAGGAACAGGTTGAAGCTGCTGGTTTCCTCTTTGTATCACTGAGTTCATGTTAAACTTTGTGTCAGAGGAAAATGTGAGTTTCCATCGACTTCCACAGACCTGATGTCTCCCTGTCTTTAATGCTGTGGACCAGGTGTTAGATCAGCTCTCTGCTGTGCTGTGTGACGTGAGCGCCCTCTGCTGGGCCCCTGCACACTGGAGGGGGTAACCCCAAACACCGCTCTCTAACAGGCTTCTTGTTTTTCTTCTTCAGGTGTTTTTTTCTTCATGTTGTTTGTTTTTGAGTTGTTTTTATTTGTTATGTAGCTGAGTTCAGCTCGTTATCGGTGACTGTTAGCTTTGTTAGCTTGATTGTAGTGTCTTCTCTATAAACATTTCAACTTTTGACAACTGTCGTTCCAAACTTTGTAAAAATTTTATCCCAAATAAGAAAAAGAACATATCAATAAATATATGAAACAGAGTCATTAACAGGATCTTTGTTCAATACAACCAACAACATTTACTGTCAACCTGAGCACGTGTGAACATGCTGCTGGTTAAAGAACAGGTGTGTCAGATGATTGACAGCTGCATCTGCCTGTCCTGAGCTAGTAAAGGGGGGGGGTGGGGTGGGTGAAGAAGAACGTGAAGAAGAAGAAAGAGGCTTAACAGCTCAGCAGCAATTAGATGTGATCAGTGACAAAAGTTGTGCGCTCACGGCAGCCTTATCAACTCTATCACGTCACGTTGCAGCGACTGTTTAGACTTGCGATTTGATGCCGCGATCGTTGTCTTTCTGTCAAAATTGAAGCCTGTCGTTGTGAAACACACCGCGTGCCTCCACATATTAGGCGGGCAGTCTGTTTTGACATGTGACATTAAAATGATACATAAAGATGGAGATACCAGCATGAACACCAGCATCCGTGAACATGCTTGCTACTGCACTTCATTGAATGTTTAACCAGGCGAGTGAACGTCCAGCTTCACAGTCTCCAGGTCAGCTGCTGTAGTGTCGCTGTCTATCCTTGTAGTTAAAAGCTGCCTCACCGACTCTTAACCACAAGGTCTAAATCAACTCCTTATAGTGATTGATTTTGGGAAATTTAAAGCCTGGCACAGTCTCACTGTCATTATTGATCCCATACAACCCTGTTACAGTTGAGATCAGGTTGCATCCCTGCTTTGCTGCAGAATATGTGACACTGAGCTGCAATGCTTTTAATAAGGTGAATGTGTATTAATGTGGCTGGATCTGATTCAGAAAATGAGTTCATTCTAATGCCCAACACTTGCTCTAGGCATCCTCAATCTTCCCTATCGACCCCCCTCCCTCCACCACCAGCACCACACTGCGGACAGTGAACTGGGCCAAGTCCTGAGGCTGCTAAGTGGATGGTACTGCAGCACTCTCTTTTTTGCGAGGTGCTTTATCTCTTTTTCATTCAAACTGTTTGCAAACGTCAGTCGGAGCTATTGGTCCCCAAAGACACATAATAAGCCTGCATCCCCGGCACCTGGTGCTCAACGGGCCGATTTCAAAAAGAGGATAACTGTCACGGCGGCAGGAAAAAGAGCGTGGTTTTTTTTTGGGAGAATCTCAGAAAATTTCAGCCATTACTGTGAGTAATATTTCGCTGTGACAAAGAATGGCACTCTTGCCAGAAAGCATGACTATAACCCACAGTTTGATCCTTTCGCTGATAATCATTCATTTCCCGGCTGCACAAGCAATTCTCCACACACTCGTGCCTTAAATATTACACATGTATCGTCACCTCTGGAGTGAATTTGACTGTTGCTTTTTCGAATTCTCGCTCTAATGATGTTTTCAAAACACTTCGAGGTGATGCTGACAGATACAGTAACAGAGGCGCAGTTATGTTTAAAGAAGAAGAAGTTGTTGGTATTTATTTCCTTCACCATCCTCACGCACGTCCTCTCATATTTTTCTCTCGTTACAGCATATTGATGCTAATTGGCTCTTTCAGGGTTAGCGAAACAACATGTTTCCTCATGTGTCACTGGTATCTACTTCTCCTATTTCAAAGAAAAGATGTGGTCGGTTCCAAAAAGTCTAGAGGGGAACTTGTTTGAACTAATGTTAAATGCCTCGGACCAATAAGCAAAAAGAGTCAGTGACGTGTTGTCTTTGTCTGCATCTGCTCTGCTGTATAGCACCGCTGTTCTGGATATATGTGGAGGTCAAGCCTCCATCTGTGCTCCACAGTAGGATAAAACATCATCCCCACACAATCAAATACCTTTCATTTCAAGGAGAGCTGTCCTCCTTTTAATGTGTCCTTCACAAAATTGAAAGTAAGTCTTCTGCCTAATGAATTATTAATCAGGCTGGGCAAAAGGGGGCGAGGGTTACCAGGATGTTAATTATTCATTGGCTGGTTGCTCCCTTGTCCACTCTCAAACCATCGGGGATGCACACAAACCAGAGCTGATTTATTATGATTTATATCTAAGTCTGTGTCTGTGTCTATATGTGCACGTGCCTCTTGTCTTACAGTAAACCAATATGGTTGAGGTCATGCGACGTCTGACTTCAGACAAGTCTGGTCCAGTTTCAGTTCTTTTTGGACATGCGGTTTTACTAAGAAAACCTCATCTCCTACATTTAATCTGCTTCTCCATAAGCTGCTAAAATGTAGAAGTCGGACACTGTCACTGGGAGTCGGAGCGGCAAACCTGAAACTGTGCATCCACACATTGTTTTGTATTATTTTTTACTCATGGCGGCGGATGCATAATCAATGAACTTCCCCCTTCCGTAAATGCAAAGAGGAAGTATGCTCAGAAAAGCTCCTTCTATAGCATTGTCCATATTAAAACCTGACTTCCTCTTATAGTAAATAGTACAACCTAAAACTCATGCACTCTCAAATACAAATTTAAGCGCTATTGTTTCCAAAATAACCTACGTGCTGCTCTGCCACAGTAGAAGAAAGTACCTAACTCACGCTATTGTTTGATCTTATTTGCCATGACATCGACACTGTGTGCTGGCAGAGCACTGCCACTTCCTGTGTATCTGAAAATACACCTTGTGACAGGCCATGTGTGTGACGGGGGGGATGGCCAGAGAGAGTGATTTAAGGCCTAAATGTGAGATGGCTTCAGTGTAATGTGTGTGTCTTTGTGTGCCTTTGCTGACTCTATAAAAGCTGCATACATGTGGCGCACAGTGACAGGAAGAGCAGCTGTCCCTCTGTGGCAGCCTTGTGTGTGTGTGTGTGTGTGTGTGTGTGAGAGGAAGGAACTGACCCTCAGCTTCATGACTGTATCGATTATGTTGAGCTACAGTTCACTGTTACTCCTCTGTCATCAGTGTAACCAGTCCTGAGGCAGAGGAAAAGAGATTGGCCAGTATTGCTTTAATAGCACTGTGGATTGTCACCCCACCTTGTCCACACTCAGAGGAAGAGACGCTGACCTCCTCCGCTTCCTCACCGTCCCTATTGTCTGCCCAAATGTAGCCGAGTGCCCATGAAATGGCTGCAGCACCATCAGTACCCACACTTTATCCCCGTTTCTCCGTTGAAAATCTTTGTGCTGCAGTGAGGAAAGGCCACTTCTAAACGGTTGCCATCAAACTTACAAGCTACACTGGCTCAGCCTATGTCCATTATGATCTGCTATGATTATTCAGAGACACACAATAGTCTCTTGTTGACTTTCATAGCATAGGTTTCGGTAAAAGCACCCATCAGTGAGTCTGTATGTTGTGACTCTTTAGGTACAATTTCACCCTTTATATATATTATTTTTGTCTATTTATTCACATTTTCTGCTCAACAGTGAAATATACACATACTGAAAAAATGACATGATTCTAAATATCATATCTATGCCAGAGTAAATCAACATTATGCATTTATTTGCAATCAATTGCAAAAAAGCTGCAGAAGAGACGGGCAGCAGTGATGTAGTGTCGGATCCACTGCTAGTAGCTGTGAAACTGAAGCATTTGACTGAAAACCTGCACCTTCACCTTAAAGAAAAGTCCCAAAATCCTAACTATCCAAACGTGAACAAACATCCTACCAGCACACTCTCTTTGGGGAGGCCCGCTGTACATCTGCACATCGCAGACGAGCACTTGCTGCAGTTTACAGCCTCTCTCCTGCCTGGTGGCTTTGTGTCATTCACACCAGCGGCTCTGCACCTTCTGACCTACATAAAAATGAGCAGCTCGCGCACCAGTATGCTAACCATGATGATGCAGATAGCGGCTGATTTGCTGCCACTTGTCCTGCGATGCTATGGGCGCAGGCTGTGGTTTGTAAGCATGAGCAGGTTCAGTACGTATGTGGCTTTACAGAGCTTGTAAATGAAAACACATCACATGCGTCACCGGGACGCTGCTATGCATCGTGTGAATTACCACTGTGCGCTAATGCTTGCGTGGAATGATTCACCGAGCCATTACAACCTGCTCAGCTGTTAAGTTTATCAGTGTCTGCCTGGAGCCGACATTATTATTTCTGGTGCTGTTTTTTCTTCACTAAGGTACAAAATTGACACATAATCACTGTGACTGCGAGGCACATATTTGTGTCACATTAATTAAAATGACCAAGAATAAGAGAAGTGTGGCAGAACTTAATTTCAAAGCAAATGTGAGACACCTCTCGCCTCGCCTCCCCTCTCCTCACCCCTCCAGCCCTCTTCCCTCCGCTGAGGTCACGTCTCACAGCCGGTCTCTGCTGTGCGGAGCGCAGCAATGAACCGGTATCTGCTCAAACTGCTCTCTCTCTCACTTCTTCATTAGCGCTGCCTTTAGCATGTAAATGAAACAGTTGAGGTTGCAACTTCCTCCTCGTAGTTGTGACAGAACAAAGAGGCCCTTCATTCTGAAATAAACACATTGATGACCCCTAACATTTCATGCATTATCCCGCGAATAGAATATTCTCCACGAGGGTATTTTTACACTCCGCTCAGTGTGGGATGCTTTCTGCCTTTTTTTGATCTCTATCTGCCAAGTGTGGGGATGAGGTGACGTGGCGAGAGCGTGAATGGACGGACCTGGTCTGCTTTCAGTGGCTCTGAATACCCTCCAGTGCACTTGTCCTGCAATAGCAACGAGAACAATGGGAAGGAGCCACCGCACCGCTTAATGCTTTAATGTACGTATGACATAACTGAGAGGGACCTTCCGATTAAGGACAATAAGCTCCGGTGGATTTCCTTTTAAAACGAAACTTTACAACATGCGAACGTCGTGTATGTTGAGGGATTTTTATACACGTGGCTCGTCTAAATATAACAGTTATACACAGAAGTATTCACAGCAGATGCTTACATAAATATGTCTCATGGAGGCAGCAGCTTCCACATATTTTAGGACTATTACATCAGGGTTTTGTTGTTAGAAATCCCTGGCTCAATTTCCTACTCTCCCTCTTTATCTCTCCACGGAAAGTGCAATAATCACCCAAACTATTACAACATCATTTATTTAGATAGTTCTAGAACATCATTCATCAATAATGATTATGTTCTTTGTGCTTCGAACACCTATTTCTTTGTTCAGCCTTGACTTCACACTCACGCAGCCGATGGATTTTGTGAGGGGTTTCGAAAGGGATATTAAGATTATCATTTTAAACATTTTGCAGAATAGTTTTTTGACAGTGTGTGCTGCAAAACCGGCGACCCTGTAGTTACTGAGAACTGAACTAAACACTAAATATTTGTCATTGTAATCTATCTCTACTGTGCAGTCTTACTCTGAATGAATCGTTCTCCTATATTCTAATAACACATCTTATGCTCTTTCTTATTTGTGCTGCTCAAAAAAGGGCAACACCCTCAGACAAAGCCAGTGAGGCCTGATCCTCCATTTAGACCAGCGGCCAAAAGAGGGGACAGGTGACACCAGAGAGAAAGAGCTAAGAGGATCCACCCAGTGGCTTACAGTGCCAGCATCCTGCCATCCGACGGGGAGAAGGCTCCGCCTGTCCAACTGCCTTCCTCGCTGAGCCCCCACAGGGAGCCTGCCGGGGTGTAGCCATGCAAAATGGCTCCAAAATGAGAGGAATGATAGGATGCTGACTCAGAGCAGAACAAAATCTGCCTGGTAACGTTGCAACATGCTCATCAAAAACAGATCAAAGTCACATTGCTCATATCTGTGCTGGAGTATTAGACAACTTTTTGTTCAAATACACGGACAAACTGGAAGTATGTATAGAAATAACTTTTTTTTTGCAGCCTGTATTTTGCTCGTACTGTCAAGTGAAGACGGCTGATTGTTGACTGTTGTCAGCTATTTGCTGAAGCTGATGCTCCGCGGGCAGAGAGTCAACCTGAGAGGCACAGTATCATTCAGAACAGAAACAGGACAAACAGTGTGAGCTAAAGTTGAAATCCTGGCAGACAAACAGCACCGGGAGACATCGGCCTGGATCTGATGGCCCTGACAGTGACTCAATATTACTGCACAGTCGTGTGATGCCGCTAACAGTCACCGCCATTATTCAGTGTAAAGCACACAAAGGTTATTCACTTCTCCACCTGCATTTGAAAGGGCAAACAATGAAAACATGGCTCTCTCCTGCAGTCCTTTGTGGGCTTTTATGATTTGGTTTCACAACGAGGATGATGGCTTCTGATGTCACAGGTCGTGGCTGGCATAAAACGGAGACAGAGGAAGCATTTAGGGATTATTCTAATGGCGCTGCCTCTTTGCTAGACTATAAGAACTGATTCTGTATCCACAATGGGACACGCACATGTATACAGTCAGGCTCTCTTGGCTCCTGTTTGGTGCAGGAAATAAAAGTAGGCCGATCGATTCAAGAGTCTCCTCTGACTCTGCTCCCCTCCTACTCAACCTGGAAAAGTATCGGTCCCACAGAAGAAGCCTCTCATAGGAGAAGACACCCAGGGGTTGTAATCTACTGCACTAAAAAACAAAAGACAACTGGTCGCTGACATTTCAGTTAATATCTTTTGAGCTCGAACAACAAAAAGCTCTAGTTTTAGTTTATGAGTCTTTTTGGATTTGTTCAGAGTTTCACATATTAGACGTGTCAAACGACTGCGTTGCCTCCAGTTCGACAGCTGCTGGACTGAAGACCAGCAGACTGAGTCCTGATACATTCATGCAGAAACTTCATGAGGACTGACCGTCAAGTGTCAAGTGTGTCAAATGTGGGCTGAAAAGATCCGACTCCAAAATGTGCTCATATCCCAGATGTCACAGTATCCAAACTGGAGCTGAAACAATTAGTCAGTCAATAAGTGCCGACAATTTTTCTTGACGATTAAATGACTTAATGGTTTAAAACGTACCATCTCTGGTTCCAGCTTCTCAAGTGTGAAGATTTGCTCATTTTCTTTGCTTTCTATGATGGTAAACTAAATGATTTTTTCTTAAAGTGCTCACATTTTGAAGAAATCAGTTTGCAATCTGTGAAATTATGATTCTAGCAGCCAAACAATTAATCGATGAATCCAGGAAATAATCAACGGATTAATCGATAATGAAAAGCCTGAGATTAAATCGTTGCAGCCCTGATCCAAACGCCTCTTATCGCTCATCACCGCTCACACACGAAGCTGTAATTCCTCAGTAACGGCAGGCAGACATGTGAGGGTCATACATGTAATTGTTTTAGATGAATCGATAACAGAAAGTAATGAAAGCAAACTGGCGCTAATTGTCAAACTACTTTACCATTAGAGTGAATTTGCATCTGTTTGACTTAGAAAACGCGTCTTCGGGAGAGCGGGAAATTAACAAAGCAGTTTTGTTTGGTTATTCTGGTATTAGTAGGCTGTTAAATCTAATTTGGTTGTGTGCACCTGCTCTGTCAAACAACACACAGGTACTCTGGATTAAGGTGCCGCTGGTGTTAGTTTGATTATATTCTGTGTTACTGTTCTGATATATACTGTAAATGCAGCGCAGTGGATGGCAGCAGAACAAAAGTCGACAGCAGCTGAGTTGCATGAATAGGCTGCATACTGTTGGCACCGTTATGTCAGTGCACTTCATGCAGGCACACTTGTCATTTTACCATAGAGAATGACTGTAGGTAGAGTGAAACAAGGTGGATATTCACACACACACACACACACACACACACACACACCTAGCAAACCTGCATTCAAAGTTGACCCTGATGGAAAACATCACACACCCTCCTGCCAGTCTCGCCAGGAACACAAACACAATGCCACCAAGTCACATTCAGCTGTCACACATCCTTCCTTCCATCATGTCAGCCCCAACTGCATTTTATTGTTTAAAATGCTAACGTGAACCACAGTGAATACCACATAGCATGAGGAGCCATGCAGCTCAATGTAAATTAAATGGCCCGTCCTTTGAGTGCACTGGCTTATGTAAGCTGCTGCTGCTTGTCTCCCCCCCCCATCCCCACCCCCCCAGCTCTCCATCCCTGCTTTTCTTTCCCTTCAGCAGCCTTATCCATCCCCTGAAACCCTAGCGTCTCGTAAACACAGCCCCATCCTGAATTAGAGAGGGCAGTGAGGAGGGTGAGGAGGGAGGGGGGCCTGACTCCCGCATCCCTCATTTTCTCTGCCACCTTGAAAACAACACCCCAATTCCGGTTGTGGTTCTCCATTCCATCATTGTTTGTGCACATCACATGCAGTGGTGTTACAATGCTCTACATCCACGCAAATCCCCTGCACACCACAGGCTGCTCTGGCCTTTGCAAAGACGCATCTAGAAAATGATAATAATAATAAAAAAATCCTGCTCCTTTTTTTTTTTTGTTCCTGCATCTTCTTTCTCTCTTTCATTCTCTCAGTGTCCCTCCATCCCTCCCTCACCTCCCCTCCCCTCCTCCCTCCACCTTGCCCTCATCTCGGAGTCCTGCAGCCACGAGCGCTCTACGGCAAGGTTTCGCAGTGGCTTCTTCACAATGTCACAACACTGTTTTTAAGACCATCCTGCCTCGTTGGAGAGCGCACAATGGAGAGAGACAGGAAAGATGATGGGGGGGTTAGTGTCGGGAGAGGAGGAGGGGAAGGGGAGCCAGGGGGGAGGCCGGGGATGAAATGCGACAAAGGTTGCGAGCTGGATTCAAACCTACAATGTCGCGTGTGAATGGTATGTACGAGGGCGCCTTAGCTCACTGAGTAAAATGCATTTTTAAAGAGCTGACAGCACAATGGGCCGAGAGGCAGCGGGAGGGTAAGCTGGATCATGATGTGATAATGCCAAGCCATTATTTCACATCCTTCTTGCTCTCATACATTGTCTCTGGTTGGCTCGTGTGAGTATAAGAGCATGCCTGTACAGAGGTATGTGGCACACACGGTGTGCAGATCCGTCCATCTGAATTCATTATCATCAGAAAGAGGACACGGGGAGGCTGGAATGTGAATTCTCTGTAATCGCAGCACAGAAAGAAAAGGCTTACCTCCACATTTCAGCTCTGCTCGACCCTGCCTTGTTTCATCCTGTTCCTCTCTGCCGACTCCCTCCCCTTCTCTCCCCATGACAGCATTTTTCTGCTATCTATCTCCACGGTGAGGCTCTTTCTCCTCCTCCTTCAGTTCCTCCTGTCTGCCGTTCTCTTCCTCTCTCCAAAAATAAAATAAAGCAGCAGAACACAGGCGCACACTTCCCGATCTGTGTCTACCGGCTCCTCTATTCTGTTGTTAAAGTCAAGAGGCAGGTTGATTTGTGCTGTCCTCCTCCCTCTTTCTCCCTCTCGCGCTGATTCTATTCCATTCACATCACACTAAAGCCAACCCCCTCTTTCTCCTCCTCCTCCTCCTCCTCCTCCTCCTCCTCTCTCTCACACAGCTTCACCCGGCCTCTCTCTCTCTCTCCCCCCCTCCTCATCTCCTTGTCAGAGAGAGGTTGAGGCAGCGACGGACAGCAAGAGGGGAGCTCTCTGTGCCTTAAACTGAAATTCAAAATGCTTCAGGGGAAAGGCTGTGAATTTAGAAATGTGCTGAATCAAGGACTCAAGATCCTCATGCGATAGTGACACGCACAGCCAGAAATGTGGCAGATTAGATGCTGATGCAATGATGTATCAAGACATCCACCTACCACAGTCTCTCTTTTACTAATATATTGATGAACAGGGACACATTTTCTTTCTTTTGTCCCGAAACCGACATTTCTGCACAAGAGAGATAAAGACTCCAAAGCAGGCTCAGGGGCAAGGGTGAAAATGGCTGTGTGTGTGTGACAGTCTGTTTATTTGTAGAGACCTCTGTGTACTCCCCAAACGTAGTCAGTGGAGGGCTGAGACCATAACAAACAACCAACCTGCTTCAGAACAATGAGCGTTCAGGAGTGTAACAACAGAGCTTTCCTTTCCCATCAGTCACTGCACCATCTTTTAAAAAAACAAAAAACAAAAAACAAAAACATACCTGAGAGTTTGGATCAAGCGTTTCATGATGCTCATGAGAGGAGAGGATTCACGCCGCTTAACCTACACTGCAGCAGAGCCAAGAGTCCGGCACCATCCCCCTAATTACTGTATGGAGACTCGTCCCGGCCGTACCATATGGCTGTGTGTGTTACCAGGTCAGCGGCTCTGGTCTGGGGTTGGGGGCAGGGAGGAGGAGCAGCCTGCGTTGTTGGTGGTGCGTGTATCGAGGAGATAAGAAAAATAGAAGCGGAGGCACCAGTTGATGGTAGTTGAACAGTTTTCTTAAAAACAAGCGTGCATCATCGGGTGTTTATCGGTGGTCAGGAGGTGTTATTGGTGGGCTTCCTCCAGTCTGAAAAACAAGAGAATGAAGCAGAATTTCACACCACATTTCCACGTGACAATGTGGACTTCATGGATATCTTATGCACGTGGACTGAAAAATTTAAAGTCAAACTGAATATTCATGATTATAGCTATGAATATAAATTCCCAGATGAAGCCACATGCTGGTGCCATTAATCCACTCGGTTTGCTGGTATAGTTTTCAGAGCTGGGGCATGATTTGTGATCAACTGAGCTCAAACTGTTCGTCACACCAGAGGTCATTTTGTAAATGAGACACGGCCACAACAGTCAGTGCTACAGTGACACCGTGTGGAAATGTTCCACTGAGACCATGAAGACTCTGCATTAAAACACATTTTTAGGCTCAGAGTTTCATCAGATTACATTTTATGAGACATGACACGCTTGGCAGCCAATGAGGAATCCTGAGCCGCCAGCACAATAAAAACCAAGATTCATTCTTAAAGTTCAAGCCAAGTAAATTACAACCTGAATGCTAGAATGCTTTGTCACTTATCATTCCTCAATTTCCATTAATGTTTCATAGTAGAGATCACTGCTAATGGATAGCTTTCAACAGTCTAATGCAGTGGCTGCAATCCAACTACTGTGTACAATAAGACTGCAACTAATGATTATTAAACTGCACAAAAGGGTGAAAACTGCTCATCAAAATTTCCCAAACCACAAGTTGACATATTCAGCCATCTTGCTTTGTCTGACCAGCAGTCCAAAACCAAAATACAGCCAATAAGTATAATCTTATAAGACAAAGAAAGACAGCAAATCACATTAAGAAGCTGAAAACAGAGAATCTTTGGAATATTTTGCTTGAAAAGTAACTATTGACAAAATAGTAGCAAATTAATTTCCTGTTGACCTAATTAATTAATTGACTTATATTGCAGGGCTAGTGTACATATATTTTATTTATTTCCTCTGAGTTTTTATCAGAACAAAAATGAATAGATAAGAAATGATCTCAGAGGTCCAGATAAAGCAGAATGTGCCACCAGTCAGGAATGAGGACGAGGAAATGTACTAAACGTCAGGAGGACTTCCCAGATGAGAAACGTGAGGAGGATATTAGGTGAGTGTGAAATTCCTCTCTGTCCTCCATGGAGCTGCTGAGTCTCTGCAGGTGGGGAGAGAAAATGGGTGTGATGTGGTGTTGGAAGGGAATTCACCAGAGTCAGTGCAACCAAATACCAGAGAGGATAATGTCAACCTGACTGGAATTAAACAGCATCAGTCCTGAGCACTGGCGCTCTGCGGATTCATTTTAATCAGATCATTGAGAAAGTGTGGCGATTCAAATAGAAACTAGGCAAGAATGACCCAGCTGATTTGTTTTCTCTGCAGGTGAAGCAGCGTGTTGCTAAAGGTTTTACACGACACCGAGTTTATGTGGTTTGCTGTGTAATATTGTTCGGATGTAAAGGTGTGGCTCAGCAGCAGCCAATAACCAGTCCAGGAAAATCAATGAACTCACTCAGGGCCGCAGTGACTTTGGGCTACCTCCCCAGTTTAGATCATATTTAAACAGTTATTACCTGCGTGGAGAACCACATTTGATCCACTGCAGGTGTCCATTCATTGTTCGCTTATTTACCCAGTCCCTCGCCAGCTGTAACACAATTACAATGGTCAGGTTGCGGGTTGTATTACATTTTCGCTTCAATAAGCATCCACTTTTGCTTAATTTTGGCCTGCGGTTTCAACTTCGGTGATGCAGTTTTGCACACACACGGAGGGGAATTTGTAACATTGCCCCCTGGTGGCCAGTGTGCAAACTTGCTGAAAAGGGAGTTTTAACCCAAACAGCATCTTATGATTGGTGTAAACATTGCACGCTCATTCTGCACACCTATGCAGGATTATTCATTTTAGGGAATTGAAAGAGTAACTTAAGAGACCTCTACATTTGGCACAGCACACTCAGAGACTCATTTTTAAAGACAAACATTCAAAGCACGTTGGGGGTTTTTCAAGATTTTTTTTTTAACAATTCAACAAGCTTTTCATATCAAACGTTCAAATCATACTCTCAACTGTGTTCCACTTAAAGATATACTAAAACATTTCAACAGGGTCAATTCAACATCCTTTGTTACATGTAAACAGAAAACACAAACTGAACGAAAGATATCACTTTTAGGTCTCTTCCTGTTGATATTGTGCAGCCAGTTAGTTTACATTAAGTAAAAAACAAAAACAGCAGAACATTATCAGACAGAACATGCAGGAGCAGCTCAGCTTTGAACCACCTTCATTAA
>JAPZEA010000006.1:10798700-10811284 GCA_029783685.1 Heniochus monoceros | reverse complement strand
ATTCACTATTCAGCAATTTGTTGTCTTTCTGAAGGCGGTGCACATCCATCCTCAGACTTTCAATCTCTCTTTCGTTTTTTTTTTTTGTTTGTTTTGTTTTTTTTAGTTAACCTCTGCTTTTTCTGCAGCTGTGCTGTGTTTATGTCATTTTATGCATGAAGCAGAGATGTGAAGCCACAGAAATTGTTACCTTGAGGGGAAGTGCGCCTGTGAAATGTCACAGGTTTGTCTCAAAGTGCAAACAAACATTGGTTACCCCAGTCCAATTCTTCATAAGCTTGAAGTGATCTCATCCTGAAGATAGTTTTCCATATTTTTTTCATTTCGGCTTTGCAAAATAATCAATGGAACAACAACAACAACAAAAGAGATCCAAAGATAGAAAGTTACTATGCATGCACTGGATATTGTGTGTACATGTAGGTATATCCAGAGAACAAGTGTGCCTTGTGACAGTCACAGAGCACTGTAGGGATACAGAGATACAGATGGGGAAAAGGAATGATAAGTGGGCAGAGAAAAAGGGCCGGAAAGAGGGGTGGACCCAGCAGAAAGATGTATGTGGATGCACTGAATGTTTCACTTTGAAACTATCCCAACAGCCGTGAGGGACTGAGAGCATATTTCCATTCTGGAGAACTGGGAGACTTTTCTCATGAAGTGTTGCGAAGATGTTTTTAAGCTCTGGACTCAATCATTCCTCAGACAAGAAGATGTTCCTCGCCAGCTCGGGTAATGAGAAACAAAAATGTTTGCGTGATGGTGTGTGTGTGTGTGTGTGTGTGTGTGTGTGTGTGTGTGTGTGTGTGTTGCGATGGGAGAAAGAGTAAGTGGGAGAGAAAAGGAGATAATGGGGCTATTGTGGCAGTTTACACTCATGGTTTACAGCCTAGCATGACCCAGTTGTCCCCACTCACCGTGCACCGTGTGTGAGAGAGTTTACATACCTTCATGGTCATTTTTATGATCATTATCATTATATCTTAAATAATACATAGCAGTCAGAACAGGTGGAAGTCATATGGTTTCAGAGAGAGAGATTCAGAGCCAAACCCAGCCATCTCTGTGAATGGACACTTTTATGTGAGTGTGAGATCAGGCTGCCTCTGGGGCTCATGCGGCCAGTAATGTGCTTTGGTGGAATTGCAGGCTGATGAAGTATTTCCCCGACAGGAGCGTGAGGTGCACATGTGTCTGAGTGAGTATATTTTCACCTTTAAAAATGCCAAAAACCTTCCAGCGTGTTGCATTTCTGTGTGACAGGGGGATACAGGTTAAAAAAAATACTTCATGCTTACAGCCAGTTTGCATGCATCCACTCTTCTTATGTGCATTTTGAACAAGTTATGAGAGACAAGTGGACAGATGTTACGAAGGAAACAGCACATCTGTTTGGTGGGAGACTCAAGCGACAGGTTTTGGGAATATTAGCAGCTTCCGGATCTCTTTTTATTCGTTCTGGTTCGCCTGGGTCACACCTTATCAGAGTAGCATTTGGCCGATGACACGATGTGAGCTGGTGTTTTCTCGGCTGTGTGTTGGTTGTTGCACTATATAAGAATGTGGGTGTTTTGTCTAGCAGAGCAAATCAGAAAATTCAAATAAGAGTTAATTTGTAGAACAGACAAAAATGAGTCAGCTTGTTATACCACAATGTCCTGCAGCTGTCTGAGTCTTCACTGTAGATGATGCTAATCAGCGTAACCCATCTGTGAATCAGTTTTTTAACACTCCTCCATCAGGATCAGGGTCTGTCGTGCCCTGAGTGTCTCATGCAGCATTCCTCCCACAACAACCTCCATTGCTCAGTTTGTTACGTCTGAGGTCGAGGTTAGGACAGAGGTCATGTTTTGGTCTGTCAAACTCGGCGGAAGAAGCAGGATTTGTGCACAGCCTGAGAGGAAGTGCTGCCTGGACTCAGCATCTGAATTCATACCAGAAGGAAGGTGAAAGCTGTTTCTCATCAGATCCCCACGCACTCCTCAGCTGCATGAGCGTAAGCTGCTTCTACCTCTCTGACTGCGTCCTGCTCAAATATTTGACTGCACTTTTGCTTTCTTCCACCTGTCTGCTGCCATGTCATATCCAGATATCCTGAGATCTGCAGACATCTGCTCCACAAGTCGGGTTAGAACAGTGTGCATCTACAAGGCACACGAACTGTTCAGGCTGAACCTTCCACCAGACACATAACTCAAGACCTGGAAGGCATCCTCACACCAGCTGGCAAATCTTCCGGCAGTGGTGAACTTTTATCATCCTCCCACAGCGCTCATAACCTGTTTGAATACTGAAGCATCACTACACTCAGCTCAAGCTTACAATGCACAGGGAAAAAATGCATTAAGTCATAGTGCTGGCCAGCAATCAACATTGAAGGAAAACAGACATTAATGTTGATCATTAATCCACGTGGATCATTTTGCATGATTTAGCTGTCAATTAAACTGTCCAGACCAATGTGTCAGAGCTCCAAGGCAACATAAAAACCTGCTTTTCAAAGCCTGGATGGTTTTAGCTGACATCTTTTCAAATCTCTGTGTCAGAAATCTTCTAAGTTCAGATGTGACGCAGCAAAAAAAATCTGCAGTTTGCTGAAATATCCACTTTTGTAAGCTTGATATTGGTGTGGACATTATATTACATTCTGTTAGTTAATGGGGATTAACTCTGCTTTGTTACCTTGTTTGCTGCAGCTGGAGTGACTACACTCCAAATCGCTTTTTAAAGGACGCTCAGCAACTTTTCATGCCCTCAGCTGTATCTTCCACATCATCACTGCGAGGGCGACTGACTCACAACATCAAGCCTCTCTGCAGGCTTTGCTTCAAGTCCATCTCGTTACTTAGCTGCCTCTGTTTGTTTGTTTTCATTTTCCTCAGTGACTCATCAGCTGCTTCATTTCCTCCATCTCCTCTCTGGCCCCCGACCATGGGAAAAGCCTTGAGAGATCAATAGTGGAGTCTTTCTCCCACTCTCCTCCACTCTCTCCATCTCTGACTCTGGGCCAAATTGTTCCCGTGGGACGTCTGAAAAGATGGCTCACATGTGTTCATTCTCTTCCTGTGGAGCGTAGTATTTCTCTCTCCCCTCATCGCTGATGCATCAAGCACAGTTGATGCATTATAATCCACTGTGCTTAGTCATATTCTCATAAACTGTTATTCAACAGTTTTCCAGAGTGGAAATACCTACTTAACAGGTTGTTACATCAGTGGCACAGAGCAGGGATCATGAAGTTCCACATTCTACTCCTACACCATGTTTTATTTCCTCCCTGGTTCAGACTGCTAACACCTGCTTTACCAATAGACAATGCTGAGGAGGCTCACAGCACTGCAGGGTTTACTTTGCAGCCTCCACGGATCATCTGGTGTGGTCCATCTGATCTTGCACTCAGTGGAAATCCTGTAGGAGTGAGTACATCTCAGGGACTTTCTGAGGAGGATCTGGAAATTGGAGTTGAAGCTCTGTACTCATAGGGTTTAATTGCCAAGCAAAGAAAAAGGAAGTCAACAAAAAAGATGTCCTTAAGTCAGACGTAGGAGCACATTTTGGAGGGCAGGGCAGGGCAGACGCCGGGTCCCCCTCTGCTGCGATGTAACTCTGCACCGGGATGGGGAGGAGAAGGGGTTGGGAGGAGGGAAATAGCAGAAGAGCCCAGAGACTGAATGAGAAAAGGCGAGGAGCAAGACATAAACAACAATGTGGACACTGCTCTATGGACTGATAAACTTCAGACAAACTCATGGATGTAGCTGTGGTCTGGACTCTGTAAGAGTAGAGAAATGGTAAGAGCTGCATGTGTGTCGGCGAAGTAAGGAAAGTGCTGACTGTGCTCGCCAGCACTGTTGCATTTGTAAACAGTTTTCAGACTTTTTTATACTGTCCCTCACAAAACAACACTTTTTAAAATGTGTTATCTTAGTTTATGCATCATTTTAAGTGTACATTTTTCTGTCTTCCTCTACTGAGTTCACTCTCAGCTGAAATCATTTCTCTTTAAAATTAGCAGCCCAGACTGTGCGGCTGGTGGTGTCTATTTTCAGAAGCTCATGGCAACTCTGAAGGGCATAACTGCCCCCGTAATGACAGGTTACAGTGGAAGGCCCTGCATTTGCGAGCTTTAAAACTGTTCTCCGGCCTGGGTGTGTACGTTAAATGACTGAGGCTTGTGGGAGCAGGAGCATGTGTGTGTGCATATGTGTGTGTGCGTGAGTCAGACAGCCAGAGACACATTACCCTGCCCGCTCTCCTGTCCTGTGTCTGAGTGCGTGGCTCAAAGAGGGCCAGTGTTGACAGCCAGTGGGCTGACAGCAGAGGCGTGAGGGGTCCAGTGTCAGCGGTGAACAGAGGGGACGGTCTGTTCTCCGTGTCACTGGGTCCTCTGAGACGCACACACAGGACGTGATTGTCAGATATGTGTGGTTTCACCCGGCGGCTTCGTCTGGAGTGACATCAGACGCAGATAGAACGCCATGTTGTCTCGGCCCGGGCTAAACTCGGAGCACAAGCAGCTGTGGATGGTTTTTGGCTATTTTTGCAAGAATTTGAAATGTACAGTGATGTCAGGATGGAGCGACAAAGAGCTCAAGCACTTCTTTTTGATGCAACAGCCATGTGTTGGTGTGTGAACAGGCTGATCATTTCCTGGCATACAGAGCAGTGGGTAGTGAAAGGGAAAAAAACAGCATAAATGACAAACACAGTTCACATGGTGCCATTAAATGGTTTTATCAGGATGAAAATGATCTTATGTTTTTGCGCTCATGGTCAAACCCAGTTGAACAGCTTTGAGAGCTTTTGGACTGTCAGACAGACAGATCTGTCCAACACCATAAAAACACCAAATGAGGGAATATCTTTTGGAAGGATGGTGTTAATCCCTCCAGTAGAGTCCCAGACACTATATGTCAAAAAGCACTGAACCTTACTGAGGCGCTTTACCTTAGTTATATCCTTAATTAGCCATTAGAGATCTACTTTGAAACGTGCATCTCAGCAGTCAAACATCACATGCAGTAATTTAAGTTTTGTTGATGTTAGACAAAACACACACTAGATAATAGGTAGTTGTGTCTATTTCGGTTTCGCTTGGAATGCTGAGCTGATACCAAATTGTTCCCAGGACAAGCAGCTCATGTGGTTGATGGTGAAAGATGTGGATACCAGCTTTTTAGCAGAAAAATATGGTGAGTCATCTGTGTTGCTTATGCGTCTGTGAGTGATTGTTTGAGGTCTGTCTGGTTCTGGTCCTGCGAGCGCCGATGAGCACGCAGCTGGATCTAATCTGCAGCATCTGTCTGCAAACACGGAATGTGTGTGTTTGTAAGATGTGTACGTGAGTCATGGTCTGAGGACGCGGGGATCTTACCCCTGCTGTTACAGCCACCTGCAGAGCTCATATACACCTCCTGCAGCATCTCAGAAGTTCATAACCAATGCTTGTTGTCAAATGTGTAAAAATCAGTAATCTCTCTTAGATTGAGGCATAAATCAGTGGCAGCTTTCTTGATGGATCGTGTTGTCTCCTAGTTCTGGAGAGACAATTCCCCAGTATAATGGCTTGGTCACATGGGCTTATAAGTGGGGCAGAAGGTTTCTAAGGAAAGCACTGTTCCCATTGTAGTACAACTGTAGTAGCAGTATTATCAGCGCTCCCATTCATGCCCTGCTACTCTCTCCCTCTGCATGTGCGTGCTTGCCTCAGGATCTTCATGCGTCGGATAATTCTGACGGTCCAGCCGACATGGAGCGCGTGAACAGGAGTAAAGTGGAACACGGGCGGCAGACGCACCAGGTCTTACAGGTGAGTCACGCCTCAGTTCAGGGTCAGGGACCATTTACAGCTGAGATGTTAGATCATGTGAAGCTGACTTCAATACTGTCACCATCTGCCGTGAGTCAGAGCGTTACTCAAACTATGTGAGTGATCTTTGAAAGAAATTAAGGTCATTTCTACGCCCTGTCTCTCTGATATGAACACTAATTGTTGTATTACTCTTTATTTTTTTACAAGCAAGTCTGGCTTTTAATCAAATGCTGGATGAATCATTAAAATCACACCAGGTTCAGTCATCCAGCTGCAGAAAGACATCTGAGTTATACATGAGGCTATTTTCCAGGATCACAAAATGGTGAAAAGACACTGTATTTCCTAGTGTAGCTTTAATATTGTGGCTGCTCGTATACAGCTGTAATAAACTGTTCTGGTCTTGATATTTTGAAAACTAGCTTCTCCATCACAGTGTTGTATCATCAGATCCATATATTGTAGCTTCTGCGTTTCCTAATTTGTGTACCTGATTCAATTATAAAGAAGAGACAGATTTCAGGATGAATATGAATCAAGTATAAATTGGACTTCTTATTTGAGCATTTTAATATTTCTGCTTTGCTGTTTAGCCATTAATACGTTTTTACTTTCAAAATTTGACACATAACTTGTGTGTTCAGACATTCAGGTGTGGAACTTAATGGTCTCAGGATCATGTGCTGATGTTTTCCACTTGATTTTGTGTTTTGACAGAGCACTCCTCTAGACCTGATCGAGACAGGCAAGTCCCTGAAAGTCCAGGCAGAGCGCCCCCACCTGGTCAGTTTGGGAAGTGGACGCTTGAGCACAGCCATCACCTTGCTGCCACTGCTGGAAGGTGAGGACCTCTGTGTGTGTGTGTGTGTGTGTGTGTGTGTGTGTGTGTGTGTGTGGACATGTATTACTCATGTTGTGGGGACATAAATCTGTTTAGTCACATTGTGTTGACTCATCTTCCTTATGAAGATAAAACGTGAGACCCTTGCAAATCTTTAAATTTTAGGGTAAAGACTCGGGTTAAGGTCAGGTTTAGGTTTAGATTAAGGTTAAGGTTTCACGTTATGATTAGGTGAGTTGGGGTAAGTCTCCAGGAATGCAAGTCTATGTAATGTTCCCAAAAGTGATGGGAAAATGTCTCTCTCTCTCTCTCTATGTGTGTGTGTGTGTGTGTGTGTGTGTGTGTGTGTGGGTTTTTGGTGGTATGAGCGGGTATTAAACAGTGTTGGGTTCATTAAGATGGAAATAGAGTACTAATTTAAAATGATATAACTGCTCAAGTCATTCACTACTTACTTATAGATATTTTGGTGTCCTTGCTGAATGGGACCTAAGAACACAATGTTAAATATGCAGTCCTGCCTTGTCATGCTGCACCATTACTTTTTAAACTGACTATAACTATAAAAAGACCAGGACAGTCGACAAAAACATAAACTCCAGTTTGTATGAGCCCAGACATGTCTGTACTATGTCATCTATGATCTACTGTATATCATTGTCAGCAAATATAGACACTTTCACCATCATTCAAAATAAGTCAGTTGTTCTTTAATAAGTAAGAGGCACAACTTGTCATGAGTGATGAATTGACAAAAACTGATGACATATTACCTTCCAACCATGTTGTTGTAACCCTGTAACACTGCGCCACAGATGCAATAACACCCTTATCTGTCATTTTCTTGCACCGTTTGCCTTTCAGTGAGCCTAGACACCGCAGAGGAGGAGAGGGTGTGACGGTAGCGCCACAGAGAAAAGCCTTCGGGGCTTTTCTTTGTGCTCCATCTCGTCTGTGCTCTCACATTAGAATACATACTATATGTGTTTGTGTTGGGTTAAATCTCTTGCAGCCAGACAGCAACATAAATATAACTGATAATCAAATTACAACATATTAAATAGTACTGAAGATGGTTATATTAATTCCCTCTGACAAGATGCCTTTCATGTGCCAAGCTAAGCACATCTCTTAAGACCGACACCTGTTGTTCAACTTCAGTCACATGCTGACTCCGTTTGTGGCTCCGCCAACATGGCCTTGACCTCTGAGATGACACCAGTCACCCCTGGCTTTGAACCGCAACCTAAGAATACATCACAAAAGTATTCACGGGTCCGCATGAATCTCCTGTAACCGACGCTGAGAAAATGTTTTCCCTGTTTTCGCAGGGAGGACCACGCTGGGCAGCGAGTGGACAGACATCCCTCTGCAGGGCCACGGCATCGCAGCTCAGCACTGCTACATTGACAACAAAGCAGGCAGCATCACCTTGTACCCATGTGGGAACCAGTGCTCTGTAGACGGCCTCCCCATCTCTAAACCCTATCGCCTGACACAAGGTACCACTGTCACACATTTAAATGACAGCTGTAGTATGATTGTTGGTGAAATGCATATATTTGCCACTCTAGCAGAATGAATGGCACTCTGGTCTATCAGTTGGTCGGTCCAACACTTTGCAGAGATATTCATTGTGCCAAGAGGCTGAATCCTAATGACTCTGGTGACCCCCCTGCCTCTCATCTAGCACAACCAGCAGATCAAACTTTCACCTTTCCAGTGAAATATCTCAAATCTATGAGATAGGTTGGCACAGAAATCCATGGACTACAGAGGCTTAATCCCAATAACTCATGGTTATTCCTTGACTTTTCCTCTTGTGATACCATGAGATTGACATTTGTAGTTTTAAGTGAAATATAATGGGAAAACAACTATAAGATGGATTGCCCCCTTAACTTTTCATCTTGCAACACCATTGGGTTTAAAATAAACAATGTCCCACTATTTCAGATTATAATTATATACCTGCAAAACTAATGACATTCCCATCAAGCTCAGCTGTGCTTTCTGTTTACTTGTAATTAGCAAATGTTAGCATGCTGTGTCAGGTGTGATCGTGTAAACATTACACCTGCTTAGCATCAGCATGTCAGCATTGTCATTGTGAGCCTGTTAGCACGCTGACGTAACCATTTAGCTCAAAGCACTGATGTACACTGATGAGCTGCTAGCATGCTATTAGTCTTGTGAAATCACACTGATGGACAGTCAGATTGCTCATTAAAATGGTAAACGCATTGCAGTATTACACCCACATGCATAAACTGCAGAGTATTAAGTACATTGGAGGCAAAGTGAACAATAACACTATCTAGATTCACAAAAACAAAACAGTCAGAACAGCCCCACGTCCCTCCAGTAACAAGCATACTTGCCATAAAAAAGGCATAACAGTCCCGCCCCCATCAGTCCCCTCTCTGTGGGATCCAAGCCAGCAGCTACACCAGAATGTCATTTGAAGCCGGGTGATGGGCCGGTGTGTGTGGAGGCAGCAGCTGCTGAACAAGAATACTTCAGGCTTTGCTTCATTGAAAGGACGTGCCATGTAGTCCTGAATAAAACAACTCAGGAACAGAGGAAACTACTTCATTTCTATCATAAGGAACAGTGCTGCAGCCTCATGGACCTTTGACTTCAGCTCGAAGGATGAAATAAATAATAAACTCCCTGTGGATTATCCATAACGGGAAACAAAACTTCAGCGTGTGAGTCTCAGAGAACGATTCAGGCATCTCTGAAATCCATCGGAAATGCAGGGAAAAGAGGAGTTGATTTCACTCACTGGTTAGCTGCACGTGAGTTAAACTTGTAAGTTTGTTTATGTCAGTTGAACAATCAGTGCACTCCCTACTGTTTATGGAGGATGGGTCCACCGCCATCACAGATAACCAATAGTGGATATGCTGTGCTCTTTGCTGTGTCTGTGTCACACCTCAGGATTCCTGTTTCTTCCCTCATGCTGGCCTCCTACTAGCTTTCACTCTTCATTGTCCTGATATGAACACATATCGAACTGAAATGTGGTTTAAATTCAAGGAATAAAAATAAATGCACTCGCTCTACACTACACCTCCTATTGTTTGGAATATTTAATGCTGTTAGTGAGACAGTTTTGCAGGTTGTTTGCAACCACACATCAAATGTACAGTGGCCTGTAAAAACTGCAAACTGACTGCAGCCATTATACTGCGTTAGTTAGCCATAGAAGGGGTTATCTGGTGTCATATTTTAGCTAGAATCAGTTGAATGGTTGAAGTGACTGAGAGTCAGTGATGCTTAAATATGAAAACACCCGACACTGAATCAGCTATAATTTATCCTGGCAGGGTGCATGCTGTGTTTTGGCCAGTCTGCCTTCTTCCGCTTCAACCATCCAGAGGAGGCCCTGCGGATGAAGAGCATGCTGCCTGGAGGACTGAGCGCCACAAGACCTCATCCTACTGGTAAAGACCCTGCTTTGATAACCGTACAGTCCAGATTGAACAATTCCTACGATCCAGTTGCTGTGAAAAGCCCACAGTTTGTGTCCATATTCATGCAGTCAGTCATGATAATTTATCAGGGACATAGAAACAAGTGTGTCAGTGACAACTGTGTGTATGAAGGTTGTACAGTTTCCTCAGCAGCTATTCTGGGCAGTGCAAATGCTTTGGGCTGATAGATATTTAGCCACAGTTGCATTCTGAGTGCCTTAATGATCAAGAAGTTGCATAAGTTCCAGTTAATGCTGAACAAGGATTGTGCATCTGTTGCTCTCGCTTCTGGGAAGGATGACTTATTGTGATCAAGCTGCACACGATTACTCATATAGACTTTCCATGTTTTAGAGTTTACGTCCTAACAAACAGTTACTGAGATGACCTGATCAAAGATAACTGTAAACACTTGCATCAGTTAGACATTGTGAGGTAAAACTCAGAACTGAATGACTTTTGTCATGAAGCTGACTTGTTTACATCAAAAGTAAAAAAAAAACAAAAAAAAAAAAAAACATGACGTATTTGTTTTGTGCTTCTCTGATTTGATCAGTTTTGGATTTTTCTATCTCCAGCACAGTTGATCTCTACTGAATTATTAGTCACTATCCTCGACTGGATGCAGAAATAGCTTGCTCAGGACTAATTATCTGTGGCCTACATTGTGATCTAGTTCATTTAAATCTGTGGTTTTCGCTCAAGGTGTGACCCCGTTGTGGCGCAGGATTATTGTAATCTTTCTTTTTACGGCTACATTCAGATGATGTTATATTATTCTGGCCCATTGCCGGCTGCGACTGCTGCCGTGCGCTGTCGATGATATTTAGAGTCCATTCTCCTCTGACCTTATTGGTTTTGGCTGTCAGTGCCTGAAAAGTACAGTAAGAGCCACCACACCCTGCCCAGTATGCATGGCCCACTCTTTCCTGACCAGGCCCTTATTTCATCAGCTCTGAATGAGGCACACGACTGTGGCTTTTATATTTAGCAGCTCCAGATCCCCGTAGGATTACAACACAACTGAGGAGCACAACATCCCTCATACAGGAGAGCATGGGCCCCGAGACATTCATCGCTATTTAAAGCGAGCCACAGAGACACTGTGTGTGAATGTGTGTACAACAATAAGTTCAGGCATGTGCATTTTTCCTTTTCTGGTTCACCCCCTTTGTCCTCCAGCTCTGACCTGAGGTATGGTGGATGTCAAGGAAAAGATGACACAGGACAGATCCCTCCCACTGTGTTTGTTTATGTGTTTTTACAACTGTCTGTTTGAGTGTCCTCTTCCTTTATTCAACAGGAATGCTCATGCACAAGTGTTTCTGTCTCCCTTCGCAGACTCCCACAGAGTCCTGAATGGGAGCCATCAGTCCTTTTCCAGCAACGGCGACTCCAAAACCAACAACGGAGCAAAAAACCTCCAGGAGTCTTCGGTGCTGAAGGTATCATCAGTGTCAGGATCTAGTAAACAGCCCATTCAACAGCCTTCTCCACCAAACATGCTCAATGGGAGAAACAGCTCCATGAAAGAGGACTCCATTTATGAAAACAGCAGCAGCTTTCTGGGCCAGAACCTCGGCAACAAAACCCCTCCAGTACCTGCCAGGTCCGCTCAAACCAACCACGCTCCTGTCCCTCATCCAAGGACCTCACTATCTGTGGCCTCAAGCAGGACTAGTGGTGGTCATAGGGCTCAGGAGAGCCCAAAGCTTCTTAGGAATGTGAGAGCAGAGGCCACATCCAGCCTCACTCCGCCCAGGAGGGGGTCAGGACAGCCCGCAGAAAACTCCAGCCTGAGTCACAAACCATCCCCCGTCAAAAGTTCCCCAACTGCTCCGTCCAGCCCTCGAGTTCGAGGTTCCTCTCTACAGAAGAGATCCCCCAGTCCAATGAGAGATCAGCACCTGTCTCATGTCGACGCCCCTCAAAGGCTCAAGACTCCTGAGCCGACTGGGTCCACCAGCCTGAGAGAACTTCCCCCTCTCAGCCCTTACATGTCCCACAGAGGGACTGCAGGATCGCATGGCTTCACTGCTAAACCCGTCCCCGAGAGCCCTCAGGGCCCCCGCAAAAACTTAGCTCCTTCAAAAGCAGAAGCCATGAGGGCGCTGTACGCCCAGAGTCCATCGTCACTCTCCGGGCTGGAGAAGGAGCCTGGAGGCAGGCAGTTAAAGCCTGGCCCAGGCTGTGCCATTATGCCAGGCCTGGGTTCTCTGTCCGGTGCGTCTCCTCTCGCCAGCCCTCATAGCCAAAGAAAGACAGTGACAGGATCTTCCAGCAAGGAACAGAGTCTTACAAAACCATACACCCGGGAACGCAAAAACAGCATCTCTGAGATCAGTGACAATGAGGACGAGTTGCTGGAATACCACAGCTGGCAGAGGGAGGAGAGGCTGCGTGAGCAGGAGATGGAGAAACTGGTGAGTGATCAGCACTTAAGATATGACTT
>JAPZEA010000006.1:10483752-10494343 GCA_029783685.1 Heniochus monoceros | reverse complement strand
TGACCAGTTTGTTGTTCATCCGAATGTTGGCTTCCAGAGTTCTCAGCCATGTAAGGAAATAAATTCTTCTGCTTTTTTCTGCCCACTTCTGCTATCTAGCTGATTCCTCACAATGTTAATGCACAGAGTGGCTTCCTATTAGTGATATGTGGGTTGTTGAATACGTCAAAATCAGCATCACAGTATGAATGACTATCTTTACAGTGACGTGCTGTATATCATGATATGGTAAATGCACGCACTCACATATGAGATGATGAAACTTATGTTCAGTGTTTGCAGGACAAAACTCTTCACACATGTAAGACCAAAACTTAAATATCTCATATTGTTAATTATTATTGAAAAATGGTCAGATTCATTCATTTTGTAAAATGTTCATGTTATACATACAATTCTGCTGTAAAATAGTATTGATAATATTATTCCTGTCAAAATAACATGCAAGACAGGCACAAAATGTATAAGCTCACCTGATAACATGATACCAGCTGCTATATCACCAGCTGTTAAAAAAACCCAAAACAATAATGAGACAAGAGTTGACACTGCATGATTTAATCTGTGTATTGTAAACATACTGCTGCTTCATCTTGCACTGCATGAATTCGCAGAACACCGTGTGCAAAAATACAAAAATGAATGTATAGATAGCTGACAGTTAAAAATCGTCAGTAATATTACAGCCACTACAAAGCAGTCAGATTTCTGGTGTAAAGAAAAGAGCACAGCGTTTGCAGAGATTACAGTAAAAGTACAAGCCACTTCCTGACAGTGTCTTCCTGTGCAACCCCCCCCGTTCTCCTCTGACCCAGGAAGCGCAAGTGGAGTTGAAAATGAGCGTGGGACCTGAATCTTCTGTTACAGGGCGGTAAAAAGGCGAGTGTGGCTGCAGAAGAAGAAGACGAAGAAGAAGAAGAGCCCTCCAGCTCAGTGTGGAGACCAGGTCGCCTCTCCCTGACTCCAGGCACAATGCAGGCTACTTCATTAACACTGAGCATCAAACTGAGTGACCTACTTCTGCAATGGCTTCAAAGGGGGACCATGAAAAGGGACGGGGAGCTTTGTGTTTGGGGTTCAGCTGTAGATAAACAAGGAGGGGGCCGATGAGAATGATAGACACAGTTAAACATCCTCACGTGATGTGTTATTGATTAAAAAAGACGCGATTATACTTGAAACACACTAAATATCCAGAAATACCAAGGTGATTAAACTTGATCTGTAATCTCTCTCAGCTTAATCTTGAGAGTGACATTCTTTGCACAATTTACAGAGTAAAAAAGCCAACTTGTTGCTTGCAGGATTGGACACTAATCTCAATTACTCTTGATCCGGTTTCTCTTTCTTCACACCATATTTCTTTGCCTCCCTCCGCACCCACGTCCTTTATATTTTGCATAATGGATGTGAGGCCAGGTTCTTTCTGAGCATAATATAGAGGGGGATTATTGTCCTGCGCAGGCTGGAGTACAATGCAGAAACCCACATGCCACAGATTCCACAGACTCACACACGTGTAACAGCAGACTGTACACAGGCCTCAGCCCACAGCCAGCCAGTCAGCTGACTGCTCCCCTCCTTCCCTCAAGCCCTGCTCCTCTTTGAAAGCCCCTGCCCCAAGCCTCCCTTTCTTCATGGGGTTACTTGAAGCTTTCAGTGGGCCTCCTAAGTTCAGGGCAGGCCTCCCTTTTGAACCTTGTGATCCCAAGACTAATAGCTGGCAGTTATTCTGTTTTTTTTCATCTTCTTTTAGTAACACTCATCTTGTATCCTGTCTAATTCATATGCCAACAATTAAACACCTCTTTGAGGGTGATTCATTTAAAAATTCACCCTTTACTCAACAAAAAGTGGAAACTAAACTAAAACTCTAGAAATTCTCTAATTTTGTAGACAACTGACAACTTAGAGCCATACTAGTTCGTCTGTGCACAGTGGTGCTTTGAGCTAAATGCAGACGTCAGCATGTTAACATGCTCACAGTGACAATGCTCATTTTTGCTACAGTATTTTGCACTAAACACAAAATAGAACTGAGGTTAATGAGAATGACATTTGTTTTGCAGGTATTTGGTCATAAACCAAAGATCTCTGGTGCTAAATTAAAAGTTTCCATCCAATAGCTGTATTTCAGTCTGAACCAAAGCGGCAGATCGTCTGGCATGTCTAAAGCTTATTTACATGGGTTATCTGTGGAATAAACTTCAATTTCTAGTAGTACTGATCAATTATTTTATTAATACTTGTGTATACACTTGCAGTATCGTAATGTTTCTTTGGTCAAATTACTTCAGTTGGATCAAAGTCAGTAACTTTGTGGGACAAATGTTAATTCATGGCACCATCATCGACAATCATACATGTAACTGGCACTCAACCTGCACTTCTACCAGCGGGCACTTTCATCTGCTGTCACTTGTTCTGAGGGGTGTTGTTTAAATGAAGGTAGAGTGAGATTTTCCACTTAGCAACTCGGCTCGTCCTGAATAAATACCGTCAGTGTTGTCTGTCAGTTTCCCCAGTATGCAAACATCAGGCACCAGACGGCACAATCAACAGGCTACTGATCTAACGCCGTGTTAAACGAGATGGTAAGATAAACCTCTTCACAACGGGCAGCGATTGCACACATTACTGCAGGTTGCCACCAAAACTGTGAAGTTATCCATAAAGCAGTGGTGCATAAATACCCATAAAACTGCCCTATATCTATGTAGCACTACAAACGAATGGCCTTTACACACTTCTCCTTTATCAAGTTTAACTGTGCTTTCTTGCGTTTTACATGTTTTGAAATGAACGCAGAAGATCTGTGCCAGTTAAACTCAGGGGTGCTACTTCCTGTTCAATTATTTAAGGTCACAGTTCACTGAGAAAAACAGTGGCGGTACCAGTAAGATGGTAAAGTACCTTGCGTGCTGCACGCTGCCACTCATATAACAGCCAATATCCCAGGGGAACCAGTCCACCCAGTTGGCTGGGGGGGCCTCTCTTGTGGCAAAGGCACCACGATCGCTAAGCAATTTTTAGAGGGAAAACAAAAAAAATCTTCATGACACGAAGGAGACAGGAAGCTGTAGCGGCAGCAGCATCGCCCTCGTCCTGCCCTCCACCCACCTTCAGTTTTCTAGGCGGAGCGGTATAATCACCGAGGTACAAACTCAACGCCCTCCACCCACCATGAGGTCTCTGGCTTATCTTTATCTGTCATCACAATCAGGGACGCTCACGCATGTGGATTCTAAAGTCAATACAAAGACCAGGATATGACACAAAACCAAATAATAAGCAGATTGCATGATTTCTTTTAGCATGCTGTGGGACTGCTGAAATGGAATTAAATGACTTCATGCAGAATTAAACACACAAAAATTATCCATATACAGCCTCTCCTATTGGTTCCTCCTCTTTTTCCAGCCCTGACCCTCGTGTTTTGCAGGGCGGGGATGTTAACACATGGCACTGTTTTCCATCCACTCTGCAGGAAATGCATCATAGTTCATTGTGGGGGGACTGTCGTGTTTTTTTAACAGGAAAGTGCAAAAATAACTATTAGCCGGTGGTTCCAAGGCCCAGCGAGTTTGCCAGCATTTAGGAATGCAGAGGTTGAAGTAGAGATGTGTTGATTTAATATTAAAGATAAACAAGCTGGAGCTATTGTTCTTGATGAAAATCCGTAAGGCCTTTGCGGCTTCATTGAATGGCTACAGTAGAACTTTTCCCTCTAACACTGAGCGCGGTAGTAAGCCAGTAAAATGTTGAGCAATGACAAAAAGCGTTTTTGTTTCAGATATTAGAAAGAAATCCAACGTTAGGGGCAGCAGCATGAAGTAGACAGTCCAGCTACTTGCAGACCTTGTGTTGGAAGCAGACATAAGAGAATTGTATGCCATTTATTAGATGGTTGCACTCAACAAATCTGGGATATTTGTTAATATATCGGTACTTAATTAGCTATGAGGATGAAACAAACAACATATGAAATACTTGAAACAAGACTAAAAGTCTATAGCCATGCAAGAAGCTCTGTGAAGCTGTACTTAAACACATCGCTGCCTTGAGCTTAACATGCTGATGTTAGACAGGGATGATGTTCACCATCTTAGTTTAGAGTGTTAGCAGGCATTTGCTAATTAACAGAAAACACTAGAGACGAGCCAAGTAGAGCTGAGGATGGTGGGATGTCATTAGCTGTGCAGGTATTTGGCAATAGACCAAAGTGTTGGACAAATTGAAATTTTGACCTGATGTGGGCATTGATTAAAAGTTAAAGGATCACAAAAGTTCTTACAGTTCATCCTGTGGGGGAACATGAACACGTGTGGCAATTTTATGGTGACGCAAAAGTCAGGAGATCACCACAGTCAGAGGGGTTCATCCTCTGGGGATCATGAATACCTGTGTAAGATTTCATGGCAATCCATCCAGTAACTGTGGAGATATTTCTGTATGGACCAAATTGCTGACTGTCCTGTTTAATCACAGTATGATGAGTTAAAGTCACTTGGTTGCACTTCTGTTTGGATGTCATTGATTGTAGCTATTGTTATAGACATTTATCAAAAACTGTGCATTCTAAAATCAACACCAGTAAAATAAGAGATCTAATAAACAAAAAAATATGTTATTCAAAAATCTAGAGGGACCTCTGCCAATTATTTAGAGATCTTGGCACTGAAAGCACAATTGGCCTTATTATGACAAGTCTCTCTGAGCTCCACTTGAACAAACGCAAACACCTTCAGCAAAAGGCCTGAGAGAGGGCAGAGGAGGAAGTGATGGGATAAAGAGCAGCGATCCATTTCTCCAAGCTGTAGCATCCGCTGAGGAAACTCTAGAAGACAGGGACACAAAGATATGAGCGCACGGCTCAGGAATGGAGGATGTTTGACGTTGTTCCCAGCATTCCCTTCTCCCAGCCCCTTCCCCTCCGACACACTCCCCAACACTGATTGAGCTGTTTGTGTCGCCTCCTGTTATTGTCGCAGGAGCTCCGAACAGTGCGCTCCATGCTGCTTCCCTGGCAGCACTCTGCGTGCATTCCCACCACCTATATGTGCACCTATATGTAGCAAAGTGCAGTTGAGGAGTTGCAGAAAGACTAAGAAAAGGAGGAAGGGGAGGTTAAGGGAGTCATAAGTCATAATGCAAGCTGTGATCAAGCTTTTCATGAGGGGGCGTTCAACAATGAAAACTATATTTGATTGAGGTTCACAAAGGCATTTCCTGACATAACCTTGAAATTACATCTCAAGAGAAAGCAGGGGTTAGAGGAGGGGCTGCAAACTGGAATATTAATTGAACTTTTTTAATTAGCGTCTACTTTGGGTACATTTCTACTTTCTTTCTCTACTTTCCATTTTTAGCCATCACGGCTGAGTAACTTCCTCACCCGGCGAGACAATATTAAGACCAGGATTAACATGTTTGCACAGGCAGGACGCAAATGCTTTTCCAACTTCTCCCTTGTATTAAATATTTCCAATACATTTCCAGGCCGGAAAACACAGCTTTCAAATTTGACTGTGGAAAACCTGCATTAGACCATGAGTCAGTGTGTTTTGTGCCAGTAGTGGACTAGATTACCACTAATGTTTGCTCAGGAACAGGAGAACATATATCTAAAATCTGTGTTGATCGACACAGTACTCCTGCACATTATTCTCCTCAGTCAATCCAGACTTCAACCATCACTCAGTCAAGGCTTATTCTCAAACAGTACCCTCAGTGGTCTCCATACTAAACATGTCCATTATTTGCGCAGTGCTCTACCTCAGGGTTGTACAGAGAGGACTGTTCTCAGGCTCATGTAGGGGATGTTTACAGTCAGACTGGCTGGCTGGTCCTCCGCTGCGTTAGAGCTGTACGTTTCCTCACTGACACAGCAGAGAGGCGTGTGCTACCACTGACAGAGGAAACCACTCCAAAACATCAAAGCTTTCTGAGATGAGTTCAGAAACCAAAGACTAAGACAAAAACATTTTTTTTTAACATTTTTACACAAGAAAAAATATGTGACTCCCTCTCTCTCTCTCTAACAGGGAAAATGGGAGCAAAAGTATTGCTTTCTTATTATTAATCATTTCTAATGAATGACCAGCACTGACCAATGAATGTGCACTAAATATTGGCCTGAAATTGAAGTTTTCAACTTAAATGGTATCTGCAGATCCCTGACTGGAGCAAAGTGCAGGTAGCTCTGTTCTGGTAGAGGTGACAGCCAAGCACTCATCTATGCTGCCTGTCAGACTGGACATGGTGAGTGGACAGTAATGTTAGGGCTGTACTGTTTACTACGTTCCCCAAACCAAGACCACACACCGCTGTCTAGTTGGGATCAATCACATTATGTATACACATATAGGTCAGAAAGGTGCTGGTGCACTGTCTCTGTGGGTTAAACTGCTCAGTCATGTTGGACTGACCACATCACAATGAGTGATGTCACACCAGGTACTTTGCTGCTGACAGGTGGGGAGTAGAAAAAACACAGGTGTTACTAAGAACATAAGAAGTGGACTTGAGTCACAATTCATTTCACACTTGTGATTTTTCTATGTGTGAAAATGTCTTGAGGCCTATTAGTCTCTACGTGTTCCCAATAATACAACAAGATTCAGCTGAAAAAGATGGAGCCAATTTTTAAACTGCTGTGTTGAGAGTTAGTGATTTCAATGACCTTTTGCTGCTTTTTGAGCAGCAGTACAGAGGGAAGGAAACCGCATGGTACTTCATGGGCGAAAGACTCAAACAGGCATCAGCATTTATAGAACTTTGCTCTCTCTGCTCAATATAATGTGTAAAAGTGGAAAAGGTCAAAAAATCAGTGCAGCCAAGAGAGGGAGAAGCTGCTGGAGGATGAAAGAGAGGGAGAGAGACGAGGGAGCGAGCAGTGATGACAGTGATGGTGATCACAGCGTTGTTTGCTTCCTGTGCCGAAGCTGCTCTGCTCGCGCATGACGCTGATTCGCCGGGCCTGAGGGCAAAGGTCACTGAGCTAACCCAGTGTGACACACACACTGACATACTGCGACTCATACAACCAGCCGCACAGACAGTCACAGGCTCGTTATTACCCGACTGTCGTGCATCGGTTTCGGGGACGCTCGGTCCAAGATTAGTGCCACAAACTGGTGTTTTTTTAACTTGCACTGTGTTGAAGGGTCACATCACAGCCTCTTCTTCACGCAGGAGTCTGAGTTGGCCGTTTGTTTTCACTCCATTATTCAGTCTGACATTGTGCTCGTGTTAGGCATGTTCTGTTTGGGAGGGGGAGTTATTTTGCCCTCACCAAGGACGAGTAACGTGTCCCATTGACGTCATTTTCGTTCGACAGAAGCCGTGGTAGTGTCTGCTTGGAACAGTTGATGGTTGTCACGTCAGCTGAAGAAATATATTGAATACGTGGCTGTTATTTGTGTAACTTGACTCACAGCAACCTGTACGACAGACATGTCATCCACACTCATTGTCATTGCATTAACTTGATGTTTTTCCAGCCGTGGAAATGACCACGAGCGAGCACATCACCAGACTCTGTTCTAAACGTACAGAGATGTGGACTGTAGCCGTGTGCTGCAGCTGTGACAGAGCAAATAAACATGTTAACACAACAACACATGAAGTAACACAAAAAAGTTCAGTTTTGTATCTTAATTTCATAAAGTCATTCACTGTTTGAGCTTAATCAATTAAACTTAAATTGTTTTTACCAGTGATTCATTTCTGAAATAGTTTCCCAGAAACTAAGATCACATCTTCAGAGTGGTTTTGTTCAGCTAACAGTTCACATCCTGAAGATTTTCCTGCCGTTGAAGAAGATCTGCAGATATTCAGATTTAAGAAGATGAAACTGGTGCAGATTTATCTTTTGCATTTGGCATTTTTGCTTTTGCATTTATTGGCAACACATTAGCCTCAGACATCTGTTGTAACGGTTAGCTCGTTTAGCTAACTGATCCCAGAAAAACTCAAAAACACAGCTGTGAGGAAAGAGAGACGATGGCCTCGACGGTGTTACAGTGCAGACAAACACAAAGGTGAGATAACATGAAAGCTCACCTGCGAGTGCGTGTCCGGTGGATCTAAGACTCGAGTGGTTGAATGTGGTGGAATCTGCATTTCTTCTGCAAATATTTATGCGTGGAATAGAAATGTGAGTGCGAGCCCGTAGAGCAACGTATTGTGGTTATTTTTCTGTGTGTGCTGGAAGCCTGAGGGCAACACAATGAGAGTCAAACCTTGAAGTTATCAGCGTGAACCGGAGTCTCTTTACACAGCGAGACGGCGTCGGGGCGCCTGACGGTGGCAGAGCGCTCGCTCCAGGTATTCCTGCGTTTCATCACGGCCTCGGCTCGCCTCGGGAGACGGCGTGTTGGCGAGGCAGTCTGGAAGCATCTGCTCGGCCGCACTGAGCGCTTCATCTGTCTGCATCAGGCCGTGTGAGGCCGGGAACGCCGCTCGCCTGAGGGGCGGGGTTACGAGCAAACCGACGTCTGAGATTTAAAAAGACGATGAATGAACAGGTGAGGAAAGTGATGCTGATGAAGATGAGTGTTTCTGCAGAGGTTCGTTTGATTTATCAGCTTCCATTAAGTGTTTGAGGACTGAAGGACCATTAGGACGTTGCCTTCTTGTCTGTACTCAAGTACTACCAAAGTCTGCATTCAGCTCGTGATAAACTAGATTTTGATTTAGATTTTGAATGTCTGCGTGATTTATCATTTAAATTTTGCTCCGCCTTGCTTGAGTGAGGTCTAACTAGCCTGATCCTGAGATGACGGCGCTGATGTCGCCACGGCATTTTAAACGTTAGATATGACTCCTTCTGGAAGATGAACAGCGGTGCTGAATCCTGCAGTTGTTGCTGCTGAGTGAGTTTGTATGGAGGTTCAGCACTGCCTCTGCAGACTTCTGGCTCCCTCAGAAATAATAAATGCATAGAAATACAAACAGAAGCAGACGAGTGAATGAAATTAGATCTGATTTTATTGTTAATATGCATTCCAGTGAGGATAGTCCAGCCGAGCTGCTGATGTCAGTTCTTACAAACCTGGACTCATGAGTTCAGCTTGCCAAGTTCAAACTTTATATTGAGAAAAGTCCTCAGTTTTCATTGTGTGTGTTGTGTCCTCTGTAGTTTTCCATCTTTATTTTATTTCCTCTGGCTCGCAGTAAGAATGATGTTCTGCAGATAATCTGTTTCACTTCAGATCTGAAATGAAACATAAAAAACTGAATGATAGAAAAACTCTAATGCTCTAATTCAAACGAGGTAAGCCTGCTGAGCGGAAACCCACTGATTGGAGGGATTTCAGTCGTTCTTTAGTGAGTGGAGCCAATCGCGGCCAGATTCAGCTGTAATGCCTTTAATTAGTCTGAAACTGCCTGAACAAAAAGCAGAGAGGGCTGAAAATGCAGTAACTTTAAATTCAGACCAAATCATTTCAACAATGTCAGTAAATATTTCGTTATGTACAGTGTTTATATGAAAAGCTGTGGATGGCAAAAAGATGTGACCTATAAAACGCATGCGTGCATTTTGTCATATGACCCTCATAACCTCGGTCCGTCAGTATTCTGCTGACATGCCTTCAACATGCCGAACGCACGCCCAGCATGCAGCAACGATACGGAATGACAGCCAGCCCGACGGGCTGCCTCGTTAGGGATGCTAATTAGCGGTTGTCGTTAGGGGCTCTCGTTGCAGGAGCTTGTTGGCATGCAGCATGTGACCCGTGAGGTCACCGGGAGGAAGTCGTTTTGTGCTCAGAGGAAGTGATACGAGGCTGTTAGGAGCCAGAGGGACCCGGAGGGCAGGAGTCTCTGTTTCTCCTGTTGAAAGGAAGGCAGATCTACCAGGACAGCGTCCAAGCAGTCCCGCTTGGTTTGTCTGTCCTGACTCTGCTCTGCCTCAGTGAACTTTAAAAGTACAGAATCTCAGTCCCAGTTTCTACCTGTCATTTAATCATCATTTTTATACTTGAGACTTAATGAGTGTGTTCTAGTCACAGAATTACTGAAGCCAATATTTTTCCTGAAAAATGAACAGAACACAAAAAACACCAAACATGTTTTTGAAAACATGTCCAAAATCCTCAAAGACTTTTCTATCCTTTAAAAATGTTCCCTTCTGTATACAGTGAAGTGGAATTTAACTAATTTCACGAGGCACATCTCTCCTCCTCGAGCCAAAAAGAAAGAAGAAGCACCTTAAAAAACAGGTTAAAGTCTGCTGAGAACCGAACACTGGACGGGCAGGACGGAGCCGTCCTCAGGGATTTGGACTTTGTTTAACTTTACTTTTGACAAAATTAGCAGCTTATTTCCATGACTGGAGGAGAATCATCAGTCCAAAAGACGAGGAAACAGAGGCACAAACTGGAGCTACAGGGGGCCGACAGCCACACCGAAGTCTTATACCTTTATCCATCCATCCATCCTTCATCCATCCATCCATCCATCCACCCTTCATCCATCCATTTCGGTGGCAGCAGGCTAATCAAAGAAGCCCATCCATCCATCCACCCATCCACCATCCATCCATCATCCATCCACCCACCATCCATCATCCATCCATCCATCCACC
>JAPZEA010000006.1:10282673-10293894 GCA_029783685.1 Heniochus monoceros | reverse complement strand
TAGCTGGCAAGTAATGGTGGCGAGCTGTGACTGCACTCAGACTCATGAAACCTCATTATTTGACGCACGTTGGCTACAGAATCTGTCAGCGAAATGTGAAACGAGCCTGTCAAATAGTGCGTAAGTAAGCAAGTGTAAGTAAAGTGTTTTTATTCATCATGTCTGCCCTTTGATTGTTTAACTGCAATCACAATGAAGACTCTGGCAGCCCATCACAAAGCAGGCTTAAATGATTTCAACAGGATTTGTCTGTTTACATGTTGAGATGTAAAAACAATCATTAAAAAGCACAGACAGGCTGTAACTAAGTCAGGTCTACTCTACAAGGCACATATTTGTCTGTAACTAGCTGGGGCTTACCTCGATGTAGATGTAGTGCTCGCTGTTATCGATGGTGTGGATGTAGGCGTTGAGGATGGAGTTCTCGCAGGTTCCCGTGGACCAACGATCGGCAGAGCGCAGCACCTGAAGAAAACGATAAATATGGTGCGTCATTTCACCACATTTGAAATGAAACATGCTGCAGTTTTGCCTTTACTGCGCCAATTTCGGCCACAATTAGACATGTAAGGGCCGTTCAAGCTGGCCGGGGTGTCCCTCATTGCAGTTTTGAAATTTCTTTTATGGTAAACCTTTGTAATACTAAATATTTCTGGCTAAATAAGCAATAATCAAGTGAAAGTGGAGAAAAACACTCTTGTTATTTGAAGGACTTGACACTCAAAAACTCATTCTATTTAATTAAACTATGTGCAATCAGCTCATTAACTCTGTTTTGCCTAACACATCATCTTAATTTGCTGTCAGTACAGGGAACAGAAGTATTATCACTTCATATAAACGGTATTTTTTGAGTATTTTTTTAAAGCTTCAGCTGCATTTTTTAATTGCAAAAAAACAGAAACTGTTGCCATCATCCTTGCTGTCATTTTAGTTTCATGTGCATTAACTGACAGGGAAGTTCTGTCAGCTCTATGGCTCTATAGCAGACTGTGACGACTGAGGCACCGTCCCTGAAACCTGAATAAGGCATCAACAAAACCTGATAGGAAAGCTATGGCACAATAGGGTTAGGGTTACAAGGCCACCACCCACAATAGAATAAGAAAACACGCACGGCAAAAGCTTTTGTTACCATACACTCACTGCCTGAACGCTTGAACACCGGAGCATATGATGTTGAATGAGAGTGGACCGCATTTCCCATGAAGCCTGTTGCAAGTATAATGTGCTCCCTCCCTGTCTTTGGCAGTGCATTTGTTTTCTCTGGCTTTACTAAACAGGATAAACATGTTGGAAGTGATTTTTTTCTCTACACAGGCTTTACTCTTGTTCCACCATCTGCCATTGCAAAAAAAAAACTCTGGATACTTTAGCTGCACTTCACAAAGCCAGAACAGTGTCTCTTTGTTGTACTGGACAGAAATCCGTCTGATTTCCTGCTACATCTGACTCGGTGTCACACAATGTAAAGTACAGAGCAGAAGCCAGAAGGGACCTTCAGTCTTCTTGGCAACAGTCTTGTTTGTTTAGGTAATTACAATTCCCTCATTTCTCTAAATTAATACGGAGATGACCAGCAGCATGGCTTCTTTCATGAATGCAAAATGTGTGAATTTACTATAGGGCACCTTCAAAGATCCATAAACACTATGCTCGTTGCCATCATGTGTGTAAAGGCTTGGTTTTCTATGCAGGACAGGTTTCTGGCTGCCTCTAGTGCGAAGCGGCTCTCTGGCATTCTCTTCAATGTTTGGTGAGCTTGTTTCACAACTGGTCACTGTTCTCCGGCAGAGCTGCCACCAACGGCTAAAAGAAAGAAAGTCTGATTTATCTGGAACACTAGCATCACGTGGGAACAGTCTTAGTATAAGAGACTTCACGTACAGTGTGTGTGGAGGCGAAAAAGCACTACATATCCCAAATAAATGCACCTGGCAGTGTTGTGAGTTCCATGTACGAGGTGATATAAAAATGTGACAAGACGAGCACTGTAGCTGATAATATTAATTATAGGAATTAGGAAAACACAAGCACTGAGCTTTCATCCAGCTCAAAGACGCGTTCCCATTCATGTAGAGTTGTAGATTTTCCTCAGGTCACTGTCACTGACTCCGGCTTTTAATAGATGGTTTTTAATGGTCCGAATAGACCTATATATTTATTACTTGATCAAGATTTTAAATTGCATTACATAGCATGCACATTGTCCATTGTTAACTGATTGCATACCTGCACTTTGGCCTTTGTGGTCCCAGGCACAGTGAAGGAGAGCGAGTCAGCGGTACAGTGAGACTTGGGGAGAAGGTAAGGGTAGAACTCGTCCTTGTACTTGTTTTTGAAGATCTAGAGAAGACAAAACAAATGAATGAAAGCCAGATTTTTGACCTTCCTGTTAGTTATGTCATACAGAGGCCTTGTGTAAAAGGTAAATTGAGGTTATTTTGCTCCTTACGTCCTGAGTCATATTATTGAAGTTGTGGGTAATAAACCCAATAGATTAGCGTAACATAACATAGTAGATACTGTGGACAACAGCCTACAATTTCAATTTCAATAGGGCCACGGCAACACAAGTGTAAGATATATTTTTTAGCTCTATGCAGTGACAATAAGAACAAATAAATTATTTTTCACTTTGTTTACGCCTCCTAATAACTGCTTTGGATAATTACAGTATGCCCCAGACAGATGAGGATGTTTACAACATTAGGCTAACACATTGATATTCACGCCAAAACTATAACAATAAAACCCTGGCCGCTTTAAAAAGACATTTCATTTGAGTGTGACCTTGGTGAAGTTCCAGCGCTGGATGAAGTGGCGGGCTACATCTCTGGCAGCACTGCCATGAATAGCTGCAGACAAATCACGCCACGGCATGCGAGGAACTTGAGTACGGTCGATGTTATCTGGAAAAATATAAAAAGCAATCCTTTCAGCTCCACGTACAGAGCCTCTCAGTGTATCTGTGTGTGTGTGTGTGTGTGTGTGATACTGAAGGAGATTTAGATAACGTACCTTCAAACGGTCTGTCCAGTTGGACCCAGTCTTTCCTGATAAAGTTGCTGTAGTCTTTGCCCAGCCAGAGTTTAGTGTTGCCAGTCAGATCGACGGGGACCTGCTCCGTTTGCTTATCTGGTTCAGATGGATTTGGACCATCAACAACCCCATTTTCCTGGTTAACAGAGACAGCTGTTAGCCTCTGCAGGCACTGTGACATAGTCAAAGCGCACTGGTTCATGAACCACTGTAAACATATTAATGCAGTAGCAGTGAACAAGCTATAAAGTTAAATGTTCTTACTCCTGTTTCTCCTTTAAGCTCCTCCTCAGTTACACCGTTGGCCATCTCTTTCAAACCCAGGTCAGTGAGCCGGTACTGGCTGTCATCCCACCGCCCAAAGGCCAGGTCAATCCCCCCAACAAAGGCAACTGTTTGGTCAATGGCCACCATCTTTTCATGGTGAGCCCACAGGAACACCACAGACGACACGTGGTCAGGGTGTCGCATTACCTGGTGGACACACGGTATTAAAAGTGATGTTAAAACATGAGCTGAGGCCTCTGTTTACTGTGTACCTGGTTAGCATGTATATAAAACTATGAGGAGATGTGACAGACCTTGATGTTTGGGTGCATGTTCATCAGAGTCCTCTTGCTGTGGTCACTGTTGATGCCCAGTGCTAGCTCCACCTCTTTGTATAGCAGAACGCACACTTTGACTCCTTGTTCCTGCAGGAAAAGGTTCAAAGAGAGGCACGGATGATGTGAAATTTTTATTTTTATTCATTTAAATTGTATAAAAGAGAAGAAGACAGAGAGAGGCATTACTGCTTTGCGTCTGAGGATCTCATCCAGGCGCCAGTAGTTATCATTTGCTGGTCTCTTTAGGAACACTTCAGGGCTGAGCCTGAGAGCAAAGACACAGCGCTCATCATCTGTTTTCACATTACAAATACACTTTACATGTAGCTAAAATATATCAATGGAATAACCTTTTGTTTGGTAAACTGGATTCTTTAAATAACACTTACCACCAATCTGTGATGAAGATTTCCTCCTTGGCTTGTTCAAGAGCATCAGCCAGGTCTGCAAAGTAGCCACTTCCATTCACATACCTTCAAACAACAACCATGAGCAGCAAAAGTTTAGCAAATGAGAATGAAATCCGAAGACAGAAAGCTGTAAATCTCAGGCAGACTGCGTATCTGACCATTTAGTGAGCGTGTTCTCCCGCGGCGGGGCGAAACCCTCGAAGCGTTGCACTTTGAGAAAGTCACAGGTTTCTGCCAGCCGGTTGATTTCATGACTCCACCAATGAGCCTGCCTGTAGCTGCTGCATTTGATGATCAGACTCCTGAGCAAATACAAACACGGGCACGCATGTATCACAAACGCAACATAACCCCAGGCGTGAATATATGCAATAAGTGGAACCGTCAGCGCGCGGGCAAACACAGCTGACCTACAGAGTGAAGTTCTCGATGCAGACTCAATATTTGGTGTCGGTGTAAGAGCGGCCCACTTTCACTTTGAACTCTGGGTCAAAAAGCAGCACAAAGTTGATGCGGCCGTTGTCTCGGTTCATATACATCAGGAAGGAGTCTTTCACCACCAGCCAGCGGCGAGACCAGCGGAAACAGAACTGATGATGGCCAATGCAGTTCAGGCCTTGGATCCGGTGGCCCCCCGACCTCTTGAAGATGGGCCCCTCCCTGAGACAAGTTGACACATNNNNGCGATAAATCTCTTTCATGCATTTAGTCATGATTTACTCCAATTTTCCTCACGTCAAACGCTCTAAAGAAGTTTGCTTACAAGCCTTTGGGTCCGAGATCGGTGACGAAGGAGAGGGCGCCGACAGAGAGGAACTCCAGCTGAAAGAAAAGTAGACGAGAAAATGTTATCACGCTACACGACTTCCGCTTTGTATGTGTGTCTTTGTTTTAAAGCTATTACCATGCTGTGATCGCTCCTGCAGAACACGTTTTCCAGCAGACCGTTCAGGTACTCCTCAAGGTATTTCTGCAGTAGATAAATATATGACATATATGACTGCAAGCCCATTGGATTGCCTGAAACTGACTGTAAGCCTTTGCTTGTAACTGTCATTGTGGGACATAGTTTTGTTGTCTAGAGCTGATTTGTGATATAATTCAAATATATGATTATTAATGATAATTGTCAGGTGTGAAAACTATAAAAGGGTGTTTTTAATGTCAAAAAAGTGGCACTATCAAAATATACACAATATTTCCTTGTGATATCATTACTGTATCTGAGCAGTATGACATCAGGCTGATCATTATATAAGTAAATAAACAAATTGATCAGCCTGAATAAGAAAAAAACAACACAGCAAAAACAAGAGCCCTTGTTAAAATTATATGTAGTTAAAGGAGAGCATCAATCATCTGTGTGTAAATACTCTGATTGGTTTGCTTGATACCATTTTGCTGGAGGTCCTCCTGGTCCGCTCGGTCCCGTGCAGGCTGGGCATTTCCTCTGACATGGCTCTCAGCTGCTGCCTGTCCTTTGCAAACCTTTGAGAGAAATTTGAATATTCAAAATACCGAATTCTGACAACAAAAACTCTCAGCAATCCATCACTCGCATTTCTCGGAGTGAGATTAACACATGCAGACTGGTACACCGACCTTCCCAGAGGCAGCAGGTGAACCATCATCTTGTGCTTGTAAAGGTCTCGATGCAGCTCCTGGAAGTGCTTGTACTTCCTCTTCACTGTCCAGTGGAAGTGGCCGTGTGTTAGCCGCACTGTGTACAGGGTGCCCACATGGACCTGGAGCGACATTCATGAAATGATGTACATGCAACGTGAGAAAAATCAAATACTGAGGAAAACCATATGACAGAACAGCATTCACTGGATTTAAAAAATATTAATTTACTTTCTGTTATGAAATTCTTATTTCACAAGTGACTGAATAAAACTTTTTTTTTTATGACTGGGTCTTATTTTCATCATTTTTTGTGTTCCTTCTTATCAGTTAAGGTCACCTTTTCCTCACAGATTTAGTCTCAGAGCTCTGGGTAACACCACTAGCCACGCCTTTACCTCAACATCCGATATCGCAAGAGGTTAGACGGCCAGACAGCTTTATCTCTAAGCCACTTATCTGGGTGTTAAAAATGAAAGTTAGCGCACCAAAAGTATCAATTGTAGTTGTCCATTGCCCTGTAAACCTGCACATGGATGAGTGTAGTAGATCGGGACCGGACCGGAAAGTAGTTCTTCCAAATCAAACAGCTTGGAGAACATATTGTTCATTTTCTGCACAGGGAGACTTTTGAGTTTCTAATCCCCCTGACATGCATGTCTTTGGACTGTGGGAGGAAAAACAGAGCATATGGATACAAAGACAGGATGAACATGCAGACTGATTGATTCATCTCAGCTGTTACCAATTATACATTCTCTAGTGAGTTAGTGTGTAAAAAAAAATGCAACATGTGGTGCTTCTCTGGTTCCGTACTAGATAATATATTGTACCATTACACATCTTTTGCTTTTTCATGTAAATGTAGAACTGTAGCATAAAACTTCAATGATAAAAGGCTGTGCCGATGTGGATGTGCTCCTGATAACTCCAATATTTGTGAAATGAGGCCCCTACCTCCAGAGGCCCCGGCAGGAAAGCCAGGCATCTCCGAAACACCCACTTCCTCAAACACTCTCGACACTATACTCACCTGTTTACTCTTTAAATTATACCCAGCGCAAAGCAACTCACCATGTCTTTTCCTGCCTGCCTCTCTATCTGAACTACAGTGTGTTAAAATAACAGCTGAGCCTGCCGGATCAAAACAACCCTCTCAGCGTTCAAAGACACACCGCAGTTTAAGAACCACACTCGATGGGACAGCTGGGTCAAGTCTGATCTGCATGTTTTACAGATTTCATATGACATAGTGTCATCATGGTAAAGTACAGTCCAGTTTAAGGTCAGGATGTTTTCAGCAAGGCTTGAAAATATGTCTGAAATCAGATATTAAAAAGTCATCATGGGTTAGTCCTAAGTTGTCTATAAGATGTTAAATTGTAGAAACCGTTTTGACAAGGTTATAAAGAGCAACTAATGAAAGTTAAATGTTTTCTTCAACATCAGAAATATTGGAATGCTTTTAACAACCACCAAAAGAGAAAATGTGAATGATTTTCCATGCCTGATAAAAAACACTTAACAGATGTACCTTTGAGCGAGTAGTGTATTTTTCTGTGTTGTCCACTCTGCATGTGATGGGGATACCAGGCATTAAATAAGGTATACCCTCCTCTTTAAGTTCAGGAAGATGATGCACCACAAGGAAAGGACGACCCTCTGTGATTTGGAAGATTAGAACATTTTAATGAAATTCATGTTATACAGACATCAGAGTTTCAATGGGCAGCTCACACCTTAAGTTTAACATATTCGGAAATGGACTGTTTTTCTTACCGCTGCTGGACATGAGGCCATCTATCTCATCTGGACTCAGAATGCGGAGGTCGTTCAGAAAGCGCCTTCTGCCCAGGTTTTGGGCTGTGGAGCTTTGAGCCACTGGCTCAATCACATCCTCCGGGCTGGCCATCGCACTGTTGTTGCAAGGGCCCGCTGCCCTGGTGCAAAGACAAAGAAAAGGGAGTCTTACATTTGCAGCGCACAGTTTGTGCCACTAAGCCGCACTAAGCATGCATAATGTGCTCTACAGTGGCATGCATGAAAAAAAAACTGAGACCAACTTCTTCACACAGATCACAGCAGATTGAGATGTTAAAGGCAAAAGTGCCACATTTTGCAGGTTGCAGCACAACTTACAACACTGAAACTCCACAAGGCATCAGCTGCAGTAACAGGATTCAAATTCTCTTTCTCTACAAATGGCGTCATAATGTCTAATTAAAGATTCTATTTACAATAAATTAATAATTTCTATGCGGACAGCACTTATGCATGTGTGCTTGTGTATATAAATTTCAGTGGGCTGTTTGCAACTTCCATCAAAGTTTCAATTCTGTTTACACTTTTTTAGTTTGTCTACATAGTATGTTTTAAAACTAAAAAATGTCAAGTTATTTCAAAGTTTAAGACTTACTTTTACAGTCTGAAGCAATGTATTTGTGAACCGTTTGCCTGTAATAAGCATTTGATTGAAGGAAAGTAGTGGTGCTTCTGGTGGTCAGTACTGCAGTTACTACTAGTAGTAGTTTGAGCAGGAGTAGCAGCAGCAGTGCATTAGCTGTGGTAGTACTAGCAGGAGCTGCAGTAACAGATGCATTAGCTGCACTGACCAGCAGTAACAACAGAAACACTGATAGAAGTAGAGGTGGTTATAAGCTGAAGAGTTGGTGAAGTAATCCGACAGCACAAGCAGGTTTCTGAGGCGAATCTAATCCTCGATCGTGATCACACAAGAAGAGGCATTCAAGTACAGCTCAGTATCACACCATACAACGACACACTATATCATTTTCGAGGTGCCACTGATAAAATGCCAAAAACAGAGAGCCTTCCTACACTGCAGGCGGCCTGTTGTGTTTACCTGTTGATCAGGTCATCGACATTGCGACATACAAGAAGTCTAGAACACATGGACGAATCAGAGAAAAGGGTGTGTGCGTGTGAACCCTTTTGTATAGTGTTTGGGTTTATACCCGTGTCTTTGAATGGATGAATGTTTCCCGGGAAACAAGGCAAATGAGGGGGAGGGTGTGTGTGTGTGTGTGTGTGTGTGACGGAGAGAGAGAGAGAGAGAGAGACAGAGAGAGAGAGAGAGAGAGAGTTTGGGAAGGAAGATGAAACGCCTATACCACATCTAAAACTGAATGCACCCGGCAGCAGTTTTAGATTCAGTTAGAAAACAATCAAGCAAATTTCGATGTTCAAAAAAAGCGTGCAACTATGAGCTGCATTTGCTTTTTGTTTAACTTCAGCATTATCATATCTGATCTTGCCTTGCCTTGCCTTCCAAATATCTGCGGTGGAGTTTAGGGTCAAGATGTGTGACACCTGGCAGCACCGCATGAAATAACAGCCATCCAGCGCATTCAAAAAACGTGCTATGGAACAAGAGCCCAGCAGGAGTGTTTCCCATCTGCCCACAGCATGCACCAGAACTGCATGAGTGAACTGCATGACTGAATAAGCAGGTAAAGGCAGGGGTGGCACTGAACACTGGGTGGGTACATCACCTGTACTGTGTTAGCCAAAGGCTATTTACAACATCTTACGACTTGAGGAGTGGCAATAAAAACACAGGACAAGTGAGAGAAGACTGTAAAAAACAGTCATCAGGCATTCTGGGAATGTTCATCTCGCTAAAAATGCATTATTTTATTTTTTTTTAAAGGTTCATTTTGTGATAGGACAATATTCATGACCAGAAATCCCAAAGTTTCCGGCCAGCTCATTGCTGGGAAACATCTGGATTCTGAGACACTGCTAGTTGGGAAATAAATCCCCAGTGCAGCACATTCTGCTGGCTGTGCAAAACATCTGATTTTAAAGTGTACACTGTCACACGGGAGAAGGTGTAACCCCACCCACATACCCACCCACACACATAGTTTTTTGGGCCATTCAGCCATGTCAGTTGACATACTGCTGGCTGTGTCTCATGTACGATTCTTAAATGTACACAATCACACCGGAGAAGGTGTATCCCCGCCCACACACACACACACATATACACGCACCCGAACACACACACCCACACATTCACTCACTCACTTTTTTAGGTCATTCAACCATGTAAGTTGATAACACTCTGTTATGTAAATTCACTTCCAGAGTTTTTTTTCCAAACAAGCTCTTTGGACTGTTGAGTGCTATGAAGACTGGAAGTTTTTTGTTTTTTTTCCAGTCTTTACTGCCAGATGAAAATCTTCTTACCACTCAGCAAACATAATTTGCATAAACACTGATCAATCAAATAAATAAAATGAGACCAATATTTTCATACAGACCACAGCAGTTTGAGTCATGTACCCTATGAGGCAGAGAAGTCTTGACTTGACTTTGAAGATTTTCTTGTTTTTTGTTTGTTTGCTGGGGTGAAACTTTATCTACACTATTTACCCAGGTTTCCTATTTGTGGAATCCTACACGACACCCACCCAGAGTCCCCTACAACATGAGCCAACTTGGCCAGAAAGGAGGCCTATTACTGAAAGCCAAGCCAAACCTTGCACACTAAATAGCCACATGAGCATAAATCTGAGTGTGTATCAACGGCGCCGGATCAGTTATCACTTAATGTTGCCAGCAGCAGTGACGGACAGCGCCCTGAGAGATTTAAAGCTCCCTATTGGAAGATATGAGAATTCTAGTTTACAGATGTTTCATTAAAAAAGACACCTGGCTGACACCAGGCGGATGCAGGTGGAGACGTTTATGAAAGACATGGACACTGAGAGTGATCAAGCAACACGCACACCAAACCAGTTTTCATTGGGATTGTCTGTTTATTCTACAAACAAAAACTTACACCACCAGAATAATTAAAGTTGCTATGATCACATGAAAACCCGACACACAGGGGCTTTAAAGAGCAACTTGACACCGGCTGGAAACCTTGCTGTCACTGCTGAGCGGAGACACAGTTGCTGTGATGAGGCAGGGGTGCACTCAGGGTTAGGTCAGCACACCCTTACATCACTGCTAGGTTTACAGGTGAAACTTTGGCCACTGACAATGCAACACACGTGACACTTTAACAAGAGGACGCCAATAAAACCAGGCTATTCAGCTTGGTCAAGTTACTATTTTAATGAAAGCTTCGGCTGCATAAAGCATTATGCTTCCATGTGTGTGCCAATCACAAAGCAGTCTCAAGTTTACAATTTATTAAGCATTTTTGACTAGACTATGCACATATCTGAATATGATCTGATTTATTAATTGCTCTAAGTGAAGTGCAGTATCATATTAAATTATAAAATGCTAATAAGCTAAAGAAATCCCCATCCCTCAGGCATGGTTAATTTCTCTCTGTTTGCACATTCTTGTAAGGGCAGCAAGTTACATGCAGCGTAATAGGATTATCCTGACCTGCACCAATGTTCCCAGCTCCAGGGGAAAGTTTCTGCATTATTTTCCTGACTTTTTACAAACAGTATACGCATGGGGCCTGTAAAGATTGAGCAAAAGATGTGGCTCAAACTGTGAAACATGCAATCAAATGACAGGAAAATAATGCCGAAACTTTCCCAGGGAGATCGG
>JAPZEA010000006.1:10240505-10255691 GCA_029783685.1 Heniochus monoceros | reverse complement strand
CCTACAAAGGCCATACCACACTCGACTGCATTCATAATGAGCCACGATGAAAGGATCCGCGCTGGCTTTATGGTCATGAATAATAAATCCCTTCTCTCATCCTACGATGACACCAAACAAATGAACGAAAAGAAGAGTGAGTCTGAGATCCCTTCAATGACATTTATTTATTTCTCTATCTTGGTTTGCAGTAAACATGAGCAAAAATATACATACAGTAAGAGCATAAAATAAAGATCATCCAGAATAGAATTATCATCCCTTTGGGTGAGAGTATCTCAACAAATTTCATGGATTTCCTTCTTGACCTATCCTTTCACCATGGTTTTAGGCAATAGTAGGATTTAAGACGAGGGGGCTCGGTGGGGGGAGTGAGGTTTGCTGAAATGATCCCTCATTTGAAAGCTGACTCTCTCTCTCTGACGTTGGGCCCTGTTGTAGTTTAGTCCTGAAAAGTTTCTGAAGGTTTTGAGCTTGAAAGTTCTCTGAAAGCGCAACCGATTTACTTTCAACGACTTCACTCAGACACAGCAGAGCCCAGCGTTCAGAGAACTTCCACGCTTCCAAGCTTTACGAGCTCAATTTAAGAAAGTAGAAAGGACTCAAACAATAACAAAAAAAAAATGCTTCTACATAAAAAACACATCTCCTCCGACCAAAGCTGTTAACGTTTTGCCATTTGTTGAGTTAAATGATGAAAACCTGCCAGATCGCTCCCAAGACATGATACAATCCAAGCTTATACATTCTCTACTCTTTACAACAAAATAGCAATAAAAATACTCTTTTATAAACAAAACACTACTTTTCATACTCTTCCATCATAGTGATGCACACTGGCAAATCTGCCTGAATGCAATTATCTGTACGCTCTTTCCTTCTTCGTCCTTGCTCTTGCGTTGCACCGATTTCGTTACAGCCTTTCCAATAAATACATCACACAGCCTCAGAAGAAATCAATATATTGCTTTTTGAGGACATCTCCAAATTATCGCATAAAAGAAAAAAAAAACAGATAAATGGAGATAATAGGAAAAAACATTCTGTGACACTGTGGGAGCAACACTGTCTGTCCACCAGGAGGCACTGTTATGTTGTAGTGACACATGTTCCTTTTGTGCGTATTATTATTATATAAGAGTAGGCCTTTTTACAACACAGGGTGATAAGCATGAGATCCTTACTCTGCTGCTGAGGATGTGTCAGTGCTGCACAAAGAAATAAAACTGAAACTGTCATGGAGATCTTTGGTTGAAGAACTAATCTTCACATGCACATGAGTAAAACGAGAATGTCCAATTAAAGGATGAAGCAACACATTCTGTTTTGAAAGGGCTGTGATTGATTTAGTAATGATTGGGAGAAATAGGACTGAATGCATCGAGGGGAAAGCTGAGAAGTGAATGAAGCTCGCTTTATCCACTTTGAGCCCGCTGACAGTGAATCAGGCGTTTGACACAAGGAGGAGGAGCGACAAAGTAGGGTAAAGAAGTTCAGCGTGCCTGCTCGGGATTAGCTGACCAGATTAAGAGATTACAGTGAAATTAAGTAACTGTTGCAGAAATGCCAGAGGAGAAACGCATGTGAACTGGTTAGTGGACTGTCAAAAAGCGAAAATAGAAAAAAAAAAGAAAAAAGCCTCAAATGACTGTTGGAGCAGATCCTTCATTATGAATAATCCCTCATTTACAGATCAGATAATCACATTAGATCTAATTGTCTTTCTGTCTTTGTCATGTCTGGATCAGATAATGGGTCCTATTTAGACCAGTTGCGAGCACACTGAGAAACACGCTGCTTTGGGAGAAATTGAGTGGTGGAATTGATCCAGATCTTAAATGCGAGCGAACAGATGCTCGTCTGTGCTGCACAATGAATGCAAGCGAACAGCAACAAATTCAGGCCCAATCTGTGACCTGCTTTACAAGAGAGTGGTTGTTCAAACGGGTTTTCAAGTTACTGCGACGACTTTGCCTTCAGGCTGATTCAGTGGAGAATACGGCAACAACAACAACAACAAAAAAACGAATGAAATGAAAAAATAGAATATTCTATGTGGTGGAGGAAGTGGATGTCCAGTTTTGATCATTTCCTACAGGCCTATAAAACAAAACTGATGCACTAACAACTCACATATATTCAAGACTCTAGTCACCTTTAAAATAATATGTTAACACTTTGATATCCTGGATGAATACTTTAGAGCATGATAATGGGTATGAATGCAACAAAGGGAACAAACACAAACTTTCTACATCCTTTTCCCTCCAAAAATGTACAGTAATTAATTCAACTCAGGTTCACAAAAAAAGCACACTTTCAGTGCAAATCAATACAAAATATGACAATAGCATCTATTTCTGATACATGAGATAGATGCAACACACGCGAAAAAAAAAAAAAACTCTACATATTTATGCTTAAATTATTTACAAATTGAGACACAAGGAAATTTCTGTTGGTTTAACTCGAGGAAAGAAATGACAGACACAGTGACAGAGAGTGTAACGTTGCGCAGCAGGAGGATCATTTTTGCTGTTTTCATTTGATACCAAGATGGCTGTTTGGGAGCCTGGAAGCTAAAATTCTGTTCAGCCGCCGACAGGCCGGGAGCTTTGAGGGCAAAGTGTATCACGCTGTGATGTCTGAAACATGACTGATGTACCGTCGCCCGTCGTAATTCATTTGGCATCCCCAACACGAACTGTTTTCTGAGCTGCTCTCAGGTCAAACAGCCAGCGTGAATATCAAATTATCCTAATGACCTGTCATTTAATGGAAAGTCCTCTCATCTGAAGGATGGACTCAAGCATTCATGATGTACGCCACTTAATGAATATTGCACATTGCATGCAACTTCCCGACCTACAGTATGAAATGGGAGCTGTGAATGGAACACACACGCAAGCAAACACACACACACACACACACACACACCCACACACACACGCTCTTAAAGGTTTCGACCTCTGCTGTTGGAGATGCCTCTCTTACTGTATGTTTTGTATGTAATGTCACACACACTAGCCGTGCGTGAGGTTTAGTAGATTACAGTGCGGTCCCTCCTGGTGGTCAGTGGCTTAACATAACCTTATTTCACACTTAGCAGAGAGGTGGGACACGGGGGCCTCCTGCCCTCATAGCACACTAAAGACAATACACACATGCAAAATGGCTTCATCTCTGCATCCATCCATCAAGATATATGCGAGTCTGTTGGATTATTCTTTTAAGTGCAACAAAATAGACGTACTGATATAAGGTTATGATACCGTATAAATACTGTAGATATACACATTTTGTATTGTAACTTGTGTATATTCATATATAGAGGGATTCTCTATAAGGAGGCAGCAGGAGGGGAGCAGCAATAACGTGGTAATGTTGCTGATCCTTGCAAACTCTGAAAACACATGTTCACATCCTTTACATCCCCTAGTTTGTCATGCAGTATAAATAGACGTCACCTCAAACTAATTTACAGAAAAGAATTCGTCCCAAAGCTCACAGACAGAAATAATGACAGGATTGCCACCCTTTTATGCTCGCCTCATCTCATCACACGACTAGACAAACATTTTCCCCCCAAAATCTGGGGGTTGTAAACAAATCCTACAAAGGGTGCGAATACTGAGATTTGTTTCTGTGTATGTGCAATGTTGCAGAGAATGAAGACAGTAGTTTTGAGGAGAGGAAAAGGTCGACCTAGTTGTGAGTGTTGATCCTCAGCTTGAAAGACACTCTTCCGGCGAACTTGTCCCTTTCACTTCCGATGGGAATGTTGTTGGCGTTGATCTTGCACTCGATGTTGACATCTTGATTGGCAGTAATGTTAAGGAACTTGACGGCAACCAAAGGCTGAGAGTAGTTCACCTGCGAAAACAGATATCATGTAAACACGGGAGCTACTGCGTTCTGCCAGGTACATCTTGGATAAACTGTCTGGAGATGCATTACACAAGCTGCTCAGTCATTAAAAGCGATGTTTATCAAATTAAGTCACGTTTGGATTTAAGAGACAGCCTTACCTGAGCTTTCTTGCCATAGTAAGGGTAATACATAAGGTTGAAAGTGCCATTTGGAGGGAAGTACATCAATTCTCCAATTTTGTCAGAGTCTTCTCTCTGAGGGGGTGAAACAGCTTCATCAGTTACAGCCTGAGAGATCGCTTCATATGTGTAGTAGGAGAGGAGGAGGTGAGCCTCATTAATCTCCTTCTTTTCTCTAAATCTCATTCTTTAACATGCCCACACTCTACTTCAGCAGTCTATTTAAGGCAAAACACCTCATCTTGACACACAAACAGTAAATAAACACATAACTACAATCTACACTAGGACTGTGCATGTTTAAGCATAATCTAAAGTCTAAATACACTGATTCCCACTCTCCCGTTCTTACCCATTGATCTTTGCCAACTTTGTATCTCTGAGAGTGGGCAAAATAATGGAACACAGTGGAAAAAAGAAAAAAGAGGAGGCCAGCAACAAAGACAGGTGGTGTAAGTGACAAAGTGGCATGCGATAGAGATCTGATAGTTGAAACAATATGAACACAGACATCAAAGGGGAAGGAGACGAGCGATAGGTGGCATATTGCAGATGAGAGTGAGGCACAATGGCTATGAATGGGATGAAATCCAAATTGTTATGCTGAGCCTTTCATTATGGAAGACAAAAAGGGATTACCTTTGCACCACAGGTGACATACGGAGCCTGGCCATTCTTTCCTGGCAGCATCCCAATCACCTGGTGAGGCAGAAAAGGCAAAACATCTCTAGCAGCATTCCCATGTCACTCTTATTCAAACACAGGAGTGGAAAATCTGGTTTCAAATCGCTATAGAATATCCCAGAAATCAGCAATAAATCAGATAATCTTGACGCCGGCTTTTTTTTTTTTTTGCTGGGATAATCTTTTCCTCATTCCCAACCGCTTTCATTTTCTCAGTCACTCCATGTCTCCTAGCAACACCATCCCACCATCCCCTTCCCTCTTTCTCTTTCGTACCCGATTCAGCTTGATGATGATGCACGGCTTGCCCTCCTGGTATCCATAGTAACGGTCACCGATTCCAGAGCAGTCCTCCAGAATGGTGCGGTTGAACTGACAGGAGCGCTTCGGGTTGTTCTTCACGTCGCCGCTGTCCTCCTGCAGGAAGTACTGGTATGGGGTGCACTCGTCGTTTTTCTGGGCCTGCACGGAGTTGTTGTAGGCTGCAGGGGAGGGAGCGTTGGGGGTTTAGTTTGTTTGTAAGGGCTTATGACTCAACTAAAACCCTGGCGCAAGGCAATCTCCTACCCGCTGACTGTAAAGGAATTATCTCTTATTAGGTAAAAACAATTCATTCTAGATGGTTGGATAATCCGCAGCAGTAAGCTTTTTTAGTCACTGGACCAGAGAGCCAGACTTACGTGCCAGGAACCTGTCCAGGGCCTGAGCGTACATGTCCCAGCTCTCGGTGTTCTGGATGTTATAGACAATCTCATAGGTCTCGTCTGCTTTGGGTCTAATCACCATGCCTGTGAGAGACAGAGAGGCAGAAGGGAGTTCAAGGCGCCGCGGCACAGACCGTGACCCGCGTTCGTGCAGCTTGTGTCATTAGTTACCGCACCTGGTGTGGAGAGCCTGTCCTGCCAGGTGGGTTTGTGGTCGTCCAGGGTCTGCAGCATGACGTACATGGTGAGTGCAAACAAGCCGGCCAGGAAGATGTAGAAAATTACATAGAAGAGAAGAATAAGACCTGCAAGCAAAACGAGAGAGGAGAATCAACTGTGCGCACTATCAATGAGCCATGGAGCGTCACATCAAATCATTCAGTTTAACATCTACATTTTAAAGAGACATTTTGAAGGGAAATCACACAAATGTGATAAATCAAGCAGATATTTATGATTTCATTTAACGCAAACATGTTAGAAATAAACAAATCCTGAGTTCATATTATAAAGCATGATCTAACTGAGCCAATGTGGCTAGTTGGTAGCTACTTAGCTAAACAGCTAGGCTAACTAGCATCCCTTGTAAATTCAAGGAGCAATTTTTTCTCTTTGTTTTCCCTCAAATTGTTAGCTAACTGCATGATTTTATAAATGTCGCTTTACTCATACCATTTTAAATTATGATGCATCTCTTATATTAACATACTAGGTTTATAGTCTATATTCATATCTGCAGCCTAGAAACAGTCTTCAGTTCACTTTAATTCAGTTCAGTACAGTTCAATTCCATTTTTAAACCCATACTAAACTGGCCTTTGTAGTAACTAGCGTTGAAATAAAAATTAATTGAGAATACAGTTCAGCAAAGCATTACACGAACAGGCATTTTGTTATTTCTACATACTCTTGCCAAAGAAGCAGTACAAGCAACACCTCTGCCCTTCTGATCGGATTTGATCAAACAATGTGGATATGTAGAAAATGACATCAGTACTGAACATGATGTTGCAGAGAGATTCTCAGCTCTAAACATAATGTAATTTCACCTGTGTTTGCATGTTAAGAGATGCATGAGCCTCATGCAGACCCAGCCTTTACTGTTTTATTGTGCATTATGGAAAAAACACAATGAGATTTTCACTTTTTTTCTTTTGCAATGATTGCTGCATCCAGACTTCCGCGCTGTCGAGCTGGCGGCTGTGCATTACAATAGAAGGCTTTTGATTTATGCATGAAGGCTACATTAGACCGACATCTGCATCCTCAGCTAAGAGCAGGCCATTTCATAATTACAGTAATGCACAGACGTGCTTTTAAGCATGAATAATCTTACAGCTGAATTGATAATGAAATCACTTTTGATAAAATGCTGCAACTGTGTTGTGTCTGTGTGATCACTTTCTGACCAAACATGTTCACGGGAGGCCAGTTAATCCTCATTAAACTCATTCCATCTGCAACATCTGTCTCTTTGTCTCACTCACACATGAACAACCCTCCATTAGATACTTAAAATACCATTAATTGCGCAACATGGTCTAAAATATGGCTACTTTTATCAATTAATGGTCAAAACATAAACCGTATGTTTGCTTTTCTCACATTCTTGCACTCATCTGACTCAGACAGAGCTGTGGTCCGTCTCTGAGCCTGAAACGACGTGAATTCAACACGATTGAATGGCCGCTCTCTGAACCATTTCATTAGAGAGTTGCCCTGTCCACAGAGGGGGAGGAACGATGACAGAGAGGGATACAGGAGGAGGGAGAAGCAGGACCACTGGAGACTGGGCCACAGGGTCAGGAGATTACAGGCCATCATAGAGTAGCCCTACTTCATTAACAGTGTAAGAAGACCACAGTGATAATGTTACATTACACAGAGAGCAGAGCTGCAACTGATGATTATTTTTCTCCTTAATACGTTTTCTTTTGGATTTACACCTTTAATGCTTTAATAGAAAACAGTAATATCACAATTTCTGAGATCTCAAGCTGATATCTTCTGATTGCCTGCTTTGTCCAATCAACAGTCCAAACCCAAAAGATATTACATTTGCATGATATAAATGAGAAAAACAGGAAACCTTCACATTTGAGAAGCTGGAGCCAATGAATGTTTGCAGCTTCTGCTCAACAAATGGCAACAAAGTCATTGGAACCAATCTTGCTGCTTATTAATTTTCTGGCTTTTAATCAACGTTAACATGAAAAAAATGCACCACTCTGTCACTGTTGTATTACATCAAATGCACAGATGTTCGGTGAAGAGAGTGTCAGTCATCGCACATGGAATTATCAAATACTTCTGAAGCAGCTGTGCGCTCCCACCTCGGGCATTCCTGTCTACACAGAGCGGGAAAACATAAATAGCATGTTCTATGACACATCCCTCATTTTAATCAACACCTGAGGCCCGCACTGGGAAGCAACTGAGTGCCCTGACCCCGCGCCTCTGCTGGATGGCCCCCAGCATGGAGCTCTTTCACTCTGTCAGCAGCGCTGATAGTGCTGCCTCCCCACACAGCCAGGATCACGGGGATCCATAACAAAATGTCAAGGGGAAGCTGCTCCATGGGGGAGGGCGATTACAGAGGGGTCTCTCAAAGATTTAGAGGTTGTCTGTGTGTGTGTGTGTGTGTGTGTGTGTGTGTGTGTTTTCATCCAAGAGTTCCTTGAATTATTGGAATCTGAGGTGAAATGAATGAATGGTTGAGTGAGATGGCAGAGAGCATCCCGTCTGTTGCATGGAAAAGACCCAAGCTGAGTCATTAAATATATACAGAGTCAGCTCTCTGAGCCCTGGACCAAGCCGGAGGCACTTCATCGAGAGGGGCATCAGAGATAAGATGCGACAAAACAAAGTGTTTAAGTGTTTTTCTCTGTCATCCAGAGGGGGTGTTGTGCTAACCACAAATATGACACCACCCAGGGGAGACTGGCTGTGCTCACGTGCACACGGGGTCGAGCGTGCAGGCAGGGTGGCTTCCCCCCCTGGCAAAGAGGGTGTTAGGTTCACAGTCTGCCCTCTCAGCTCACGCCGATGACGGACAGTGAAGCATCTCTCTTTCACCCTTCGTTTTGTTTGCGGACGGCAGTTGAAAGCAAAGAACAAAAGGCCAGGGCGGGATGGCCCAGCATCCCGTTCTTTCTGCAGCGATAATGGCAGGAGGTGTCGCTTTTCTTTCAGAATTAATTAGGACATGCTGCTCAATTGCTTTGTAAACTGGCGATCAAAGTGGCCTCGAAACTAAAAATGAAATGTTCTGGAGGAAAAAATCAATAGCTTTGAGCTGTGGTTCTTTTAATCAAACCATTTATTATCTTGTATATGATCTGCAATCTTACACCAAGACCAGCATCATGGTTTTGTTCCCTATTAGGCCCTTTGAGGCTCTTTTCATCTGTTTCAGTCAGAGCCTTTTGTTGTGTTTTGGAAGTGGGAGGTGCAGGACACTTAATTAGTCCTGTTTTAAATAGAGGTAGTTGTTTGACCATGTTTGCCTGGTGTCAGCTGGTGGCAGTGTAACATCAAAATTGCAGGACTGTTATACTTTGTCGAGGCTATTTCAATATCATTACAGCTCTTTACACAAAGCAGAACACACAGGGAAGCGTTCTGTGTTTCATCCTCAAAGACGCCTTTGATCTAATGCTCTGAACATACATTATTCTGCATAATTATAAGTGTGAACAACAAATTTGCTTTCTAAAGAGACTGGGAACCTGACTAGGGTGTTTTCTCAGTGCGTGCTGAGATAAGTGGGTATGGAAAATGGATGGATGGGCTGTAGACAAAGCCGGTAAAAGCAAAGGCACAGAGCATTCAGTGTGTGCGTCATTGGGAGAATGAGAAAGTGCGAAGGTGAAATGCCAAGTTTAGCAGACCTACATGTAGTGACAAACTCCAGAAATAGCCTAATTAACAAGCCTTAGAGAGCACAGCTTAAAAAGGCCACCAGACCTTAAAGCACCTGGGACGCACTGAGCTGGATTAAGTCGTACACTGCGGGGGGATTCAGGCAAAGGAAGACACAGTCAATGATTCCTTCCTCTGCACTAACAGCACAATGTCCATTCATGAAGCATAAAATCACCAGAATACCACTGCAGGTAAAATCACTCTCAGTGTTATCCCAACCACAAACACTGTTGCCACTGAGATCACATCCTGGAGAAGCGATCAAACGCAATCCCAGTTCCTGAAAGTGATTTACGTCTCTGCATCCTACGTGCTGAATTGATACCTTCCTTATCAGCCAATGAAGCCATTAGATTAGGATTAAATCCCTCACTGGTTTACACTCACTGGGAGGGGCCGGGTTGGAGGTGATACAAATAGCATTTGGCCCTCGGCTTTACCCAGATTAAAATGCTCCAATGTCATTAGAACGGAGCCATATGTGCCCTATCATTTCATGAATTTTTGAAATAGTTGCAGGCTGGTTGTGTGGCAGAATAGAGGGCAGTATATGGAATCCCTCCGGTTACACTGAGGCTGGGATTGGATCTTCCTTCAAAATCTCAGGAGGGGAAATGCCTGAAAATGAATGACATCATGTTGAACGCTCATTAGATAAAGCTGCAGGCATACAAACCCATTCCTGCTTAACTTCAGCAGTCTTCTCTGCAGCAGAATTCATCTTCCAGCTCGCTAAAGCTCCATCACTGCCTGCACACAGAGGAGCGGATGATCTGCGCCTCGCAACACAGTGGAACCTGTTTCAGCAGTGCTGCAGTAATCTGGCTAATTCAAATGTAAAATAAGACCATATGCCTCCACCCTTATGTTGAGCGCATTGCGCAGGGAAAGCAGTGCCATAATTTAATATATAAATAATAAATAAAAAAGAAATAGGCAGGAGGATCCCCCCCCCCCCCGGCCGGCTTCCACAGGAGCGGTGCCGCATTCACATTTCAGCACCTCATCTCATCTCATTACCTGAACGCTGAGGGGAAAGAATCAACTTGGTTAAAATTGATCATCACAGTTACGCACACTGGTTTTAGAGGGATGCTCCTGAAGCACCATGTCGACCCTTGAGGAAAAGGCTTCAGAGACTATGACAGAGACCTGTTACAGAGCCCAGGGACCGCGTTTGCTGCATTGCTGTGGCTGGACGGCTACTCACCCCAGCTGCTCGCCGTCCGGCCCAGAAACTCCCTCGTCCTTGGGTTCCATATAAACTCCTTCCACTCGCCTTTTTCTCCATCCTTTGCCATTTTCTCATACAAGTTGGGACCCCGAGCCTCTAATAAACGCGCCCTGATGCAATGCGCGCCGGGTTGGAACAACTAGCCAGACAGCAGAGAGGGTGAGAGGATGAGAGAGAGAGAGAGAGAGAGAGAGAGAGAGAGAGAGAGAGAGAGAGAGAGCCGCTGTACCTCCGCCGCTATGGGAAGAAGAGAGGCAATTATAAAAGTCTTCTCAGATGCACAAATGAACAGGAATTAAAATTAAGACACTAGCTGATCTGATACCTGCAGAATGTCTAGTAAGAGGCAGAGACCCCACACTCAGCACAGCCCTAGTAACTGCCCTCCCCCCCTGTTCGTGTCTGCATGCCGCAGAGTTTTGATGAGTGGTGCAGAAATCTAGTGATACTGCGGTAAAGCGCTCCCTCCGCCTCCTCCCTCTCTACGTCCACCCCCCCACATCCAGCCTCCTCCTCCTCCTCCTCCTCATCTTCCATTCCCCTGCAGAAGCTGCTCACGCCTCCTCCTCCCGGCTGGCCAATCATCTGCGCCGCATCCTCAATCTGACGCGTGACAGACGCAGCGCGCAGCGAACCGCGTTCTGGCTGAGGGCAGGCTTTAATTGGCTGGGAGGCCCGGATCGTCACGTCCCCGAAGAAAAACCAACATGTTATACGGCTGATATTCCTAAAGGACTCTGAAGTGTCGGTATGTCTCAGTGATAAATGGTTGGACTTATTCTTGTGATTAAATCAGCCTCATATTGACTGTATAATCATGTCATGTATATTATAGAGGCCTGCCAGAGTTTCTTTTCTTTCTGTTTTATAGTCACAATTAAGTAGAAATAGACCCTAGAGATAATGTAGATAAGTATATATAGCCGAATATAAAGTTTGACCTCAACATGTTAGACTGTAATGTGATTTTTCTAAAACTCATATTTGGGATATTGTGAGACTTCATTTACCGCATGACATTTTTGCAGTGGCTGCATATTGAAAGTTGCTGTGTGTTACTATCTGAACTTTTTTTTTCCAGAACGAAAACTATTTAAAATGCGACCAATAAAGCTTGGTGAAAGTCTGATGGATTACTGAGGCAGTACACAATTATTTGCGTGTGCCATAATGAAGCAGTGTCTGTAATATTAAGCATGGAGCCACACCAGCAGCAGCAGCAGCAGCAGAGTGCAGGTAGCGCCCTCACATGGACACTGAGCGTGCTGCACCAGCTGCTGCAGAAGCGCAGTGGGAACACAATGTCAACTTCCCCACCATCTCCACTGTAAAACAACACGAGGCATGAAAACATGCAACAATCCTGTTTGTTGTGTAAAGTTCATTATATAAAATTTATTTTAATGACAATATCAATGCAAATATAGCACTACAGTGATTTCCAATGTACACCGTATCTTACCATATCAATATAGTATGGCACTCATATAATGGCCACTGTTTTAGAAGACACACAAAACCAACAGCTTCTGTAAACTATGTTGGAAATGATACCTAGGGTTCCATATCAGTCTGTGAAAAGGAATCATAGTAAGGTGATTACTTGGTATCTGAAATTAAATTGGGCACAATAGTCAGTATCATTGGAACATTTTCAGTGTAAGGAATCTCTGCATGCATTGCACTTTCCCATTTCCTTCACCCTGATCTGTGTTTGTTTGAAAATGGACTCAATAAGCTTGAAAAACCTCGACCCTCAAACACGAGCAGGTGGAGCTAAAAACAAAAGGCCAAGCAGTGACTCTCAAACATTTAGATAGGTCGTCTTTTCACTGGGTGTACTGTACTGTACAGCTTGGTGCTAACTATCATAAAAACAACAACAACCAAGAGACATTCAAGTGCCTTAATACTATTACAGAAGGGCTCACTCTTCAAGGTACAAAACTTCATTTCACGTGGCTTTCGGAAATAAAACAAATATGTAACAATAACCACTATATTAATAATGTTCGTCATGGTAACACCGTGTAGTTGAATGAACAACACCAGTAGTTCAAGATAGCAGCAAAGTATTCAAAATGTCAAGACAACGAGCTGTTGAAATCTGTACACAAATAAAAATGAATGTAGAAAATAAAGGCATAAATAAAACAATAACACAGCTTAAAGGGAGTCTTGCATAAATTTAAATAAACAACTGTTGGACTGTGCCTTTCTTCAGAGGGCTTACCGTTTATTAGTAGAACTATAAGTAATGCATGGACTGGCTGCAGCAGATAAAGTACTTAATTCTTTTAGAAAAAACAAGTGAACAAAGTTATGTTTATACAGTATATGCTACATAATATGTATTGATTACAAGTATGAAAATGGAAATAATTGCTACATTTTCAATACAGTTGTACATATCTATTTACAGTACATTAGGGTTTAATTTCTCTTAAGCGTATACCATGTTTTGTGCAGATTGTTCCAGCATTCTGTTTGAGGTGATCAATACTCACAGTCTTATCAGTTGCACCATATTGTACAGTCTGTGTTGATGGGTGTCAGTGCTTGTTTTTCTGTGTGGTGGAACAATCACTAATGTGCAACTGTGGATAAGCATGAGTGATGAAGTTTTTGTACCATTGATCTGTATCTATATTTGGCTGGACTGCACAGTACGTGCCATCATTCTGTCACGCCACCTTTTCTAATGACACCCCAAGCGATATATTCATCTTTTTTATACAACCACATGTTATCATAGTGAAGATCTGCTGTATGTAAAAGTCGGACATGATCATCTCTACACATATTCTTTTACAATACTGTATGTCTATCGTGACATGCAGAGAATGACACAGTAAATATGACTTATTCAAGTCTTAGATATGTATGTTAGGCTAGTTGACACAAGTTTTAATTATGTTGCTCCGGCATTTGGAGCATATTGCTATAAAATTGCAGAAACGTTGAGAAAGTAAATAGATTTACATTACAAATATGCAAACAGATACAGTAGGTAGCTTTTACTCCTCAGTGATGATTATTTGCATCCACAATGACAATCTATTGATACCAAGACATCTCATATGCATTCACGATTTCAAGAAACACTTCAATAACTTATCAATGAGTCTCGCCTTTTCTCATCCACAGAGTGGCTTCTATGCGTGTCGGACAACTGCGTGTTGGAGAAAATACATGATTCCTTTATGTCTCAAGTAGTCAGGAGGAAATTTGGCAACACCAATCTCAGAAAACATCCCACCCATTATTGTTAAGTTGGTGTCTTCATTTTGTAGCAATAATACTGGCGTTTTGTGGCAAAAAATCATTGGCAATTAGAACACATCAAAAAGGACATAGTACAGAGCAAGTACAAATCACCCAGGTAAGAGATTAATTTAGTCTGATTGTAACACTCCTTCATCTTCACCTCTTATCAACCTTTTTTTTTGTTTTTTCCCCCCCCAAACAAGTTCAAAGTCTCCAATAACCCTCTTTACTGTTCTCAGATCAGTTTATCACACAATAAGAGCATATTTCTCTCTACTAAACCCATTTTTACTCCTGTCTCTTATTAACTGTCCACCCATGTCAAACTCCTCTGTGTGTTTAGTCTCTCTTCAGTGCTGTACTTGCTGGCCTTTCCACCTCAGATAGCCGTGTCCCACACGACGGCCTGTGGCCTCTGGCAGGGTGGCGTGCCAGTCTTACGAGGCTCAGGTGTCCGTCTCCAGCTAGGGAGGATGGGCATGCTGTCCTGCTTGCACAGGCTTTTGTCAGGGCGCCTGTGGGCCTTGATCTCTTTGCACAGGCAGCGTTTACGCTCAATGACTTCCAGCAGCTTGCCGTCTATCTGGGTCTGCGTTGCGGATGGGGTGGTGCCCCCGCTGACAGGAGGCTGTCCCTGTGCCAGCTGGGCGAGCTGCTGGAACTGCAACTGCAGGTGGTGCTGTTGCTGAAGCTGCTGGAGCTGCTGCTTCAACTGGAGCTGCTGCTGGTGGAGCTGGAGCTGCTGCTGCTGCCGGGACACACTGGGACTGCTGGGACCGCAGGGCGCTTGAGGCTGGGCCAGACCGTGCAGCTAAACACATCAGAAAAAGTCAAGTCAGTGCATGTATGTAGCGTTTTTTGATGTTATACTGCCTCACTTTCTAAATAACCTGCATGATCACTGCAGTGCTGCCAGCAGTGTCAGCCAATCCTAGCACACGCTGAACGAAGCTGCAGTTCCTCTGGACTGCCACCAGGATGCGGCGCTGCTTCATCTATTACAGGTTGAGGGAGGGTCAACCAGCCGCATGAAGACAGTCTCTGCAGCACACTCAAACTGCGTCAGCACTTGCTATGCAGCCAGAATCTGGGCAAAATGTGCTGCTAGAAGACTGCAGCTCATCACTCCAAAACATAGTACAGCATGTTCTCTCATCCACCGCTCTCTCTCATTTCCTGATTACATATTAACCTACGTCATATACCTTTGTGGCTCTTATTCTTTAGAGGCAGGCCAGAACCTTATTCTGCTCACTTGGCATATCTAGCAGCTATAAATAGATCTGCTGGAGCACTGTCTCCAGCAGAATGGGAAGCAATAATG
>JAPZEA010000006.1:10226253-10238272 GCA_029783685.1 Heniochus monoceros | reverse complement strand
GCTGCTATTCATACTACTATTTCCTGCTGCCTGTAACACACGAATTTCACCGGCTGGGGATTAATAAAGTTTTATCTTATCTTATCTTAAATCTAATGCTATAGTTCTTTTCTAAAAAGGATGTTGTTGTTAGAGAGTATGACTAAAAGATTATGAACACTAAGCATTTGCATACCTCCGTTGCGACAGGCAGGGAAAGTCTGGCAAGGAAGAGGCAGACCAACTCTGGGCAGGGCTCTGAAACCCGGGCTGCTGTCCACACCGGCCAAGGACTCGCTGTGACCAAGAGCCCTGCTGGTGGCTCCACTGAAGTGTACTGGGATGCCTGAGTGGCCTCCTCGTGACCCCATGCCGGGGTCCTCCTTATCCATCCTTAACAGGGCATCAGCACTGCCATTCCACGCACGCCCTTCGTCCTCTGAGACCGGAGAAGGAACAGGATGAGTATTTCGAAGAATATTTATCTCAAAATACATTCACAAGCCTGATTTTTTTAATACAGCATCTGCAAAATTCAAATTGACCTCTGACTTACTCTCTGTCTCTCTGCTCCCATGGCTGAAGGACAATTTCCTCTGCATAGGCCAGTAAGATCCCTCATCCGCAGCTAAGCTGGCACTGCTGTCCCAGGGCATGAAGCCAACTTTGGACTGGATGGACGCAGACCCTCCGTTACTCTTGGATGCCCCCTCACCTACACCGGTGAGGCTTGAGGGCTGCTGCAGAGACGGCGTCTGAGAGCTTCCTCTCAGGCTCTCGTAAGCCGGCGGTCTCCGGAAACCACCGGAGGGGTAGGTCCACAGCAGGGGGCTGTCTGAGGAGGGGGGCTTGTACGCTGGCAGGCCGTGAGGCGTGTGGGAGCGAAGATGGGGGCGAGAATGAGGACGCTGGGATGAGGATAATGGTGTCGGGGTTGAGCTGGTGCTGCTTTGAGACGTTTGGCTGCTAGTGGAGTGACCGTGATCCATCTGTAAGGAGTATGGCCCTCCATCCCGATCCCGATCTCTGTCTCTGTCTCTATCTCTGTCCCTGTCCCTGTCCCTGTCCTTATCCCTGTGTCTGTCGCTGTCCCTGTCTCTATCTCTGTCCTTGTCCTTCTCCTTGTCTCTCTCCCTGTCTCTGTCTCTCCCCCTATCCCTATCCCTCTCTCTATCTCGGTCCCTGTCCCTATCCTTGTCCTTATCCTTGTCCCTGTCCCTGTCCTTATCCCTCTCTCCTTTATCAGACTTCAAGAGGAAGCTGACAGACTTGCCTTCCCTGCCCGTACTTGAGGTCTGGGTCTGGACTGTGGAGGTCTGAGAACTGCTCTTGTTTGGAGCGGGGGAGTCTCCTCTCTCTGGCTTACGATAGTGGTGGTAGTGCGAGGGGCGATGGTGAGGGTGGTGGTGGTGATGCGAGAAAGGGGAGGTGGATTTAGAGGAGGGAGGCAGAGGTGTGGAGTGGCTCCTGGCTCTCAGTCCAGGAGCGGGGCCTAACTGGGCGTCTCTGCTGTGTTTGTCCTGCTGGGATCCACTTCCTCCTGATGACTCCTTGGAGCCTGACAGGGATGCAGGAACATTAGAAGAGGCCGAGGAGGAGGTGCTGGCTTGAGTTGTCACGCTGGATGTTTGAGTTCCCATTTTAGCCGAGGCCGACGCCTTGTTTTGCACCCCGACCCCGCTGGAGGCTGCTGCTGGCTGAGGGAAGGCGAGTAGCGGGGGCCGGTGCTGTAGAAGATTGGGGAAAGGGGCCGGGATCTTGGTGTTGGACTCGGCCTCGGGTTTACTCCCTTGCAGCAGGTAGGGAGTAGGAGCTCGTGGAGTGTGTGGACTGGCGGACAGGACCTGGGGGACAGGGGTGGAGGATGCGGAGGAAGGCAGAGGAGACGAGTGAGAGATGGACACGGTTGCTTTGGGTTTGGAATAGGAAGGAGAGGAAGAGGAGGGGCGTGGCAGAGAGGAGGAGCTGCTGGACGAGGAAGGGGTGACATGAAAGTGTTTAGAGTTTCTCAGTTTCTCATGTTTTGGAGGGAGGTGTCTCTGGGACTCTCTGTCCTCTTGCAGCGGGTATTTCATCTCCTCATAGATGGCCTCGCTCTGGTCTGAGTCAGAGTCAGGCGTGGTGGCCACAGGGGTGACAGGGTGGGGGGTGGCCGTCTGGCTGTCTCTGGTGAACACTTGGCCCACCATCTCTATATATACTGGCTCATCCTCCCCATCTCCTGTCTGAATCTGAGAGTCTGCTGCCTGGAAAGGCAAGGATGTGGCAGAAGGAGGCACGCGTGGGGGAAGAGGGTCAAAGGAGAGCTGGGTGCTGGGACTTCTCTTGGGCTTTAAAGGAGGCACCTTCTTTGCTCCGATCTCTCCAGAGTCAGACTTCTTCATGGCTGTTGAGGAGAAAAAATACGTGTCAGGAAAAAAGATCATTCCTATCTGTAGAAAATGCACCTGAAAACACATTTCTCACCATTTTTCTTCTCTGAGTGTTTGGACTGTGAGTGAGTGGACGGGGGAGGCGGCGTCTCGGGAAGTCCTCGGCTGTCAGCGGATGAGGAGCTGAGGCGAGTGCTGGGGTGACGTTTGGGTTTGGCCGGGGGGCAGCGGCCGCCATGTTGGGACTGGGTGTCAGAGTAATCTCCGTTCTCCAGACTCGTATCCCCGGCACCGACTGCGTGGCAGGACTGCGAGCGTGGCGCCATGGCGGAGGCACAAGAGTGAGGGGACAGGTCCTGGGAGGCCGGCATGGTCATGAAACCCATCCGGAAGTGGCGGCGGAACGAAGCCAAGTCTCTGACTTTGCCAACAGTGGCTGAGGGGTCGTTTTGGGTGGAGCTGCAGTTTAGGAAAGGGGTTGGGAAGGTGTGGATGGGAGAGAAATATTGAAGCATAAAGGAATCATAGTTCAGTGCAAAACATTCATGTACTACCCTTTATATTGACCTCCCTCTTTCCTCACTCTCTCTTGGTCTTCAAACATCGCCTTTGCAATAAAGAAATGCCTGCAGGGCTTTCGCTGCAAAAAGGAAAGCCCTGGAGGCTCCTCCGTCTTTCGCATTCACATATCTTTCCATCTGAATTCCTCCACCTCAAACACATTCAATTAGGAAATCAATTCCCCTGTCAAAAACGCTCTTCGCGTACACTGTGCTGCTGGAATTCCCTGATTCTTTATATCCACAACCCACATCTGTAGTCTGCTCTCGTGATCGCCGGAAGCCTTTAATCTGTTGCCATGGGAACAAGTTTTGATTTTCACGTATTTGATAGTTTGTCTTTGAAATCATCAATGATGTGAGCTTCCCACAACAATAAATAAAAGTGACAAAGAGAACAATCTGACAAAACATTGCAGTGTTTTACCAAACCGAACAATAGTTGGAAATCCGTCTTTTGGCTGATTGTGATGTACTTGCTGAGCATGCGATGTGTACCATATTCCTTTTCTTCCCTTAACATTACTGGTTCCAGATGCTTATCGTCATCTGTCATTATACTACCAGCTACCATACTGTGCGGACTTTGCAGTTTACAAAAAGCAAAAAAACTTATTTCAGAACTTAATTTTGTAAGGTATTCTCCCAGTCCCTCAAATTAGGTAAAATTATTCTTTCTAAATGAATGAGACAAGCAAACCAGAATAAAATCAAACGTGCTGACAGTTTGGAGTCCAGCACAGTTCGGGCATCAGTGTCAGTGGTTCAATATGCTGGCATAAAACTGTGAGGGCCGATGCCCTGCTGAGTTCACCAAAGGCTTACAAAATGGCTTCTGATAACCCACTTCTCTGCTTTAGAGATATGTGCTGCAATGGTGTGGTGTCCTCTCCAGGGGTGTTGTGCTGCTTCACCCCACAGCAACACAAGATAAGTCCCTGGCCTTTAAGCTGACTTCGATCGAACAAGGCTGGCTTACTTTTGCCCGTACAACAGACTTTTCATTAACAAGGCTACTGTGAAGTTACCGGCCTCACGCAAAATGTCAGAGAGAGAAAAAAAAAAACAAATCCGTTCACATCTGTGGTGGAAATACCATCAAAATGAGTAAAAAGATATTAGAATTTACTGCAGCGATGCGGGAAGAAACCCCAGCTTCTTCGGGGTGATTCTTATTCCACGTTTGTGTTGATCATATCGCAGCCACAGGGACCAGGGAGCACATCTGGATACCCACATCTGTGTCCACACGTTCGAGGCTGCAAGAGATTGTGCTTCTGAGTGCGTAATTAAATAGCTCAAATGCACGATTATTCGGTGTGTAAGAGATTCATCATAATACGTAAGGGCGACATATGACAACGGGTCACGCAGCGCTCTCTTAGATCATTTGCAGTCCCTGTGAGGCAGTGAAGCACAGAAGGAGGCAACTGGAGCTTACAATTTGCAAGTGAGGAGTCGTGGAGAACACAGAGGCTCCTATTTTCCTCCTCGTCAAATCACCACGTGCGAGGCGGCGTTCATGTGTGCCTGAATATGTGTTTTTATGAGCGTGTGGTATAGCAACAGAGCGCATTTACATGAGAATGCCCTTGAATGCCTGTGGAGGTACACTTGTGACTCCTCACAATCGACATAGTTACTACATGGCCAAATTTAGCCCAGAACAGAGGCTGAGCAGCTCCTTCTGGTAGCTAGAAGTGCTCCGTTTGTTGTTTTCTCACTTCTTAGGGCAGAAGAAGCTCTCAGCGTCTTCAAACCGAGACCAAAGACGCAGCTGTTCAAAAAAGATCTGGACTCTCACCTTTTTATTCAAGTCTCTTTCTTGCTACTTTACATTGGGTGCCTAATCTATAGTAACTGGCACTTAAAGTTTGACATTTTAGGAAATACGCTTCCTTGCCAACAGTTAGAGGATAAGATTGATACCACTCTCATGTCTTCCTGAAACTAGAGCCAGCAGCCGATGAGCTTAGCTTAGCAGTAAGACTGAGAAGAGGGGAACTGTTAGCCTGGCTCTGTCTGAAGGCAACAAAATCTGTCTACCAGCATCTCTAAAGCTTTTATCTGTACAAAAACAGGAGTGAAAAAATGGCAATTTATGGTTTTATTGGGGTTTTCATTTGTTGGCCGGGAGAAGTGACTCCCTGGAGTCATGATGAAGACAACAGCCCAGGAAGCCACTGCTCCCGGCCAAGAAATAGTCCCACAAATGCAAATAATGTATATGGAGAGTGAAAGTGTTTTTCCTGCAAGCCTGCAACGTTTCCTGCTGAGTGCACTCAGTAGAATGCAGAACTCCACCAGGTGAGTCTGGCTGAAACACAGGAAGGTGAAATATCTGAGGTAATAGTTGGTGAAGCACCAACTGCGACACCACCACAACTGCCAGATGCATGTCTTTTGTATGCAAAGTTTTTAATTCCAAAGTTTTTACATTTTTAGTTGCGAAAGAAGGGTTGAATCTTACTCAATTGTCCCTCCAGGCTCCCTTACAGTCAAGATGGCGGTGAAGATAACAAAAACGAGGATTTATTCATCTTGTATCGTGCCTACTTTTAGTGGATCATAACATATTGGGTATGGAATTAATCTGCAGAAGCTGTGGTTCAAGATGAGCCTAAACCTTTGTATGAATGTCACTTTTTGACAAAAGCCTAAACGTGGCCTGGTAAAACTTGTTTTTAAGCGATAGTCGGAAACGCATTTTGCTGTGTTGTAATGCGTACTGGGAAATGTCAAATGCAGCAGTGTACAGCAGAATAAAACAGCGGTAAAATAAACAGGCTTTTCAACAGCTGGGAATCACTGCAACCACAAGAGGCCTACAGCATACAGTCGGAAATGTGCACAAAACACATTAGGCTGGGTTTGGCAGTATGCAAGATTAGCAGCGGACAGATTCACACACACACACACACACACACACACACACACACACACGATCAAACGCATGACCTCCTATCTCCTAAAATCTTCTGTCTTTATCTTCAAACTCACATGACTTGCAGTAGATGAAGGTTACATATTCATCTGAAAGAAGCAGGCAGAGCTGTACATCATTGCCTCTTGCCAATCAAAGCGAACGAGTTCACCTGCGGCTCCTCTTCAGCCTTCTGAACAACAACTTCGGTAGATTTATCTTTGGACAGACTCTTGAATACCACCTCTTCCTCAGAGTGCCACATATTCCCAAAAGCTTTTAAGACTGTGGTGATAAAGCTTTTGCTGAAAGAAATCCAGTTTAGATAATTCTGCCCCAAGCAGCTACCGTCCTATTTCTGATTTACCTTTTTGGGGCAAAGTTTAAGAGCGGGTTGTGTTTAAACCAGCTGAATGAGACTTGAGACCTGTAAGAACATCATCTTTGGGAACATCCAGTCGGGTCTGACGACAAATCGGAGCAGCGAAGTCGTCTGCTGTTCAAAGTTTCAGACGGGTCGAGGTTGAGCTGCTGACATTGAGCGCGTAGCTGTCCTCATTCTGTTGGACCTCACTGACATGTTTGACACAGTACACGACACTTTAATTGATTGCCTTAAGTTATGGGTTGGCTCTAGCATGGTTTTAAACTGATCTGGAAGAATCAGGATGAAAATTACATAAAAAGCGAAGCCGCCTGGTGCTTTGACTCAAAGCAATAAAGCACAAGCTTTGCCTATTGATTCTTCTAACAGAATTATTGTCATATTGTGTACCAGCATGTGACACACAGTTGTAGGTGCCCCTGAAGCGAGCGACGGCCAAAATAAGTTTTCCTTTCATGGCTACATCTCCACAGCGAATAACCGCACAGATAATAACTTCTGGAAGCTTCCACAACAGGACAACACTTGTCTTTGTCTGCCTGCAACTCATTTTAGACACTGACCTTAACTAAGTTTTTGTTTTCTTTCACTTTGTTTTATTATTCGTTCTTTACATTAAGGTATTGTTGCTGCTCTCTTCCCTGTGTATTTCTCTTTTCTTTCTTTTCTACTAATTACTGACTCATTGTGTGGTAATGCTTTGGACGGTGCCCTGGTTTATCAGGGAAGAGCCGTAGCACAGCTCCCCGTGTTCCCCTTCCCTGTTTATGTTTTACACAGCATTACAACTTTTTGGAATCAGTTCTCCAGAGTATAAGATTATGTCTTAATAAAATGTCTTGTTTTGTTTGATTGACGGTGTGAAAATAAAACCAGAGTAAAACATCCTCACTTTGGATGAGTTCAGCGTTACCTGTAAATCTCAAGCTACATTTTGACTTTACTCACATGTTGTATAGAGTGTCATCAGATTAATCAATGGACTTACCTGGCAGTCGTAGGAAATCCATATCAATACAAATCAATATCGCTTCTTCAAAGATGTTCGGTCCCCAAAAAGATATTTTACTGAAGCATCTTTTGCTGGAAATACTCTTTGTGGATAAGCCTGTCAGCCTGAGAGTCTGCGAAGTTCATCCAAGCTGAGGCAGGCAGTGCAGCGGCAGGCCGCTGCATTTAAAGAGTTTCAGGAAAAGGGAGGTGTGGTCTGCCGCCAGCTGCTGTTTGGCTGTCACTGAGCAGCATAAAGCAAGGACACATGCTTGATGCTTTAGGTATGTAACATGACTCCATGCGGAGCAACAGGTCTTGCTCCAATCACAGTGATAAAGGGTAGGTTCGCCTAAAAACAAACAAACAAGCAACAAATGTTCTCACTTCCCTGTAGTGGTATCCAGCAGTGCATGAAGCCTTGGTTTTATTTGACGAGGCTTTGAGGAATCCTTCACCTCTACCCCAATAAAGTGGACATGAATGACATCTTGTTGGTAGATTTTACAACACTGAAAATGTATTGCATTTTAAAAAGTCAGTGGTTAGAATCTATTCTCTATCTTGTTTTACATTAACTTTCTATCCCTGTTTTTATGTTCATTCTATGTCATATTTTTCTGTGAAGCACTTGATGCGTGTAATTTCTGTGTTGTAAAGCACTTTCTGCTGTATTTGTCATATGAAAGGTGCAAGATAAATGTACAAATAAAGGTTATTTTTATTATTATTATTATTATAGACAGCAATTGACAAAAACAGAACTCCAATTTTCCAAGTTGTTCATCCCAGCTCACTTACTCTTCTGTTTCCTTTCCATCTCTACTACTGTATCAAAATAAAGCTGTTAAAAAAGGCCAGAAGGACACAGTTTTACACAGCATCCCAACTTTTCTGAAATTCAGATTGTATTACTGATCTTTTTAACTGCTGGTTGAGTCAAAACAACTTTCTGTTTTCACAAGACTATCCAGCTCACATAAGCCTATGGTGTTTGCCCTCCGACAATGCTCTCATAATTGAATTTAGCTGATTGCACAAAATTCTACAAAAGAGTTTTTGACATCAAAACCTTAATTACCCCTTTGCTAAACATACAAATTCTTTTATTAAGTTGATTTGAACACTGTTTTTTTTGTGTGTGTGTGTACAGTCATGCTCAGCAGCTCCTGCTGCCTGTAATACTGTAAAAATCTTTGAACGCTTGCTCTGAAAATGATGGCAACACGTGCAGATGCAATTTGTTATCTTTGCTCCTTTATTACAGAAGCACATATTACTTATGACAGACATACACACATCAGCATCAGAAAAGAAAGTGTGGGGACTGGATTTAGGGTAGCAGACCTTGAGATGATCACTACCCACAACGTTTCCTGACCGCCCAGTCAGTGTGAACGCCACCGCAAGCAGTGACAGCTCCAGGAAGTGATGGAATGGAGCTGGAATAGGAGCTAAGGCTATTCTGCTATCGAACTTCCTCCTGACAAATGTCCAGTCACAGAAAAATTAAATGGATGAAATAATGCTAGGCTAGCTCAGCAACAGGAAATCAGAGACTGTTGCACCCTAAATTTTTACAGAGACCTGGCTTGATCGTAACATCCTGAATTAAGCTATTGCACTCAACGAGCAGACCATGTTCCTGCAAAACATAACTTCACAGACATGACTTCAGTAAGACGAGGGGAGGTGGACTCTGTGTTTATGTCAATGATTTTTGGTGCTTAAACATTAATCAAAGTTGACGGGCAATGCTTCCCAGGAGTCAAATTTAGAGCATCAAGATCCTGGCCATGTTACCTTCCCACAGAATACATCAGCTTTTTCGTTCCTGCTGTTTTTGTTTCTTCCATTTACATTTTTACATGAACGCATCCCACTCCACATCGCCTTTCCTCTGCAACATCAAGGTGCTGCAGGAGGTTGATAGTTCCTAATCAAACGTTTCTACTTTAAGCAGCCTAACCAACAGTCCTCCCACTCGCTGGATGAGTAACTTACTGTTGTGTGAACATGCTTGAGGAAGAAGTTCATGCTGAAGCTGGAAAAGTTTGAATAGGCTATTAGGTTTGCTAAAATAGTCGCCAGATTGCCCTGCATATTGTAGGCAGGCCATTATTGTCTGGCACTTATTCTCTACGGGCCATTCTGTGCTATAGTCACTTATTTATGGACACAGCCTGAGTATAAGTGAACTGTCAGTATAGCAGCTCTTGTTCATAATGATGAATGGTTATGGTTAGCATAATAGATACGTAGATATTTGGTTCCTTGTCAAGGCAAATGAAACTGTCTTTTTAAAAAGAGTGACAAAAACATTTTTAAAAAGCTCAGTTTTTCATTTTCTGATTGTCGTTTCACAAAAGGAATTGGAGTGAGACAAAGGTAGAGGGACTCTTTGGTCCCCCATCACTTATATCAGAGGACCACTTCACAGCCAGGATCAACCTGAATGATTATCATGAGCAAAACCTGTTCAAATGGCCATGCGAGTGTTGCTTTTAGACACACTTAAAAAAAAAACAAATGTGAACCTATCCTTTAAATAAGTCTGAAGCCAACACAGCTGTGCATTTCTCATACCCAAACAACAAAACAGGTTGTTTGTCAGTGCCTTACAACAAGTAATCAGGTTAGAAATCAGAAATGTGCCTGTAGAAAACAATGCTCAAAGAAAGCATATTAATCAGTTAGGCACTTTAGGAAAGTTTATCTTCTTTTAATAATTATGCCATGGCTGCGTCCTCTTGGAGGGAGATCAACCTGTTCAATGCTCATTAAACGCATCATCCTACGTCTTGTAGGTATAACTGTATTGCGTGCAAATTCCCATAGGAATGGAACTGATGATTGTTTGGAAACGGCATATAAATGCGGTCTGGGACTGGACATTATATACAATCATAAAATATCAAAATGAGCTTCCAAACTTCTTGATTTACACATGTGGAGAATTTTGTCTGATGTGATGGATAACAGTGGAACCATGTTCGTCAGCTGGGTGCATCACATAAATTGATGGCAAGTAAGAGCTTACTATCATCAGAAATCGTCAGAGTCAGAGTTATTGGTCATCACCAAAGCCAATCATGGGAATCTGGTCTATGTTAAAATACACACAATCTCATATTAGTTCTAAAGGTGGGATGAGTTCTATTCACATAAAATGTTCTTTTCTCTTTCCTTTACAGTTTTTTTCTTAACCACAACTAAAGCAACGATTTAGAAGGTCCACACAGGCTGTAATTACAAAAACTATCCAGCAGGTGTCACTCAAGCTGCTGCCACATGTCACTATTCCATTGTAGTAGCTTGTTACAGTGCTGCATGACCACCTCTGCCGCTGTTAACGCTGCTGAGAGAACTGCATCTTCAACTTTCTCCACCGCAGTGTCGATTTGATGACCGCCACTTGTCCAGTGGTGAGACGGCAGAGACCTCATCTGATAATGTCACAGCTTTCTTTGCTACGTCTATCACTTCTGACGCCCGAAAGACATCAGAGACAGTATGTAAGAGCACTAGTGGAGTCCTTATGAAATGTCTTATGTCTCTAACTGACACTTATCATATTCTGGAAATATTCAGTGGTTCTGAGGTGATTAAATTCAAAGATACCTCACGCTTTCAGAGGAGCAAAACACAACATGGATATATGGTACACCTGTTAATCTAGAAGTAAAAGGGCTGTCCAACCAGAGCTACCACATACATTTTCCCATTTACAAAGGACTGAACAGCTGTTCTTACTTTAGAATGTTATTTATACGTTTCTGTAGGTGTTACATTATAACCATGCCTGAACATAGTGTAAATGTGGGTTATACAATACTATGAAAATGTTTCTCCCCATGTAAGAGCTCTGTGAAATGTGTTGTATTCCACTGTGTAGCTGGATCAGCCACTTCACCCTGATTTTCAAAAATAAAACTGCTGACACTAGAATATTTTACTCAGATGTTACTGCATTACATTTTGAAAAAGACAACTACCATACATTAGTCATCGGCGGAACAACATCACACTGTCCCTGGGTGTGAACGGTCCTTTATGTCCAAGCCAGCCATAAATGTCCTGTCTATTGACAGCCATCTGCAGACTGTGTATATTTGAGTAAAATATACAACCGCTTTTCTCACCGCAGCCTTGCTAGACTGAAGCTGAAGTGTAGACAAAACTCAAACAATTCCACAAAAATGATGAACAAAGAGGGCTGCATCCAACGAGCATTAATAAGCTACAGAAATCAAATAACCATCAAAGTGCCATCAAGGCTGACAACACAGAGTTGTATTGACAGCGTAAACTTGATGGCAGCTTCAGCCCACAAACACACACACACACACACACACACACACACACACACACACACTACAGCAAAAAGACAGTCTGTCATTTCTGCACACATGTAGCGCACACTATTATTATTACACTATTTTTTCATTATCGTTGATGTCAAGACACCTGCTAATCTTGGAAGAGGGTCCTTCTTGTGAAAATCTTCCCAAGGGAACTCACAAATTTACCTCCCTGATGGGATTTTTGGAGGTTTTTCCTTGCCCTGCAGGGTGGTGGTGTGACACATGTTTTTTTGTTTTGTTTTTGTTTTTTTTTTGTACTGTATCATTTGTTATTGCTGATATCAGACACCGCAGGACTTGGAAGAGAGTGCTTCTTTAACCTCTCTAGGTCTATGTAAAGTGCCATCAAGGAATGGAAACAGAAGTCAATGTGTGTGTGTGTGTGTGTGTGTGTGTGTGTGTGTGTGTGTGTGTGTGTGTGTGTGTGTGAGTGAGTGTGTGTGTGT
>JAPZEA010000006.1:9971755-9983359 GCA_029783685.1 Heniochus monoceros | reverse complement strand
CAAGTCAAACTGAGACATCAAGAGGAACCTTCAGCGGACACAGAGGCAGCAAATGCAACACATTTGGAAGTTGCAGACGGAGAATCTACTGTGCAACCCGCAGAGAAGAGCTGTGAGGAATGTCCTCCAGTACAGGCTGCAGAAGAAATTGTTGAAGCTGTAGCTGAGGTTAATGTGAAGTCATCACCTGAGACCCCTGCTGATGCACCAGGAGGAGAGGATCCTCTTCAACACAGTGTGTAAGCAGTCCCTGACTTGGTGGCAGGTACTGTAACCGAATCGCCTACTCAAGTTACTGCTGAAACTGCTACAGAGGGGAGTTGTGAGAAAAGTCCTCCAGTACAGGCTGATGGGGAAATTGTTAAAGCTGTAGCTGAGGTTAATGTGGAGTCATCACCTGAGACCCCTGCTGTGATTGATGCAGCAGCGGAAGAAGCTGCTGTCCAACACAGTGTGGAGCCCGTTGCTGCTTTAGTGGGAGGTACTGTATCCGAATCGCCTACTCAACCTGCTGCTGAAACTGAAGTCAGGTCTGTCGAGTGTAAAGTCGATTCTGCTGCCCCTGCCGAGCCAGTTTTACAGATCAGAGCTGCGGAGGTAGTTGAGTGTGAAGTCCAGCCTGCTGGTAACACTGTTGTCGAGGAAGGTGTCGAGCCAGCACCTGACCGCGTGGCGGAGTTGAACATCAAGGATGCGCTTGAGCCTGTGACAGCTTCAGATTGTGAAGCTGTCGCTGAGGAGACAAAACTGAGCCAACAGTCTGATCATACCGACACGTGAGTAAGCCCTTATAAAGAAGAACCACCTCACACTTGCTGTTTTTCATAATATTCACATATTCTCACTTGTGCTATAAAATACATTTTAATCTTCGCTGCTGACAATTATTTTGTAGCTCTGAAAAGTTCCAAAAGCCCATAGAGGAGCTACAATCCACACAACCTCTGACTGAGACCGGGTAATGTCTCACTTCAAAGACAACACCAGTTAGAATTTGAATCGTTCATACACAAAGCTGAGCGAGTGTGATTATCTTTTCTCTCTGCTGCAGATACGGCAAAGCTGTTTGTTCGCTCTGTGACACAATAATTGATGGAAATGTCAGGATATCGTTGAGCGAACCTCTGATGTACTGCCACCCCGACTGTCTGAAGGTTTGTTGTGTTTTCTTCTTCACCTGTCAGGAAACATACTGTATCTCTGTGGATATATATATTGAATGAGAGGCTCGTGTCATTGTTATGGTAATATTGTGTGTGTTTTTGCAGTGTGGTGTGTGTGCTAATGCCCTGGGAGATCTGCTGACCCCCATGTTTTTGCATAACCAAGTGATCCACTGTGATGGCTGCTTTGCAAAGCTCTGAAGACCTGAAGCCTAACTGGGACAAATATGTCATCAGAGAGGACCCAAAGCAGACTGAGATTAATGTGTTGTTTGGACTATATAAATAAGTGCTGCTTCACTGGTGCCTTAAATCTATATTCTGTCTTTTGAACCAATTTCTGAAAGCTTTTTAGGACATAGTGTGCTGCCCTGTTGGGATTGCTGGGATTAAGACTTCTGTAGTGAAAAGGTCTGGTGGCATATTATGTATTGTAGTGATTGCCAAAGATGTTTAAATGAAATACAATCAACATGAAAGATTTTTATTGCAAGGTATTATACATGGTTAAAATAAAATCCCATATACTTGCCTCAGATTTAAGTGGTTTAATCAGCCTTAATTTCAAATAAGCACACACAACGCAACCCAGCTCAGTTAGAAGCAGGGCTACGCATCAAAGTCGAGTCACCTGGAGGCACGTTATTGAAGCATCAACACCTCAGTAACATAATAACAGCTTATTTTAAGCAGTAACCAAAAAAGCTCCAGGAAAATGGATACAGGCCCTCCCCCTTACGTGGCGGCATTTAAAAAAGCAAAAATGCATTATAAATGAATGCAAAGTACATGCACTGTAAGTGAAAGCACAAAGGGAGATGGGAGGATACACCTTACCGTTGCAGAGAACTTTGGTACATTCAGCTTCGCTTGCTTTAGTTCACACGATGTTGATACAGAAGATGGTGATAATGACGCAGCAGCAAAATCATATTCAGAACCAACGTATGCATCAGTAAACACTGAACAGAGGGCATGCAGTTATGATTTGCGAGGCGCGCTGTCATCGCTCTTAATTACTCATGGAACGTCATACATCACAATCTGACAACAGCATCAGCACCACTGAAGCTTCACAAAAAGAATAAAAGGAGAGATACAACTTGCGAGAGGAAAATGAACAACATAGTTAAGAGAATCATCGGAGGAGAGGATTTGAGGAGGAGACCAGACCTCCCTGCTGGGTGTGAGTGATCTTCATCTCTCTGTCTGTTGTTCATACAAAAAGGCGCTGAGAAACTTTTGTCTGTTATTGGACACGTCTAAAGAAATACTATAGCAGGTGATCCAGGTTTGGAAGTTGCTGTTTCTCAGAGTATGAACAGAAACCTAGTGCTGCACGTGTTGACTGTCCATCTCATAGCCAGAGGATGGGGTTGGCTGGGATGGACGTGTTGCGCTTAGTGGATCCCTTTCCTGCCCAGAAATCGCAAGACTGCGTAGTTGTAGGTGGTGGCGACCATGTACAGAAACTGCAAAGGAAGACATTTGGATGGATATGGGAAGAATATAAGGGAAAATGATGAAAATACAGAAAATCAGAATTTTAAGCGTTGCTGTATCCAAATTACACAAAAGACATTATCTTACTAACCTCGAGGGATATCTAGCCATGCAGGCAGCTTTGGTTTGGAGTCCAGGATCTGAGAAATCAGTTTCTGACATTTCTGCTGTCCATCACAAACAAGGTGACTGGGATTTTGTTTGTGGTACACTTTTACGGTGTCCCTGTTACTCCAGATAATCCACATACTGCTGTGAACAGTGTTTGACAGAAAGTAGTTCCACTGTAAACTGCTCATAGTGAGGCCTGGCAGGATATGTTGCTGCTGAATTTCCCCTTGCTTTGAGCACCACAAACTAAATTCCATTCACTACCATTGTTTTCTGGTGGCAGCAGTAATTTCAGAGGCAAATTTCTCAAACCATGCCTGACAAGATAAAACCAAAACTACCTCTGCATGGCTGAATACAGCTAATTTGGGTAAAGTGGCCCACAACTAGTAGTGTTTACAATAAGCTTGAATGAAATCATGCACATTGCCAAAGTAGTGGCTCACCAGTGCTAAGAGAGTGATCCCGGCACCAGCAAATGCAGCTATGTACAAGTCGTAGGTGACGTAGAACTGCAAGACATAACAAATACAGGTTAGTTTAATATATATTCAGAGGATTAAACCATTCCCTTGTATGTATGTGTCATTCCATGCCATTAAAATGCTCGCTTTCACAACCTTTCATTAATAATTTAGAATAGATTTTGCATTCCTTCTGCACACTGATTTTAACGTGAGGATGCTGACATGAAATACTAAACTGTGCAAAGTGGAATATTGGATTCATCTACTCACTTCGCTGGCTTTGCAAATAGATGCCAAGGTCATTCCACAAGCCTTGCCTGGCATTGCATTCCAAGGGAGCAGACCTTAAATGAAGACATGACGTAAGTATCTCTGACCATTGCTGAATCATGATGAGTTATGACGCATTTAAGTTCCCGCTTGAATGCAGCGTATCAGGGACACGGCAGTAAAGAAATTAAGATAAAGGTGTCGTTATCTTCATTATTTCATAACTAATGCAACAGCCTGGTTTGCATCCACTCCCCAATGATTAATTCATTGCTCTCACAGACACATTAACATTCTCATCAGGCGGACATGCGGTCAGTCATTATAAGAACAACGCACCATACTGCCTGGCGTCCATGCAAATCCAGCCGTGCTGATTAATGCTGGGGGTTGTTTCAGCCAGTATGTTGATGTTGTGGCAGGTCTGCTCCATGTTGAACAGGAAGAAGACTGGGATAGCAGTGAAGGCAAACACTGCCAGCCAGATGAAGGCCAAGATGTACGTCACTATGATGAACTGTTGAAATGAAGAGTGCAGTACGTTAGGTCACAGGGATGCGGCGTAGGAGCTTAGGTGTTATAAATGTGCTGTCATTAAATCAGTTATCAACCATAATTCATGATTCGGAGGAGAAATCACAGAAACAAGAACAAGAACATTTCATTGAGCCTCGGAGCAACAACAAACCAGCATTCAGCATCTCAACCTGACGTCATATTTCCCCTCCCTCTCTACGCTCTCACCGTCAGGCTGAGGCAGCGCCCACACTGGGTGCTCCTGAATTCGCCAAAGGTCTGCTTGACGGCGCTCGTGGTGTAGAAACCCTCAGCCAGCAGCAGGATACCATAGAGGAAGAAAAATGATGCCAGGCCATAGATCACGTACTGGAAGTATTTGATACTGGAATAGTCACAGGGAGAAGTCAGGTCAAACAGCAAAATCAATGAATTCTTAAGAGGTCAAAAATTCAGAGAATTTAGTGAAACATCACTCACAAGGAGGCCATGACCGCGAAATCCTGAACGTTGCGGGCGAAGTAAGTCTCGACCAGGACTTCGGTCTGGGTCAACGCTTCGTGCCCACAGCCACAAAATAATGCCATGCCAGCATAGCACAGCAAAGTGGCCACCAGGGACGGGTAGGGCACTGCCCCAATGCACCGGATACAGCAATCATAACAACCTGAGGGGGCATAATATATCAGCACACAGGCGGCACACACCGCACATATAACCACACAACACATCTACGCCACTGTGGGGAACTCTTTTACCCTGTGGGGGAGCTATGAAAAAGGCCTCGCTCTGTCTGCGAATCCATGAGCATACACCAAAACCCCCCCAACAGGCAAGAAAGCAACAGAAAAAATAAAAAATTAGACAGCAGTGACAAACAAGAGTTCAAGCAGCAGTTCCCAATAAAGCGTCCAAACAAAAGCAGTCGCCACTGACTTCACGACAATCTCATGCACTTCTTCCAGTGTAAGCTGCGCTGTTGAAGCAGGTAGCAAATATCCACAGTGTTAATAAAAGCATTGGCAGAAATGGGATAGAGGAAAGCACCTAAGGCTTTGCAAAGCCAAGGCTGCCTGACCGGAAACATTTGCTGCTTCTGATCCTTTACTCCGCAACAAGAAAGATCCCAGTGCCAACCGGTGATGCACAGTGCTGCCTACAATGTGTTGCTACAATAAAATAAGCCTCTCTACGCTGATTTCATCAGTATGTCAATGCTCCTCTGCTTCTACCAACACCTCACAGCTCAGCCTCTACTAACTCTGGTCCTGCCCTCTTTCCCCGGCGGTCACAGTCGTCACCAGGCGAGTGAGAGATGGTGGTGAAACACTGGCTTCAGGGGCCTGAAGAAAGAGCTTCTCTTTGTGGCCGCAGATACAATATCCATTGTCTTTGCCGTGATCAGGGAGGAACAAAGGGCAGCGATGTCAAACAAACAAAGACCATAGTGCCACAATACACACACACACAGTAGTATGTAGTGGCAGAGGGGTCACCAGGACCGTCTCAACACCGCTGTCACTACTCAGGCCATCCTCCGTCCACAGCTGGCTGAGACTGGTACCATAGCACTGAGTGTCAATGCCAGCGGGGGCTGGGTTCAAGTGTTCAGGGAGTGGGCAGAAGCATAATGAAGGAGAGGGGCAATTTGAATATCTTCACAACAACAACAACAGCAACATCCCCGCTCAAAATTTGAGTTTCATCACTATGCATTGAGAAATCCTTTGGCGCCTAAACTGTTGATAAAACCTAGACTAGGCCGTGTGATAAAACATTCTGATAATTTCATGAATTCTAGGATTGCAGTTGGAAGAAACCGAGGCTGTGAGTTAAACAAACTGCTCCTAAGTATAAATAGTAACAGCAGGAAGACTGCTAGAGTCCCATTAATGATAGTGTCTGCAGACGCCCACGCTTCAGCTGTGCCCAGCTGCAGCAGCGGTTACAGTGATAGAGTGATACAGGCCATCATAGCCTCCATTTCAGTTCAGCGCAAAAGGCACCAGTGCATTTACAGTAGAGGCCAGATAATCAATCAAGACTCGGAAGCTGTATAAAAAAAACAAAAAAAGCAAACAAAAAAAAAAACTGTGTGAAAGTTAGCACACGTGCTGTTTGTAAGTGAGAAAAAATGCTTTGCAGAAGTTGTTTGGATCCACAGTTCACAGTTCTCACATTCTCCCCGTGACACATGTGGGAGTATCTGACCTCTTTAACACGAGTGACCTGGCATGGCCTTGGCATGATGAGAGTCACTGCCCGACTCTGCCAGCCACTCTGATTACAGTCTGCATTATGGTTAAAAGAGGTTAGAGGCAGTAACGAGGAGTTCTGTACTGAAAAGCAAATAATCCTGGCTTGGTCCATGTGCTGCTTTCTTTCCCGTCCTCTGAAATCATCATTGTATGTTAAACTATATCATATGGTAGCAACAAAGTGCAAAGGGTGAGTAAAAGGTAAATCAATAATCCATATGTGGATCTCAAAATACTTTTGCTAAATGAAAACACAGGATTAAAGCAGCAAATCTCGCTCACAGTGCATGAGGGCACGACATGTCTAAGGACAGAGAGGACATTTTTAAAGCAACATTAGTAAGTTATTGAAATCCATATTTTCAAATCACATCAATAATAGATGATAAGAGTTATTAAAAATTCTGTGCACTCACCCATGTCCAGAAAGAAGTGCGGGGGTTATTGAAGTTTTGCTGGGTGGCTTTGTGACTGTGATATGAGGATATGAGAAGTTATTCCCCGCCACTCCTATATGAATCTGACTCGCGCTTTTGTCTCATCAACAATAGATAGACCACATCTCCCCGAGTCACATCTTAAAGTCACAAAGTCCCATTTCAGCTGCCAGTCATTATTTATAGAGCCATGGGTTCAGTACTGGGGACAGAGCCCGGCTCACAAATTCTAATATGAGTTTGTTTCTTGGTATTTGGTGATATTTACTGTGTTTTAGCTGTTCTGACAAGGACTCACGGCTCAGCTCTGTTTACACTAAAATATGTGGGTAATGTAGAAGAATGGGTTTGCATGCACACTTTATACAGAATATCAGATGCAAAGATTAAAGATTATATCAGTTTATGCTGTTTGGCCACTCCAAAATAATTCATATTTAATTTTTCTGGGCAAATTTGCACAGTTTGCAAATTATATAATACAATTATACAGGGTTTTTTCTTTTATTTGTATGTTTTTTTTTTAACATGTTTTCAGATCGGAGTTGCTATATGATTGTGCACATTTGTTTGGAGGGAACATTTCACGAACATGCATGCACCTGAACGATCGTGGACATGTGTCGTCTGTCTGCACATGCACACATGCTAGGTGTCAGGGAACAGCTCTGAGGGTCCTTCAGAAACACACAGACATAAGAGGTGCGCACAGACAAAAGAGTGAAATAAATCGGAACGCCAGGGACTGACATGGATGAAGTTGACTAACAAGGGTGACATTGACGGTCGGGTCCAGCTGCTGCCCTCCATCCCTCCCTCCCTCATGTTTGACCCAGTTGATGTCAAAGCTGGGTTCAGTACAAAGGAGCCAGTGTGGAGCAGTAGAAAACACCATGCTATCTTTTTTTCTTTTTTCTTGGAGAAGCCCCTCATCCTATTTTTGTTTGCCATTTTATACCCGTGACAAACTGGACATAACTGAATGTTATAAAAAGACATTAATAATCATTTCATTATATTACATTATATTGCACCAGGCTTGTAACAGACTACACTTTGTAAGGTACCATCACAAATCAGGACATTAGAGGGACTGATCTGTGGTTGAACATAAATTCCATCCTCTTAAGAAAAACCTAACAGCCTTGTGGCTTGGTAAAATGTTTGGTTTGATTTGTAGCATTTTGTCTCTTAAAAACCCTGAGCAAAAACGGATCAAGTCATTAGTATGTAGAAAGGATTAATGACATCAGCTTTGTTAAGCTGAAATGAAGAGCAGAGAGGAATGATGCCTTTGAAATCTCTGAGAAAACCATGCCAGAGAGGGAGAGAAAGAGAAAAGAGGCATTAATTAACCTCTGCACTGTCTGCGAGTGTGTAGAATGGTTGTCGGCTTAACTTGGGAGATGTGAATTAGCAATAATGTTGACAATCAAAGGACGGGATTAGGTAGGAGGACAAGTCTTAGTGCCTTGTGAGCTTGACATGAAGAGAGCAAATTTGTTCATTTATGAATAAACTATGTTCCACAAAAGCTGATGCAGATGGAGATCAGGGACGTGAGCAGCTCGGATGACGAATTATTGGGTAACGCTTAATAAGACCGCCTAACAGCGTTAGTTAATGCATGAACTGGTTTTGAACTAACACATCTCTCCAGGCTCTCAAGTCAGCTGCGAATGCTATTAGGATGCATGTATCATATATAGTTTGCATAATCAGATAGAAAATGGCACCTATATCATGATCAGCACCGTGGACAGCAGTGGTGAGTGTACTATACTGTATATCAATACACTGCATGTGGCTGTGTATGCAGTATAGTATGTGCGCTCTATCTTTGAGTCATTTTTATAATTGTTTGCTGTGTTATTGATACACTCGCCAATATTTACGCACTGAAAGTGGTAATGAGCATGTGTTTATACAGGGGACGAGGGGGCCCTGTAAAAATATTTGCACCACCTCCTATCCCTGCTATGGTAATGCGCATTATGTTATCTTGTGACAAAACGAACAAACAGGCATCAAACAAACAAACAAGCACTTGGAGGACAAAAACACGTCGGGCTCAGTCAGAAGTGAACTGAATGGCAATCACCTCCTGTGGCGAGTGCCTAAATTATTTGTTTCACTGCATGATGAAGTAAAGGGAGGACTGAGCCGCTCTCCAACGGGGTGTTTATTTGCTTGCGTGCTTGATTGTCTGTCATGATAATCTCAGCCTCTGCTGGCTGCATGTTTGAAGCCTGGGGAAACTGCCACCAGACGCCGTGTACCAGCATTTTTAAAGATTAACCGTAAAGCCGCGTGAGTTAGAGGTGCAAGTGGAACATTATGGAGCCACGGACAAAGAGGATTGTGGTGCTGCTGGATGCAGTTGAACATAAAATTATGTGTGATGAGCAAGGATGGCAGAGAAACTCAATGAGGTTTAGATGGTCAAGTCATTCTCAACACACCTTAGGTGGCCAAACGTGTACATTCATCAGTGTCTCATAACATGGTGAATGTCTATGTTGTCTGAGCCTTAAAGCGACAATAACTTTTGCTTAACAGCAGTGTCTGACCACAAGTGGCAGTTGCATTCACTAATAATGAAGGGTAAAATGTAATATAAATGCAGCCAAAGTAGAGAATAGTAAATAGCCATTTACACAGGATTAAAGGTAGCTAATGTTAGCTACTGGTCATACCAGACCAAGTGAGGCTGTAGTGGTATCTTTAAGGTAACCTTTAAGGTATGGAATTGAACAAGGGTTCTTTCTACTGCTTAGTAATTCAAGTTTTCATTTGTGAGAGGAAGACTGTATATCTTTTTTCATATGTCACATAATCTTTAACCCTGACGCTTAACTAAACCTGCGCAAATTTTTTTTCCACAAGATAAACTCAACCTCATTCTGTCTATGTGAATGATTTATTACTCACACACACTCACCCACATTGTCAGACTCATGTTGGACAGTTAGAAAAAATGCCAAAATCAATTCAGCAGATTTAATTTTTTTTTTATTCCATGCATTCTCCCTCCTTCTCACAACCTGGTGTCTTAATTAGCCACAATGCTGCTTGACCAGCTACAGTTCAGTCGCAAATCTGGATATGCTGGTAGCAGATAATGTAACCACGAGCCTCTGGCCTCAAGCGGAGAAGAGAGGTGGGCTGCAGAGCTCTGGTAAGCTCACTCCACACCCCCAGATTTTCTTCATTTTTGGATTTGTATTCTTCAGATCCAACCGATTTACCAGATTCTTTTTATCAGCTCCTTTAGGAGCCATAAAATGCTTGATATAGCTTTTTTCACATATGCCATAGTGCTGCCTAAGACCTGCCAATGGATGTGTAATTCTCATGTATTAGCACACATGAGAGGCACAGACTGGGGCTAATTTAACCCCAAATGTAGGCTAACCCTGACCCAGACACTGTATAGCTTTGGACTTCATTTCACTGTAGACTTTGAGGGACACAGTTATTATATCTGCAAGTGTGATCTATCCCAACTTTTGACAAGACTCATCTTTAGTTCCAAAAGTCTTTTAATAGTCGTCTCATTTAGATTAAACAACATTATGATAGGTTCAAAGAAATCAAATCTCAAAGCTTGATGTCCATCATGTCCATTCAGTAAAGAGCGACCCCCGGATATATCTCGGTACGCATGGGGTCCAAACCACATGGAGAAGGAGCAATAATCTGTAAGTTTCATGAAACTCCTTTTAAGATGTGAGTAATTTAGTTGGTATACATACAATTACAATGTAATTACAGTTATCTTTCTGAAGACCTTACAGTATTCATAAACAAACGACAAATAAAATGCAGGTCTAAGTTTATTCTGTACAAAGAAGCCAAGCCAAAAGAACCATGAGTTGGTTTGAGTAGGAAAACACATTTTAAGCAGTTCTATTTTTATAGTGAAGCAGAAGTTATATTCCTACAATGTTCTAAGCAAAATTATAGACACGTGAAATAAAAATATAGCAAGGATACTCAAATAGACTACAATAGATTACACAACACTACATATGCAGAACTGAATGGTTAATTTCAAACAATGGCTAATTTACAGTTTTGTAGAGCACTTCTCAGTACACACACCCACGCACTCACACCCGATCCGACCCACACACACACACCCACACACACATGCGGGTGCTATATTTTGCACTACCAGATAGAAATATTTCGGATAAATTTTTTACCACATGTGTGACGAGTAAAATTTCAATCCATTGTTGTCATGATTCCACAGTAATTCCTTATGTGAGCGAGTTACAAGGCATTTTAAAGTAATTACAGTAAAAATACATTTTCATAATAAGCAATGTACCATGAGAAATATGTATAAAATAGCTTGATAATAATAATAACAATAATACTGCTTTTCAGCTTTTCCCAGATCTCATCTCCGTCCACCACGAGTTGAATGTCACTTTGTTCCACGAGATCAAAATAGATATCACAGAGTAAGAAAAAGCTTCCCATACAAATCCAACTGTATAAACATTGTACTAAGTTCTTTCTAGGTAAAGTTCCAAAAAAGCCAAAGTGGAAAATGAAATGCACTTTTATCTTTTTGACTGCCTTTGAAAATGATTATTATAAAATGACTCTGCAGTTAGACTTCCTATCATGAGAGAGCAAAGGCAGGATGTTGGCGGTTGTACACCTTTGGAAAAGACAGAACGAACATATTCAATCCTATTTTACCTACACATCCTAAATACAGCTTTACATTTCCATGTTTTACGTACGTCACAGTCCCCTGTCTCCTGTCGCCTCCTGCCAGGCTATACCCGCGTGGTGGAGTGGGTGCTAGGCAGGCCTGCAGAGCTGTAACCAGCAGGGAAGGTGCTGTATGGACTCATGTTGG
>JAPZEA010000006.1:9390709-9409650 GCA_029783685.1 Heniochus monoceros | reverse complement strand
TGTGGACTAAACCACTGGTGCACCAGGCAGCGTCGACCGTTTTCCAGCCTATGTTAGATGAAACCACTTCTGCACGATGAAGTGTTCATGTTACGTCCCTCCGCTGGTTAATTCTTGTCCCATTTGTGGTTTGATAAACAGTAAATTCATCAAATTCAGTGTGCTTTATTTTCCAAGCTGCACATAATACATCCGCTATGCTTGACTCAAACTGTTAACCTTCACAATTAATGTTTCTCAACACACTACTCGACACCTGCCACCTGCTGAGCATGCAGTAAGGAAATAGCACGTGAGCTAGTTAATTCATGTCTCATTTGTGGTCCGATGGGCAGTAAATTCATCACATTCAGTACCGCAGGTGTCTGTTTTCTGAGCTGCTGTGGCTGTCATGTGATTTTGACCCATGTGGTTTGCAGGCAAACACAGCCGTCAAGGCTTTGGTCGTGCAGGCGTGGTTTCATCTGAAGGGGGAACCAGGTGACTCAGGTGTGGCTCGATTGTGGTCTGAAAGCAAACGGGCCAGCCAGTGTTCATGACAGTAGATCAAAAGCTGAACTGCTTTAAAACATCAGCATTCAGGGATTCTTCCTGATGTATCAGAAACAGAAAAGGAATTAAAACTGAGTTGTGTTCAGCTGCTTCATGTGTTTTTCAGGTTCCTCCTTGAAAAGTGAGTGAAGAAGTTCTGATATAGTAACTATTTCATGGTATTAAAGTACAAAATGCCTGTTTTTTTGTCCTTCCTCTACATAATTCAGCTATAAAGTCCAGCACTGATGATGCAGAAACACATAAAAACTGTCAGTGAGTCAGTTACCTGTCAGCCGATGTGCAAAAAGTAAAAAGCCAGTGTTTCCATAGTCCAGACCATCACGAGATGATTCATGAGAAAGATGGTAAGAAAAACTCACAAGAGTTTTTTTCTGACTTTTCCCAAATCTTTGTTTTCTAATCTCGTGAAAGAAGAGTAAGGATAGACCTCTTCACACCTCCAACAACTACAAATGACAACACGATCTCTTCGGTTCAGCCTATTCAGCCTGTGATGACGAGGTCGCCGGCCAAAAAAACCACCACATGACACTGAATAATACTGTCTAAAACGTTCCTCAAATGAATATCTATCAAATTCTTTGGCATAACAACCACGATTTACGGTTCATATGTGATGTAACATTATTTTACAAAGACTGTCGGGACAATAAATGAAAAGCTTACCCTGCTTCATCAGCCATTTCATGCATTAAAGATTCCACTTGATTCTGAAACACACATTAGACTCACAGTGAATGTGTTTGTCTTTCAAACGCAGTCGGACGACGAGAGAGGACATAAGAGCGGAGCGGACAAATGTACCTGTGGTGTCGTGAGTGTTGTGGTGCTGCTCATGGTGTCCTCCATGTGGGCTGTCTGAACATCCAGCGTTTCAAACTGGTGTTCAAATTTGTCCATGAGAGCTGAAATCTGAAAAAAGGGGGATTAAGAGTTTGTTTTATAACTCAGAGGAATTTTGTTACCAAGTGTTATGACAATTACATGGCTTTTGCTAAAAAGAAATGTGGAAGACAATATTATGTCATGTGTAAATGACACTCTCCACCTTTTCCAGATTCATGGACTTGAGAGTCATATCCATGCCTTTCACCACTCCAGCCATAGATTTTGTGACCTGTAAAATAAAACACCATCATTGACACGGAAGCCAAAATGACAACAGACAAGCTGTAACTGATGTTGTAGGCCTGCAGCAGCATGAGGTGACCCAGCAGTCGATGTACCTGGTTCATCGTAACTGCAGTTTGGACCCTTGCTGCCACTGCATCTACCCGAGCGCTCATCCTTAGGAAGTTCACAGACTGGTTCTTCTGTCTAATGGCGTTCTCTGCATGGATCCTTGCCACGTCCATATTCCCCTTCTGGATGGCCTAGAGACGACACACAAATGAAGTGAATCACTAAAAATCATCTGTGGTCAACACCTGCGAGCGAGCTTTCGTCATCTTCAGAAGTGCAACTTACTTTCTTGACTTTAGCCTTCTCTGCTTTTTCCTCTTTGTCACATTTCTTGGAATTTCTTTGGAGTTCTTTGGCGGCGAACTTTAAATTGAAGAGATGTTCTGGATTATGAGGTTAAAGAAAGACGAAGTCCGAACAAAGACAACAAGCAACCTTGGATGACCATTTTTATTGCTGGGGACAACCATAGAAACTGTGGCTCCGGTCGGATAGTCAAAAAAATGATGTCCTATGTCTTTTCCTACACTTCCCTAAGCACATCTTAAATACTTCACCCCATGCATTCCTACCATGCAGACTGTATAAACATGGGCAAACCGGTGAAAGATATTACTTCCTTACCAAGGATGGAACTGAAATTAAAAAAAAAAAAAAACAGAATATAGTAGGTGGATACAGGAAGTAGGGGAGCTGAGGGGGCTGCAGCACCTCCTAAAACCAGCCATTATAAAAGCCATCAATGGATGAAAAAGTGTGACGCAGACTCGACAGAGAGATGATGTGGACGAGCGAGAGAGAGGGAGCCTGAGAATATGAACCGAAGTGTCACTGCGATATAAAAACTTTGATTATGAAGCCTAATATTACTCGACAGTTCTGTGGTTTATCAGTGAAGTGTATGAACGACGCTGCAGACTGGAGTCTCTGTTACAGTGACAGACAGATCTATGTTTAGGCTGCATTCGTCTCCTCTATGAAGCGTCTGTATCGTATGTCTTATTATAAAGATGACGAACTGGTCCTGGGTCACATCTCTCACCCGCGCCCAGGCCTGTCTCTCCCTCTCCATCTCCTCTCATGCATTAGTTCCTTGCTGTTGATGGTGTTGCTGTGGCTGCGTTCAGCATGTTGATGTTCAAGTTTACTGTCTGAGCATATTAAGTGTTCTCAAAAGAGTACGACTGTGTGAAATTAATGGCTAAATTTATGCAAAACAGGCATAATATGTTAGGCCTACAAATCCACTGGTGTACATATCGTCTCTCTTAAGTTTCAGCCATGTTGCGTTCAAAACATCATCTGGCTAAAAACGCCTCAGTTCAGTTCAGTTATGAGATGATAATAATAGCTTAAGAACTACAACTAAGTAAACACCTTGAAGTGTTGACTTGATTGTGCATATGGTTGTCATGACTGATATATTTTGTTAATCATCTCAACTCAGATCCCGTTAATAATTGTCTGAAATGCACTTGATCAAGATCATAATGTCTTTTCCCCTCTGTAGAGGTGAAAACTAACAGTGAACCCCTGTAAATCAGCACATTCTTGCAAATTTGCAGTTAAACAAAAAAACAAAACAAAACACAAAATAAGGTACTGAATGTCCTGTTACACTTCCACGTACTGAACCTGGAGTCCTCTGAGGTCCTGAAAGTGTGGGACTCTGGGGCAGTATCGTGTTTTGCTTGGTGAGTGATCCAACCCTGGCTGTAGGCTCCTACTTTCTTTGCTCAACAGGTTTAAAATTTGAAGTAGCTGGCATTTGGTCTGCTATTCAAAATGAACACAATTAACACAACTGCACTCTTGACTGAGTTCACGCGCAGTGACAAATACAGGTTATGTAACCTGAAGTTTCCTATTAATGTATAGGAAAAGACGCAGGCGCGTAACGAGCACGCATCATTTAGTTACCTTATTTTAAGTATTGTTTTACATTTTAGCTAACACACCGTCAACACGGTTGGATTGAAAGCAGTTGTTGGGTATTTCCAGTCATTAGCAATGAAGCTTCCGAGGCCTTCAGCCTAGTTCTCTCCCATTTTATGACGCCTGGAATCGATCAGGAAATGCTCAGGTCATTCAGCAGGGCAGGACTTGTGTCTTTGTTGAATATCTGACCTACTTAAAAACGTTTCAAACGTCTTTCAAAGATAAATCTCACCGGTCTCCTCATGTTGTTATTTTCGGTCTTTAAGCCCTCATATTGACATTAACGTCTCACCACAGTCTTACGTCCCTCTCGCACAGTTGTTTTTAAAAGGATACTCTCCATGCTCGGCATCTTGGCTCGACTCTTCGAGAATCCAACAACTTCGCGATCAAATTCTCACGGACAGTCCGCAAAAAAAGTAGCGAGATGGAGCAATACTCGTCAGTAGAACTTCAGCCTTTTCGGGTTTCGGTGTCCGTCTTCTTCCGCACTTCCTGGTGTCTTACCAAAATACGAATGACGTCAGCGTCACGTGGTGGCGGTATTCCACTCGACGTCACGAGCGAGCTGCACCCCTCCTCCTCCCCCTCCTCCCCCCTCGCAAAATGTGAATGAAACGAAAAAACTACCCGTTAACAGTAAAACACGACACTTTAAACATTTCAGCTCGAGTTAGCGCCCTGGTGCTGTTTAGCGAGCGGACACGTTCATGTAAAAGTGTCGGTGGCGCTGTAGCGGAGGAACAGTGGGCGGTGAAGGCGGTTGATTGATGATTAGATTTACGGTGTGGATCACGGCGGGGAGAGAGGATGACTCACTCCGTCTGATGTGATGTTCACCCCGCAACAGCTCGGCAGTGCGGTGGCACGCCGGCAGCTCAGCCTGACATATCGCTGTGCTGCACCAGTGAAAGTCAAACTTTATCAAACTGTTAAGATGCGTTTGGATGGCGCAAAGATATCTCGTTTGTTTGAAACTTGAGCGGTCGTCACTCGGTAGTTAGAGAGACTGAGCGTCGTGATTTACCGTAAATTTCGTGACGCCTGATTGCCATGGAAACAGTGCTCCCGTGCTGAGAGGAAACTGTCCGTGTTAACTTCAGCATCAACCTCTCCAGCGGGGTCGGATAAACCTGTTGGATATCTCACTGGTTTGTCTTCTCTTGTCTTGCTGCTCTGGCTTTACTTTCCATTTTAATTTGGCCACAAATAAGGTGAGTTTTTCAAATTGTGCAGCTGTTGTATTTCTGTGTGTCATTCTGGCAAAACGCAGTTAAAAACGCTGTTTTTCTCCTTGTTCAGTTTCAGACAAAATATTTACTCAGACTGGCTGTCAACTTGTAACCTGCGGTGTTGTGATGAGTCTAAATGTAGCCTACAGTAAAATACAGAGGCTGGGCTCATTTTGAACTAAGTGGTGACTCAGTTAGTTGATGCATGGGCAACATTTTGAGTTCAGAGGACAACATGTAATGGCTGTAGAGAAACAGCAAAGAACAAAAGTGGCCTGTGCAAAAATATGTCCACCAATATGTATGCCTGCAGATCACGACATCCATAGGCTGAATAATATGGTCTGCAATGTGCTTCAATCCATTTCCAGTTTAATCAGGCTTACTGATTAAATATTTTATGAATCTGACGACCCTAAACGCCACCACAAGTGGTGCATTTTGTGTCGTTTGTGCGCACAGGGAAAGAATCCAGGAGAGCCAGCGAGTGATGCTTCATTCAGGGGCTGTATGACTCATATAGTCTTATCTATAAAGAAGCCAAGTGGCAGGAGAGCAGTCCTGCTGCAGGACCTAGCTGATGTAACCCCTGAGATTCACTAGAGGCTGCTGTGGGCCGCGCTTCCCTGTGCCCCGAATTATTGGCTGCATGCACGCTGATGACCGCCAAACACCTAACGCAGGCTGAGGTTGTAGCGGGGCTGATCACACGCTGTGCGCTCGGCAGATGAGCTGTTTACAGGACGTCACATGACCAGGCCACTTTAAAAACAATACACATTTTCACTGACATAAACACAGACATTGAGTTTTAGTCACTCTGGCTATATTTAATTATTGAAATGCAACACATTTTGAAACACTTGCATTATTTTCTATCTTCATCCAATCTTTAAAAAAAGTAAAAAATAAAATAATACAAAAATAACTTCATTTTACTCCAGTGTACCTTTATGGTGTTAATAGTAATCGCCTTTGACCTCAAACACAAAATAAGTGAGTATAATAATAATAATAATAATAGTAACATTGAAATTCATACACAGCTGTCTTGATTTTGATTAAGTTTGGGGGTGGGGGATAATGCTAGCATTAGTATGGTGCAGCCGCAGGAAATTAAATGCCAACATAACCAGTGGAAAGAATGTAATGAGCTAAACTTCTCTGTTTATAGTGTGGTTTCATACGCACTTAAATGTACACGCGCAAGCTTTTCTGTCATGTTTTTTGGTTGCTTTTTGTCAGATTTGTCTCTCAGAGCTAGTTGTCACAGCTTTGATTGCCTCCTTTTTAAAAATGTTGGATATATGTTAGCATGATGTGCTCATGCTGACTAAAGCTGACTAAAGCACAAAGGCAAAATCTGAAAGTAGATCATTAAAAGCTCCTTATAACAAGTTTAGTATGTTTTATGATTGAAGACAGTCCGATTGAGAATATGATGAGAGCAATCATCTTTCGAAACACCCAGAGGATCCTTAACTGATCCCTGAACTCTATTGTTGTCATAAAGGTATCTGAGAGTGTGGGGGTCCTTTAAAGACTGCTGGCAGTGGACTATGAATCTGACATTTGCCTCAGTAGTGAGTCAGTCAGCATACATTAATGGTGATGCACATATTTCCCTTTTACAAATACAATGTTTTCACACTATAACAGCAGGAATAAGTACACTGTCAATCAACAGCATCTTGTTTACATCATGCAGTCTGGTGTATAACCACAGGATTATACTCCTCATTGGTTATGGCAAGCTTAGATTCAGCATTCCTACGTAAGTGGCAGAGAGCTTATACGTACAGCTTCAATAGAAACAGACAAGTCTAGCCTGTTCCTTATAGATCTATCAACTAGATTGTCCCTGCAGCCGACAGCCAGTGAATGACAGACAGGTGAGTCACCTGTAACCAGCAGACGGACACATTGCCGTGGAGTAATTTCAACGTGACGACTACTGAATGTTTATCTTGTGTGACCAACAAGTAAAATTTTGTGAGAAGCAGCCGCTGACGTTCATAATGCTGCTTAAATTTATTGACTCACTGTCAGAAAACCTCACAATGCATTGAGGGAGGGTTTGTAAAGCAGGCACAATCGTCTTATTTTACAGCTCAACCAGGCAAATCCTAAGTTCATTGTCTGCATTATTAGTGGAAGCAAATATTTAATAATGAAATAGATCATAATTTCAGAAAGACCCTTTACATTAGTTAAAATGATGATGAAAATAACACATATATAACACAGAACATTAATCACACATTAAAAGCAGTTCTGAGCAGGTGAGTTGTGGTCAGTGATTTGAACATGGACAGATCGGTGCAGTCTCAGATGTGTTTGGGGAGAGAGCTGCAGAGGGAGGGGGCAGCTATGGAGAAGACCCTGTCACTCCAGGTCTGTTGCTCGGTCCTGAGTGGTGGAGACAGGAGGTTGGCATCAGTGGAGCGGAGGCTGCGGGAGGGAGTGTGGTGGTGGAGCAGGTTGGTGACGCAGGAGGAGGCCTGGTTATGAAGGTCTTTGCGACTGAGGAAAAAGACTTTGTATCGGGTTCGTTGTAGGACAGGGAGCCAGTGGAGGTGGAGAGGAGTGATGTGGTCGTGGGAGTGGGCGAGCAGAGGAGCCACAGACTCCTGGATGTATTGATGTTTATTTAGGACTTTGGCTGATGTACCATAAAGAAGGCTGTTGCAGTAGTCTATTCTGGATGAGATGAAGGCATGGTCATGATCATAGTTTCAGCAGCAGAGGAGAGTGATGGGTGGAGACTATGTTTTTTATGTGGGAAAAGGCACTTCTTGTGATTTAATTGACACGCTGTTCAAAGGAGAGGTTGTGTCAAAAATAACTCCAAGGTTGCAGATGTGCATGGAGGGAGACAGAGTGGAGTTATTGATGGTGAGGCACAAGTTGTGAGTGGTTTTGATGAGGGATTTTGGGCCACTGGTAATGGTTTAGTTTGAGGAATTTGGTGGTGTATGATGTTAACAAGGGGGAGCATGTAGAGGATAAACAGGAGAGTACCAAGCACTGAACCCTGGGGGACACCTTGGGACAGAGGAGCGCTGGGGGATGCGCAGTTATTGATGTTGATGAACTCTTGTCTGTTTGTGCAATATGACCTTAGCCAGGAGAGGTTGATATCGGTGATGTTGAGGGAGGATTCAAGGCTGGAGAGAAGAATGGTGTGGTTGATGAGCTTGAGGAGGACGGGACTGCTGAGGTGATCAGAGTCTGAGGAGGGGAGGAGGTCGCTGGTGACTTTGAGGAAGGCGGTATCCAGATATTACTGGAATGTGTTGTCGCATGTTCCAGTAATATCTGTTATCATGATAACCACGTTGGAGAATGTCATCATCTGTTTTAGAAATAAATGCGAGAGCACAGCTTTATCTACATGTTGCAGATAAACTTGCTGAATTAGACTGTTCAAGTGCACAACAAAGTTCAACATGGGAAGATTTATTATCGCTAGTAGCTTATGTTCAAGCACTTACTATGCCATTCTACTCACTTTGCCTCCTCTGAGCTCACTTGTTTGTGTCCCTTTATGCTTCATGTTGAAGAAAATCAAAGCAGTGACTGTGTTTCAAATCTAGATGATAAACAATGTCACATAGCTGAGCACACACACGTTTGTTTTACTGCACTTGTGCATTTGAGACTTCCAGTAGCAGAGGAAAACAAAAGAACAAATGTTAAGTCTTTGAAATATAGTGAAAAATACAGTATTCTCAGTGATGAGGAGGTAGACAAAGTGCTGGGATGATACAAAGTGTAAACTTAAAAAAAAGCTTCTCCACTGTATTTGAAAAGGGCATTTTGCCCAGAAGACAAAATGGCAAAGGCTGGCAGATCATGTCATTCTAAGAAAATCATTTTTTTCAGATGACAGTATGTTTTCTACTCTGCTGCACTGCATCAGTCTTTCATTGGCCATTATTTCTGGCATGAGAAATTCTATTTCATATTGTGATACATATGTCAGACCTCTGTTTCACAGGTAAGGATGACGGAGCTTCAAACGGAGAAAAGGTTCCACAACTTGACCCTCGAGCAAGTCCAAGCTCTGGACAAGGTCTTGACTGAGGTAATCCCCATCCACGGACGAGGGAATTTTCCTACGCTGCAAGTGAGAGCGAAAGACATCATTCGTGTGGTGAAGGATCGGCTGGTCGAGAGAGACATCCAGGTGAAAGACATACGGCTTAATGGCGCGACTGCCAGCCACGTCCTGGTGAGGGATAACGGCCTGGGCTATAGAGACTTGGACATCATTTTTGGAGTGGAGCTGCCCAGGCAGGAGGACCTCCAGGTGATTAAAGAGGTGGTGCTGAGCAGCCTACGAGACCTCCTCCCTTGTGGAGTTAACAGACGGAAGATCACCTGCCTGACGATGAAGGAGGCCTACGTGCAAAAGATGGTTAAAGTTTTCAATGAGCATGACAGGTGGAGCCTTATCTCACTCTCTAACAACAGAGCTAAAACTGTGGGGCTCAGGTTTGTTAGTTCCCTTCGAAGGCAGTTTGAGTTCAGTGTGGACTCCTTCCAGATAATATTAGATCGAATGCTGGAGTCCTACTGGGAGACTGAAAGGAAACAAGGAGGAAAGTTGGCATTGAATGCTGGGAATTTGTCTAAAAGAGACAATGAAGATGAAAACAAAGAGAAAGAGCAATCGAGCGTTCCTCAGGATGTGGAAGCGGATATTGAAAAAGACTCAGCGATGGCAGCCAGTGGAGAAAGTGGGTGCCAGGATCAGGCGGTTTCTGTGCTTGAGAAAGAGCTTCCGCATGCAGAGGTTGAGCATGTAGATGGACAGCAGGAGGCACAGGAGGTGGTGGAACTCAAGAGCATTAACTTACAGCAGGAGGAAGTGGAAGTGGATGGCATAGAGGATGTTCATTCGGAGGAGGACATTGTGTTTGACCTGTGTGAAGAAAATAGAGGAGAGAAAGGACAGTTTCACAGTGATTATCCTTTAGTTTCTTCCCAGCAAACCTTATTTACAGATGTCAGGGATAAGCTGATGACACATGCATGTTTAAAGCTGCAGAGCAATGAAGAGCTATCCGGGTCACAAGCTTCCCAGCCAGCGTCTGTAATGTGTACAGAAACGTCAGCTCCACAGGAAAAATAACATTGCGAAGAAATAACTCAGTTCAAAGTAGACTCTGTAATCTGTAGGACTGACAATAACTCAAACCTACAAGATTCACATCTTGAATTTTCCTTTCCTCCTCCAGCTAAGAAAACCTGCAGCGCATCACAGGACATTGTGCCAGATTATTGCCCCTCACCAAAATTACAAAGAAAAATGTCACGGAAGATTATCAGTAAGCCTGAGAAATGGTCTTTACTGACTGATCTTTCAGATCTCACAACACAGTTGTTTCCACCCATAGAAATCCCTAAACCACTGCAGCCAAAGTCTCCTTTGCAGGACAGCGCTCATTGCTCAAATGTTCCAGCCTCCAAGCCAGAGACCTTAGACACCCTCACAGTTCCCACATTCAGTCCAGCCAGTGCACTTCAGGACAGGACTGGCTTGAATGAAACTGTAGAACAAAGTGTAAAGCCGAAACACTCGAAGAAGCCTCCTGATTCAGACACTCAAGGCCACACATGTGCAGCAAAAGTAGCCTCAGAGCCTCAGATGAGTGAGCAAACACCCGAGCTGGCAGACGCCGTCCCGAAAAGCTGCGGGGAAAGCTCACAGGCCGGGCCAGCAGAGGAGCCCACCATCACTGTCGAAGCAGAGTGCATGTACGGAGACTTTGAACAGGCGATGGACCACCTCCGCCACCGCCTCATAGCCACCCACAACCCGGAGGAGATCCGAGGAGGAGGCCTGCTAAAATACAGCGACCTGCTGGTGAGGAACTTCAGGCCGGCCAGCGAGACAGAGATCAAGTCCTTGGAGCGATACATGTGCTCCCGCTTCTTCATCGACTTTCCCGACGTGAGCGAGCAGCAGCGGAAGATTGAGGCCTACTTGCAGTGCCATTTCATCGGCAACGAGGAGGCGAGCAAGTACGACTACCTGATGACCCTGCGGCGCGTGATAGACGAGAGCACGGTGTGTCTGATGGGACACGAGAGGAGACAGACGCTCAACATGATCACAGTCCTGGCTCTGAGGGTGCTGGGCGAGCAGAACGCCATCCCCAACACGGCCAACGTCACCTGCTTCTATCAGCCGGCCCCGTACATGACGGAGCCGATTTACAGCAGCTACTTCATCACCCAGGCCCAGCCCCCGCTCGTCTACCACCCCTACCCTCTACACGTCCACATGCAGACTGGCCTGGTGTAGCTACAGTGACGTGCCCACAGAGAGGCATGTAGGCTGCTTTCAGCTTGGTGCTCTGCATGCAGAGGCACAAATGGAAGTTTTAACAACAACAGGCATCCACGGGCGCAGTGTTGTTTAACGCTTTGAAATCCCTCCCGCTTATGACATGAAAGACGATGAAAGGCCAGAACTGAAAGGGGTCTGGAGGCAAAGCATGTCACCCTTTCAAGAAGAACACTTTTCAAAAGGAAAGAAAACACTGAGAGCCCACTTTTGAGAGAGCTCGTGGAGAGGATTTCATTGAAGTGGAGGGACTTTGTTTACGGCGGTTTAGGCTCGGTTTTGGCAGGGCTTTATACTGGTCACCCTCCCCCGTCGAGGAGAATGCTGTAATGTGATGAATTTCTGTGGCTAGAAGATAAACTTCTCTAACATATAAAAACATCTTGATTTGGTTAAAGTTTGAATAATGATAAATCCTTACCGTTTCCGAGGGGATCAAACCCCATATAACTGTTTTGTGAACCATCAGTCTCTGTGGAGTAAATTTCAGCACGTGATTATGTATTCACTGTATAGAAATAGGACACCTTTCACTGAGGGCATTACATTAGACAAACGTTGCTGTGGTACTTCCATTATATTGTTAATTCTGTATTTGTGAATGTAAACATCTAATTTCAAAGGTAGAAACGAGATCCTAGTGTCAGTTCCATTAGGGATTGTAAGAAAATGATTTAGGTGGTGAGGGGGGCTTATGTTTCACTTTGTAAAAAAAAAAAAAAAAAAAAAAAGTAAGGCCCTAAAAATTATCTAGGGTACATCTACAAACATGAAAAACTAAGCAATTAAAGTTCAATTAAATTGTGGAGAAAACATCTTTATTTGTTGTTTATTAAGGGTCTAAAACTCAGCTAATCTGTTTCATCAGGACTGCGTGGGTGTGGTTTGATCAGATTTGATTGACAGCGGCTTGGCAACATAAGCAAACAACCCACCAACTCAGAACAACAGATCTGAATTCAAATGTCACTGAATCCTTATTGGTCCACAGAGCTACATGACGTCCAGCAGGAGAAACAATGACAAAGCAGAAATGCAGAAATCTCTGATGTGGAAAAAGCCACAACTGTGCAACACTGGCCAAACATGGCCTCAATCACGTAGGACTCCATCACTCTTAATAAAAAGCTGATGGAGACAAAGTTTTTAGGGACTTTCAATGTTTTCTTGTAACATTTAAAGTGTATTTATGTAACTGTTATCTAGAAAAGCTGAACAATATCAAATTAGAATGAGTGCCATACCCCACCCCTTTCCCGACCCCCCTCCACCCCTAATCATTTTCCTACAGTCCCCTAGAATATTAAGCCAAACTCAGAGTTGCTCTGATCCCACTCAGTGACAGATGTTATGATCTTAGGGACTGTTTGTAGTGCTTTTGCAGTGTAATCATTTTTAGTATAGTGCTCAAAGTTAAAAACCAGGAATTGTGGCCATATCTCCCTGAATTCACCAAGCAAATCATTTATCCAACCAATTCCACACCAGAGACAAGGATTTGCCTCTTTATGGCACCATTAAGAAACCCTCGGTTTCAGTCAAACCCTTGTTTTGAATTTAGAATAAAACGAGGACATACCTAGAGCGACCACCGTCATCTCCATCTTCAGCAGGCTGTGTGTATCACATGGTGACAGGCGTTTGTCGTAGTGGACGTAGTGAATGTCAGTTCTGTCGTGGTTTTGCCTGCCGTTGTGAGCAAAAATGTTACTGCACTTTTAAATTATTCAAGCAGTCTGCGATGCAGCCAGCAGTTATTGCACTCTGTCCCTGTGTGTTTGTTCATTGTGTATGCATAGCTACAATACATGTGCTCAAAAAGAAAAAGAGACAATTTAAGCACAGGTTAGGACGTGTGGGCCGTTCACACCGACTCTGAGACTGAAGCACAATGTAAATGCACATAGCTGTTGTTGAGTAATAAAGGTGTTTCTGACATATGTGTGAACTTCCAACTAAATATTGAAGACGTCTCAAATACTGTGTGCAGTAGTGCCCTATGTAGCTTCAAAGTGATGTATCTATCTAGAGACTTTGGGTATGTTGTGTATCGTTAAGGAACTCTTTCACCAGTACAGAAGTTAAAATAGTCCTGTTATGATATCTAGTTGCTGAGATTGTTGTGTTATTGTGGTAATAAATATAACACAACTGCCCTTTGTCTGGACTCTTCCATTGGTGGGTACACTGCTGTTGCACTGTTGCATGCATTTTCAGTTAAATTATGGAGTATAATCACACCTCCAGGGTTTCTTTTAGCAACCTCAAGTTTTACTAGATTCCATCCTCTGTATGTTTGCTGGTGCCACAGCAAAATTATTGGCCTGCAAAGTGCACCAACCTTTTTACAGGCATCTCTGCAGTGGTCAGAGATAAATACCGGAGAAGTTGGGAACTCATATGTAGCATCTCTTTATACACATGCTTGACCAATAGTACTGTTTACATTATTATTATTCCACTTATTGTTATTTATTCATTTATTTATTTGAGTGTTAAATTTGATGTCATTTTTTCCTATTTTATACTAACTCCTGTAAATGCATCACATTTTTAATCGGGCCATTTTAATTATACTTGAAAGTTAATTACATTTATTTCTAAAAAAGAAATGCCTGTTGGATTGCGTTGGAGTTTTATTTGACAGGAAAACAAATGTTTGCACTTTTCCGCCTTCATTCAATGCAAAGCCCACATGATTTGTCGGTCTGTTAGCACACCCTTCTGCTGTTCCTCCTCAATGCCGACATACTGTAAGAATATCCTGTTTTTATACACCAAGTACACCTGAAATATTGATTCACCTGAAAGAACAAGTCCTGATGGTTCTTACCATAGTACAATACATCCTAAGCTCCAGCTTCACCTCTTTGTTTGGTAAGTTTGCATGAAAATTATGCAGAGAGCTGTCTGTATGGAGTTTTGTGAAAGTTTAGAATTCCTGAATTCTTAATGTTAACGTAACATTTGGGTGCTCCACTGCTTATACCCAGATATCTGATAAAAGACACAGGCGTGACTGATCTGTTGCTGTGTTTATTACATACAGACTATACCATCTTAATCCTGAGAATATTTTTAATCCTGACAAAATATAGAACATAAGACTGCTAATTGTTAGGCTTGCACAGTCGGATTTCTTGCCCTGACCCAGAAATTGAACATATGCACAATGCTATTACAACTAATGTGAAAACTGAACCTATTATCAGCACTAGAAATTTCAAATAAAATAAGTCTGATTTTCATTTTTTTTATTACCAGCTCGTTTTTACACCTAGTTGTCTTAATTTGGCCTCAACACCAGCATGTACACGTGTGACACTTTGCTTTGTCCCCTTTCCATCCTTTAAAGTGACCTTTACATCTTTATGCATTGATCCCTTTTAATTCCCATGATCCTCCAGCATCTCTGCAGTTTTTAGGTGTGGCAGAGCATGGTGCGTCACAGCTCAACATTGTTTGTTCCTCGTCTGACTCACTCCAGCGTTCAGTGCATTTATGCAGTTAGGTGGTTGCAAACAGCACGACGATCACAGTCCGTGGATAGTCCCAGTATTCTGTAACCCGTGAATCTTTGCCTTCGGTGCATGTTTATGACCCTAAGATTGTAACGACTACAGATGACTCAGTCGCAGTGCTGGTGAACAGCTCCTGATGCTCGCGCCGGCTCAACGCTGGCAGAAGTCATGAAATGATCTAAGAACAAAGACCACAGCCAACTAATTCTTTTTGAGAAATCCAATTTTTTATTAAAAAAAAAAAATAAAGCACATACAATCAAAACATTGTGTATAAAAGACAGTCACATATTCCACCTACAATATTTTGTCATCAACTAATCTGATGCTTCGAGGCAAGAGCCGTCTACTATATGAAAATAAGATTCCAAAATATGAATCTTAGTCTTCTCACACTCAACCAGAATCATTTCTAGACGCCAGTTAATGCTGTCGCTCGGAGCACCCTAGATGCTGATTTGTGTTTTATCTCTGAGAACCTGACACTAACCAAACTCTTCAGCCCAAAGTAAAAAAAAAAAAAGAGCAAAACAGAGGCCTCTCTCTCTTAGATCGGTGACCACACAGAGGCAGAGTGATGAGGAGGTGGGTTTGGATTAGAGCACCCAGTGTTGAATTTGAGAGTCAGCTTTCCTGGATTCTCCTGACTGACTCAAATGATTTTACCAACCAACGACTGCACCAGCTTTAAAGTAAACATTACAGGTACAACAAAACAGGATGCAATTTGATGTAATTCCGCTACGTAATTTTAGAATCATGGTCATGAATCACTCATTATAAAACCAGGCATAACAACTAGACAGTGTTTCTGATTGTAGTATATTATGGAAAAAAGCAATCGTGTGAAGTTGATCTTCTCAAAAATCAGTCCAGAGAGCGAAAAAAAATGGTACAACATACAAAGCTCCATGGTTGCTACCTTTGCTTTAGGCCTTTAGAAAGCATGATTAAGATTGCAAATCCTTCAGCTTCATCACACACAGGCTGAACTCGCTACTTGTTCAAACTTAAAACAAACAAAAAAGACTGATTTGTGTTCTGGCACAGTCAAACATTCTAATACAGAAATCATGAGCGGTTTTATCTTATTTCTCTTTCTCCAATATCTTTATTACTCAGCTGCCATGTGGAGTAGATAAATGTGCAAATATTTCCTTTTCCTCATCACTATTAACGTAAGAAATAGCTAAAGCAACCCAAGTATAATACAATGGAAAAATAAATATTTCTGTGGAAGAGAGCAGGCCAGGGACCCCTTGCTTTTGCACATGCTGGGTGGAGAATGTGTGATGGAAGCAACCATGAATGGATGCCGGTCTGATCCATCAGGGAGTACAACAGTACAAATACAAACAGGATGCAGTGGCTGTTTTACCCAAGGGGGAAAAAAGAAAAGAAAAATCTCTTTTACCCTAAAAAAAATAAAAACAAAAAACAAGCACTCAATTCTAATCAATTACCAGAACCAAAGAGCCCAAAAACAGTCAACACCAGCAAAGGGGAAGCAGGGAAAACATTTAACATTCACAGGCCAAGGATGTCAAGATGTCCGACAGGGGTTGTAGGAGCTGGATTTTATTGTGGTACTGTACTCTTCTGACTTCAGCCACTCTGATTCCTCAGTATTGCTAGTGCCCAAACTACTCTCGTCTTGACTCCAGCCGCAGATCACACACAAAATCTGACTGATGTGAGCTCTGAAAACTAAGGCTTGTGGTTGTGAGGAAAGACCGAGTACCAAAAAAGTTGACATCAGTAACCTTTCATGATACTGCATGTGTTTCACGGTGGCCGTGACTGAACTTAGTGACCACTAGCACGAGGAGTTCTGTTAAATTACTCGTCGAGAAGAATCAACAAAACGGAGAAATAAAACATGAGCACCATTTTTTGGCATCTCCGCATCCTTCTTTGGTGACCAGGAGGAAGAAAAGTTGTGGGAGGGACGAGAGGAGTGTGTATAGTGTTTACTTCTGGACGTGAAACGCACAGGACGAGGAGGAGGAGAAGAGCAGTGCCGTGTCTTGAAGGCTCCTCCAGCGAGCGGTAAGGCCGAGGTGAGTTAGTCCAGTTGGAGAGGGTCCGCGTTGAACAGTAGCTGTCGACCAGGGAAGGAAACTCCTTGGCAACACATCGTGAGGACCAGCTATCAGTTTGAGAGTCATAAGCAGTCTCAGATAAAAAGAAAATCATATATATATATTTATATATTATATATACACTTGTACAAAAAGAAAGAAAAAAAAAATCCCTGAAGTATCACTCATGTTTAACAGTTTTTTTCTTGAGGTTTGAGAAGGGGCGGCGTGTCAGTGACTCCAGCCCATGAGGTGGCTGACACGGGCTTTCTCGGTCATGCGGCGTACCCGTCCTGAGCGGGACATACCCAGGTTGAGGGGGTCCTCCTTCGACCCATGGCCGTCATCCTCTGAGTCGTCCCTGTACAGAACTGTCCTGCGGCCCTGGTTGCGTGTGTTGACCCGCCGAGACTTGCACTGGCTGCCTCTCACGCTGCTAGCTGCTGCCGCTGCAGCCCCTCTCTGCACCTCATCAGAGTTGTCCTCATCCTCTTCCTCTTCCTCCTCCGGTTCTTCCTCCTCCTCCGGCTCCTCCTCTTCCTCTTCATCCTCCTCTTCCTCCTCCTCTCCCTCATCTTCTTCATGTTTTACATGCACCTGTTGCTGCTGCTGCTGCTGCTGCTGCTGCTCCTCCTCCTCTTCTTCTTCTTCCTCTTCTTCTTCTTCTTCTTCCTCCTCCTCCTCCTCCTCCTCCTCTTCTTCTTCATCATCCTCATCTTCCTCCTCCTCTACTGGCAGCTGCACTCGTGCTCTTTTAGGTCTCTGTGCTGCATCCTCTCCTCCTTTGTGTCTCCTTTTCCCTGAGGCCGCCACCTTACCCTTAGCCGAGAGGCGCACTGACAGGCAGGGGGCTTTGCTGTAGTCGTGGTCTCCCCCTTCCACGTACTTCTCCATCTCGGAATCAGAGCTGTCCTCGCTGTCCGACGATGACGAGGAAGAGGAGGATGATGAGGTGGAAGAGGACTCTGACGAGGAGCTGTTGGATCCGGACGCCTCCTCATCATCGTCAGACTGCAGCTCGTCTGGCCTGTGCTGCTGTCTGGAGCCGTTACTTAGATGCAACTTCTGCTGGTGCCCTGAAAGCAACACAAGAGGACCACGGCTAAGTTCTGCGCTGTAACTTTGAAGTCACATTAAAATGAAAGGTGTCGATACATTTGGGTTACAAGGCGCTGCTTGTGATACCTGACTTCTTCACAGGAGTTGCTTGGCTGCGAGTCACCCGGTGCAGCCCTTCATTTCTGCTCTCGCTGCTCGTCCCTGAACTTGGGGAAGAAGGCTGGGTGTCCTCTTCCGCTGCTACACTGCTGCTTTTATGAGCTACAGCAACAACACATGGCTAATTACTCATCAGGATTGTAATTATATTACTTTTCTCAGTACATCAGTAGTGTAATGTATTATATTTGATCTTTAGATAATGAGAGGATCGCTGAAAATTGTGTTACTACCTTACACACGATTACTGTTTGTTACAAGCTGTATCTATAAAGAAAAAATATATTTTCTTCTGCTGTCAGAATGTGTGCACACCACACTAAAATACATAATACGATACTGTGATAAGTGGAAACACACAATGGCAAACTCTAGAAGCAAGCTGCAGCCCTCTCACTCATTTGACTGGAGGCCGGTCCACAGTGCAAAAAAACAAAACAAAAGTGGGACCAGGCTCAACTTTTGCGATGGAAAAAGAAAAGTAATGAGAACATGTTTCTCTTTGGGTAAAAACTAAATTAATGTTTTTAGAATTTTGGAAGAGTTTTTTTAATTCCCTGACACTGATACCAACAACAATTTACAGCATGATCCAGTGACCTACAAACACATTAAGCCACAACAGTGCAGTCATACCCTGATATGGTCTCTGAGAACGATTCTTAGTTGAGGTCTGGGATTTTTTTGGCTTTGACACCTTCCCTGACTTGTGCTTCCCTTTGGGGCTAAACAAATGGAAAACAGAGAAAAGACACATTTCAGAATAATTAACTCCTTTACAGAATAGCAGGGTGCCTGCAACTTCATCAGCTTAAATTTAAGGCTCTGAAAGAGCTTTTTAGACCAGGACGAGGACTTA
>JAPZEA010000006.1:9118273-9129260 GCA_029783685.1 Heniochus monoceros | reverse complement strand
TTCATTACTGTTTCATTACTGCGTCATTACTGCGTCATTACTGCTTCATTGCTGCTTCATTACTGCGTCATTACTGCGTCATTACTGCTTCATTGCTGCTTCATTACTGTTTCATTACTGCGTCATTACTGCGTCATTACTGCTTCATTGCTGCTTCATTACTGCGTCATTACTGCATCATTACTGCTTCATTGCTGCTTCATTACTGCTTCATTACTGCGTCATTACTGCTTCATTACTGCGTCATTGCTGCTTCATTGCTGCGTCATCACTGCATCATTACTGCGTCATTACTGCGTCTGTTCACTTTGATTACTGTCCCTGTCCATCAGTGGACATCAGCCTGGTCAGCAGTGATTCGGCTCAGTGGACCTGAACCTCCGCTTGGGGGAAACCTTCGTCTAAACGCTGTGATGTGAAACTACGAGCTGACTGTAGAAACATCAAGAGAGCAGATTCAGCAGGAGAAGAAACAGAAGAAGTCTCTGTGCTGCCTTCATGAGCTGAAGCTGTGCTGGACGGGTGGAGCTGTTGGAGGAGGTGGTGCTGCAGGGTGCAGCTGCTGTGACACCCCGCTGTCACAACCCTGAATAGATGAGATTTACAGACCGGAGCCACAGACGGCGGCTCTGCTCTCTGATGGTCCAGAACTGAAGCAGCTTCAGGACCCTGCAGGACTCAGAGCAGGTCAGTCCTCAGCTTTTCTGTCATCATCGATGTTTTTTCAGCTTTAATCCTCAAATGTTCGCTGACTCTGAGGGTGACAGTGAATGCAACATGCCAGCACTGGGAGCAGCCGGCCAGAGACTGGTCTTACTGGTTGTTTCAGGATTAACAGGAGCATCATGAACTGGTGTCCTGATACCTGCTGCGTCGAGACGCTGACGTTTCCTGTCAACGCTCACAGGAAGCAAACATGGCGGAGACGCTGCTGTTCTTTCTGATGCAGCTTTGATCATCTGTGAAAGTTCAGTGAGAATCAGAAACGAACTTAAACTGAGAGGAGACGCTTCAGCAGCTCAAAGTGGACAAAGGCGATGTTTTTCTGTCTGAACTCTTGTTGCTGAGCTGGTTTCTTCTCTCTGAGCTGTGACGAGGACTCTGGATGTTTTTAGGTTTTGACGACGTCTTTCAGGGAGTCTGAACATGTTCATTTATATTATTTCATGTTCTAAAGTGGTGCTTTTATTTAAGAGTAACGACTGCTTCACCTCCTTTCATTCCTCACTGTCTTATGTCCACACTGTCCTCTGCGTCCTCTCGGTCTTCTCGGCGTCTCTCTGATATCAGGAAGTTAAAGCCACCTGCTGCAGACTGTGTGCAGGATTTCTCTGGAAACAGATGACCTCCCGCCAGCTGCTCTGCAGCAGACAGAGCAGGGGTCAAAGGTCAAACACTGAAGCTGTAAAGTCTGTTTGTGGAGGAGCTTCTGGCTTCACACTGAAACTGACCTCAGAGCAGTTCAACTCTTTGAGTGAAAGCAGTCCTGCAGCCAGACTGAAGCAGAACAGTAAAGTTCATCAGAGACGCCAAAACCCTGTCACTCAATTAATACTCAGTACCAATCACAGGGCTCCATCCAGCCAGTTCTGTAATTCTGAAACAATATGACATCACTCCCACGTCACTCTGTGATTGGACTTTGCTCTGCTTCCGTTTCCTGTTGCTTTTGTTTTATTGTTTCAGGTTTTATTATCAGCTGATCGTTTTCACTGTTTTCCTGTAAACGTCTCATGATCTTTAAACTGACCAATCACACCACCTCTTTGGCCCCTCAGGACCCGGCCTACGCCTCCTTCCTCTTCGATAAGCTCCAGCGCCTCCAGTGGCCTCGTCGTGGCCGCCACGCTTCGGTCGACGCCCGCTGCGATGTCTGCTGCGCCTCCTTCCATCAGCTGAGACGCCTCGCCCTGCGGCGCGCTCTGGGCATCAGCAGGGAGATGACACCTCACCCCACCAGCTCCGGCCTACCACCGCCCACCGTCACCGCCTCCACCACCTGCCCGGCCTCGGAGAGCGGCTGGGGGGGTAACGAGCTGCCGGTGAAGCAGCAGAGATGGTCGTATGAGGAGCAGCGTGGGGGCGGGGCTACGTGGGAATGGGGCAGAGTTCAGAGCACCTACCTGGGAGGAGGCGGGGCCAAGGGGCTGGCCACAGTCACGCCCCTCCCCCTGAACGCACAGCACTACCTGGAGGGGGTGTGGAGGGTCTCCTGCTACAGACCCGAATACCAACAACACACTACGGTAAGCAGGGAGGGACAAACATGCTGTTCATGACCTCAGGTTAGATATTAAACACTAAAAGAAATATTTGGTCAGATTTATGAAACTTTCACATTTGAATCGTCGCAGCTGTTTGAGGCTCATTCTGCTTCTAATTCTAATGTAAAAATGAACAATATGAACTCTGACACATTGACTTCATACAAAGTCAAACGTGAACTCAAATTGTCTCCTCACTTGTTGTTTTCTTTAGTTTTCTGTCTGGATTTTGCTTCTCAGCAGTAAGATCAGACTCAAACTGGCCTTCAGTCGACGTCCTTCTCAGAGTTTCAGCCTCTCGTCTGTAGATTCAGAGTCATGATGAAGCTCTGAGGTCAGCGGCGCCTGATCAAATATAATCTGAGGTCACCGCAGAGAGACGGAGGACGATATTGATCAGACGCATGAGGACGACAACGGAGGCAAAGGAAGGGAGGAAGGAAGGAAGGAAGGAAGGAAAGAATGGAGGGAGGGCTGTAAACGACAGGACAGGCAGACTGAAGACTTACAGGACTGTTCTGGTTGTTTTCCTGACTGAAGACTGAAGGTTTGCTTTCAGAAGTTGGGCGAAGACTCTGAAGTCAGAGCTCCTTCAGAACAAACATTTAAAATTAAAGACAAGTTTTTCTTTCTGTCACCAATAAAAGACAAAAGTGGATTAACATTCTGAAATCTAAAGGGTTGAACGGGTTTTTTTTTAGTTGTGCTTCTGGAAATAAACTTCTATCTCATAATATCATCAGTAAATTAAAACAGGCTGCGGCTCATAAACTGGTTGTTATGTGGAGAATATTTACAGCATTTACACTAACGGCAGCTTTAACTGTGGTGTAGCTAACTGACAAAGCTAACGTTACCATGCTAATAACTGACCCGTTCACAGTAAAAGAGCTAATCTGGAGTCCAGTCGACATGTCTGACCTGAAACCTGATAAATGCTGTTTAATAATCATTCAATCTCAAAGATAGATATTTAAAGTATATTTGACTAAAACAACCAAACATCCCTCAAATTAGCAAACGTTATGCGATAACATTTGACTAAATGAGTAGCTAATGCCAGTTAGCTTAGCACAACAGATATTTGACTCATTATAAACTATGAATACCACTAACTGTGAAACACTCAGACAGAAATAAAGCAAATACATTTACAAAGATTCAGCTCTGAGCCTCTAAAACTGTCACTCTTGGAAGTTCTGCTAGCTCGTGATGCTACAGTGACTTCCTGTTTGCAGTTGATGGTTCTTGATTGGACAGAGCTAAAGACGTGTCCTAGCAACAGATCTTCAGATGAGTCTTTACGAGCTGAGACGTTTGTTCAGTTATGACAGAGCCTGACTGAATAAATCACTGGTTTGTTCTGGAGAAGTGATGAAGGACTGATGAAGAGCTGCTGTCACTTCCTGTTTCTTTCTTTCCTTCTTGTTGTTCAGAGCTGCAGACGATCTGTCTTCTTTAGTCACTCTGAGAATATCCCAAATGACCATCATGACCTCCAGCAGTTTGCTACATAATTCATGAAGCTCAGTGTGGATCCATCATGTCGGCCGTGTTCCTGACACCACCGACCCGTCCTTCCACCCGACTGCTGTGACATCATTATCGCCACGACATCGTTATCGATGGGCCGTCAAACTGAAACCTGCTGCTCGCCGTGAGCCCACTGAGCACTAACATGCGTGCTAATTATAACATACGTGAGATAACACTTCCCTGATCCTTCCGTTGTGCTTTCCATGACTCTGAGTCATGAAGTTTATAATTACACAAATGTGAACATCCTCAGTGTTAAAAAATACAGCCAGTCTTAATACAGCACAAAAAAACACAGAGTTTACTCAATGACACTGCAAAGCACTGTGGGTAATGGAGTCCTTAGTGTCACATATCAACAGAAGTCTCAAAAAGCAAATTTTATTTAAATATCTACAGTAATAATAAAACATGCAGCTGTCAGAGAGTTTATCAGAACTATTAACAGCTTTGGATGAACGTCTGAAAAGAATTCTGTTCTGTTCTTGACACATTTTGGATAAAAGTCAGATTTGTGTTTTCTGTGAATATTTTCAGTATCTGTACTTATGGTTCTTGTGGTTCTGGTGGAGCAGCTGTTAATGAAAACCCTCCAACCGCCGCAGGAAGCCACATCTTCAGTATCCACCTCATTATCCCATCAGCATGCTGAGAGAAACCCTCACCACACCAAATAAACAGTTTGTTTTGACCTCATTCGAAAGTTTGATTTTCTGTTCACCACTTCCTGTGCGGGGACACGTGACATCAATATGTTCTGGACCAGCAGGGTGAATCTACTGGATTGCAGCTAGTGAACAGGATCCTTCTGTTTATGTTTGAACCTGATGGTTTGTTACACACAACCACCTGGGAAGTCATCCATGGAAACTGGGAAAAGGCAGGTACTTTCAAAAAAAGACTCGGCAGCTGATTGGATGAACTATCTGTCTATCACTATCTATAGCGGGCTAATTTCAACAAATGAGATCAACAAGCCATATGACTTAGTAGTAGAGTGAAACTCTTGCTGAGGGCATTCAGGAGAAGATCGAAAACATCTTTTCCATCAAGAAAAGCCTTCAGTTTCGTTCTTTGCTCTGCTTTCAATGAAGAAATGTTCTCCAGTACTGATACAACTGATGCTATAGCAGTATCTAGGCTAACCTCTTTAGAAGCCACCATGTTGTTGCTCAAATGAAAACAACAGCCGCCCAAAGCTGCCAGTCGTTCCTCAGATTGGTCCAAACCACTGTGGTTCCGCCAGAAGTGCATAACTTGAAGTCTGGCAAGATGGACTCTCGGCTTGTGTGATCTTGCATGATCTCATGTGATTTCGTGACTCCAACTGCCTCGCAAGCTAAGGTATATTTTAGAACTCAAATTCTCGAGTATTCCCATCTGAATACGATAAAGTCTTTCTGCGTATTTACCTGCATCCTCCAGGCTCCCGAACTGGCAAATCTGACTGATGCTACTGATCCAGCTGTTCATCTCCTCCTCCGTTTTGGCCACCAGGTAAAAAACCCGGGACGAGGTCTTCACCACAAACAGGTGCTTCCCATGGAAGTCCCGCTTTATCCTGAGCTGCCCGTTCAACATTTCCACCTCGCACTCCTTCAGGTCGATGATGCGGATCGGCTTTTTGGAGTTCTTACTTTGATAGTACTCCAGCACGTCAGGGTTACCGCTCATGCGACCTCTCCGAAGCACAAACCAGCGTTTCCTCCACGCCTGCAGGAGAAGGGAGCAAACAGTTCATCATGGAGTCAGTTTTAAGTTTGAACTTTATCCTCACACTGTAACACTATTCAGAGTACTGCATAAGTCTAACAGCAACGTCTCCCTTTGCCCCTCCACCACCATTCTATTAGTCATGACCAGTCATGGGAATTAGATCACAGCTCCTGCTCACAACAGCTAACTTAGCAACTTTAAACTCCATTTTTTTGCTTTTGATATGGTCAGTAAGCGGAACCTCGACTCAGATTTCCCAGAAGTACAGAGAAGAGGAAGTTCACTGTATTTAGCAGAAAATGTATAACACAACGAAAGAGGTATTTATACAGTATTTGGTGACTACTTTTTACTGAGCACTTACTGAAAACTTTAAACTGAAACTTTTAACATGTATTTATAACTCTTTGTAAGGTCTACTTGTAATATGTAACACCTGAGCCATCCATACACAAAGTCTACCCAGCCATGTAGGTGTCTTATTTCACATTTTGACCGTCAGAAGAGAGTAATGCTACAGATGTTGACAACATATTCACACTTGGTTTTGTGGCTTTGTGCGCACTGTGAGAGTGAAGCCCCTCCTGATGTTTCTGTGGTGTGAAAGCTTTTTGCATGTGGCTAATCCGCCTCTGCTCAAGTCAGTTTTTTGTGTTTATACCAGGAAACGGCTAGGCACACCACACTTTCTGCCAATAACACATTTAAGAGGAAACCGTAACTAGACAGATGGCAATTTGCTCCCATAGATATTTTCAATATGGAGAGTTTGCGCTCAAGTTATACAAGTTGCTTTGTATATCCAGATCTAACCCTGCCTCTAATAGACACGCTCTAAAACAGCAGGCCTTTTTCACACCAGATGTTTTGACTCGTCATAGTTGTAAAAGCAGGTGTTACTAACAATGAGTCTGTTCTGCTCAAGTGTCCCAGTATGACACTGTGACAGCGAGCCAGCATTCATACCATACCAGCATCCTGAAACTGAAGCAGCTAAATGGAATCCAGCCATCATTTATCTTATTATTTACACCTGTGCTTTTCCTGCTCTAACAAGTCAAAATGCTTTCAGTGAGAAAAGGCCTACGCATGCGCAGGTTGACGTGCTCACAGACGTCTTAACATTTTAGTATCAGGAATGCTTAATATGAGATATTACATGTGTACATATAGTGTTCTCCTCTTTTCCATGTCAGAGAGGATTAGGTCTGAATTGTTTCAGTACTTCTCTGTCTGAACAAGGTGTAAAAACAAGGAGCTGCAGCCAAATTCAGCAACACAACAAGCACCTCTGTGAACTCCCCCACAGCACTATACGTTGAAGTCTGTAGATTTTCATTTAATCTGATAACGCCATAAACCACGATGCATTTGACAAAGATTACCTAAATTTACATAATGCTATGTGCCTGTACTTGACATTTGAATAATAATGCAGATAGTGTGCCTGCCCTTACATACAGGCATAAAAACATCTATTTGCTTTGATACTTGGCGTCAACAGGATTTGCATAGTGTGCTAAAATAAGTTTCTATTTCCCTCCCTGAACCCCATCAACGCACACCTCCACCCATCCTTTCCCTGCACTGGTGTTGACAAATGGCCCTCCTCCTCCTCCTCCTCCTCCTCCTCCTCCTCCTCCACCATTCGAACAGAGGAAGTGCAAACAGCCATCGTAAAGCTGGACTATTTCTGCTTGCCACTCAAGTCTGAAGTGTCTGACTGCCTCTGACATTACTTCCCATGTTTCACAATACACACGCTCATCACACAAACACAATACACACAGAGCAGAGCGAGTGGCCAGCCCAACGTTATCACATGACCCCAACAACCACAAAACAGTGAGGGCTGTATGCTGTTCATGTAGGCAATTACATATACTTGCTGCAGGAATAAATTCCACGTCCGTATCAAGTACATCTGCAGTTTGCCACACGTTATATTTGACATAATACATTATTGTTACAGCCATGAAGTGCACCCACAAACCAAAACACCACAGTAAGGTGTGATTATAGAAAAAATGAAAAAATGAAAAGCTCAGTTTAAGAAAAGCATACAAACCAATGGTATGTTTCTAAATCATCACTCCACATTGTAATACACACACACACACACACACACACACACACACACACACACACACAAGGCTCAGCAGCACAACCTGGCATTCCTACTGCTGCCAGAGGACATAAACAGGCGTCCGGTGTGTACTCCTACTCACAAATCTCTTTAGTTTCTTCTCCGGAGGGGATTTAATAAGCCAGCCGGCGCAGACCACATCCCCAGCGCTCATCTTGACTGCAGAGCGTGTCGTCCTCGCGGCTGCTGCTGCTGCTGCTGCTGCTGCTGCTGCTGCTGTGAAACTGAGAGCACTGCGAAGCATATCCTGTGTTCTGGTATTCAGCCTAGCCACTCCAAAAGGAGGAAGTCAAGAAATTGATCACACTGAGAGAGAGAGAGAGAGAGAGAGGGAGAGAGAGAGAGAGAGAGAATTATGTATTTGTTTTCTCAAGTGCTGGAGGCAAGTGGATAGAGCTCTTGGCCTGTGGGGGTTTTAAAGGAGAAAAATACTATACATTATGAGCTGTGACAGGCTTGAGTTGCATTGACCGGTAACATACAGCAGCTGAGTCTCATGCTGTTAAAATCTTACGGTTCATGTTTAATATGATAAACTGAGTCCATTCTGCTGTTTTAGTGTGGTTCATTTGTTTGTGAGTCTAATGTGTTTTCTGACCCCTACAGACACCAGAAGTGGTTTTAACAGTGGATGACTGATGAAAACATGAACCTGCTGCCCTTCTTTGATGCTTAATAATAAACTAAGGCCTTGGTGGTCTTGGTGCAGACATAATAATAGTAGTGGTGCCGGAATGATTATCTACCAGTTTGCTTTTCCTCCAATGCTCAGCCCTTGTCAAAAGTTGATAATATAAACTTAAAGGTTAATGGACGATGTACTGATCAGGTCTAAACATACACACATTTAAACTCCTCGGAGACTGTTTACCACTTTATGCTGCAAATAGTTTCATGCATTCCACGAACTTTTCACATTTAAGCTATTATGTAACTTCTTAGTCACAAGCAGCTTCTACAACAAACAAGCCTCTTGATGGTATATAACCATGCGATTAAAATTTTGCATAGAAAGCCAATAAAATGCCAGCACTGCCGTACTTGTGATCATGTCTTTCAATCTGCGAGCATTAAATTTCGCGATAAATAAACAGGCTCCTAAGGTGCTCAGTGACACGGTGGTAACTTTCAGGGTTTCTGGCTCAGTAACTGGGGGGGGTGCATCTTTGAGGGGTGCCCTGTCATAAATCCCCCTCCTCTGCCCAGGGCATCAACATGTGGAATTTATCATGGATATGAATGAATGAATGAATCAAGTTGACACACCTTTTAGAGAGGGATCAGTCATGAGTTTAGTGTATTTGTGTAAAGTAACGCAATGGCTTGTTTACCAGGAAATTATCTTTTCATCCTGTGAGATGAGGTTACTTCTCTTGCCAGTAATCAGGCCACCCGTCATCCACATCTCATCATCACCATGTCAGATTTCCTCTCAGAGGGGAAGTGCATAAATCCTCATTGTCAGATTGAAAATGATTTCCCATCATGAATAATCAGCTGCCTTATTACTAACAGTTTTCAACAGATAAAGATAGACTCCTTTTAAGTCTGTTACAGAGGACACTATGAACTTTCCAGATTAGCTTTCTTCACTTAATTGAAGTCAATCAATAAACACTTTAATCAGACTCAATCCCCTCGCTTTTCAAATTTCTCGAGTGACCACCAGAGGGCGAAATAATGTGGTAGTTTATGACGGTGTCTGGTCTGTCACTGGGCAAATTTCATATTCAGAAATCATGACTCAGTGAGAACCAAATGAAGATTTGTGTACATTACTGACATTACACCCACACATATTAACTTACATTTACATAGCATGACAGTGCATTACATTAATAATATCTTGGTTTACTTTAAACACAAATCCATGGACACTGTAAATGATATGGAAAAAAAGCAATTTACTATGAGGTTTCATTTGTGCCAAAATTCTGTCTGTATGGAGCCTTTTTTTTCTTCTTCTTTTTTATCTCATGCGTTTTGGATGCAGTAAATCAGTGTTATTGTTCATATTACTATTTTTTCCCTATGTTTTGTATGAATTTACACGTTCTTATGGATTATTCTTCTCTGTTACCTGCCTCCTCTTTTGTCTCAGTTTCTTCTGTTAAAACTGCCGGGATAACTTTTCTTAACGGAGTCACTGTGTGGTTAACTGTCCGCTGCGGCTGCATTTCATCTGTACAAACGTCAGAACATGAACCGGGTTTACGGCGGTTACCAAAGAGCCTTGAAGGATAGAGCTCGAAACAGCTGCGACTCGGCGTAACAACATTTTTTTTTTTTAAAGAGCTTCAATCTGAAATGATATTAACGTTGATTCTGCAACAGCTTATTATACGATTGCTAAAATTCTGTGACCCACTATAGCGCAAAAATAACGACAAAAACAATGTCCAGATGGAACTCGTGTTCAAAACCGTCTAATGGTTCAGCACTGTCGCTGATATAACAGGCGACGCCATCTTTCTCCCACAGCCGTTATCCTACGAAGTTTTCTAGTGGCGACCAATCTCACCCGTTCAAAGAGTCTTTACCATTACCCATGATCCCCTTGAAACGTATGACCTGTCTCTGGCCTTGGCGTGTGGCGCGGTGCTGCTAGTTGTCAGTGTCTGCTGGCTTTAACATTTTGGTTAGCTAACACAAGCTAGTGTTCCTGTCCGACTAGTCGGCTAGTAAACTGGGAACAGTTACGGCGGAGCTGAGCCACAATGCTGAAATGTAGGACTGTATGGAAAAAGCTTGCACCTCTTGCTAGAGCTTCATCAACTGTGTGCCGGCAGAATGTGAGAAGAGCAGGTAAGTAAATAATAACAGTAACTTGCTGTCTCCTTGTTAGCTGTCCTCAATTCAAACATTTCTAGAAGCATGAAATTACACACGGTCTGCAGTTTGTTAAACAGGACAGGGTAACCTGTGGTAGCTTAGTTTTAGTATTCTGACCTTCGTTTGGTTGTTACAAAGCTAACGTCAATTGAGCTAATTAGCAAATGGTAAGCAGAAGTGGATGACATTTCGATAACTAGCTAACTTAAAGCACAAATATCTGTAAGTTAGCTGTTGCCTGCAACGCGCGTGAATGAAAAGTGAACTGTCACTCATGTTTGAGACACGCTCGTGCTGGTCTGCTGTCTGGTGTTCACGCATGTCACAGATGTTACACCATGTTCTGTAGCCAGGGAAGATTTTGCCATGCTTACGTAGGCCGACCTTTTTTGATAGCAGCCTTTTTTTCTGCCTCCTGTGACCCTGAATGCGCTATGACGAAAAAAGGAGGCAGCGAGGAGTTATTAGAGGAAAGTAGTTCACGAGAGAGGTT
>JAPZEA010000006.1:8816292-8833372 GCA_029783685.1 Heniochus monoceros | reverse complement strand
CTGGCATTTTTTCATTTATAATGAAAAACATCGGTAGTTGCTTCCCTTGTGTGGATAACTCCTGACAAACTCCACCAAAGGCAACTTTAAAACATGACTGCAAAAGACTGTTGCAAAAACACCCATTTCTGACTAAAATGAAAAAATGCCAGTCAACTCTTGGATAATATCCAAGGGAAAAAAGGGGACTGGAGCACACTGATTTATTTGGAGCCAGTCAAAAACAACAACAACAAAAAAAAAAACTCAAGAGCTTTTTTTTAGTCTAACATTCATCACTCTGTTTGCACAATTAGAGGCTGCAAATCAATCAGTGCGCTCCAGTCCCTTTTTTTCCCTTTGAAGTTTGCTGTCCTCGAACTGAGAAGCACTTGATTCAGCTGCATACTGCAGGAAGATGCATGGAGAACCCTGTTACAACTAAACTTTGATTACATGTTCAGTAGAAGGTGGTTGTCTCACTGGACAGCAGTCACCTACATATGACTATGACTATGACTATCCAATCAAACAGCTGAAGAGGGGATGTAAAAGCAGGATTAGAAAGTTAGCTAAACTAACTGAAAATCAAAGAGGAAACATTTCTCTATAGTCTAATAACAGAGACTCGAATCCATACAACAGAACGTGAATGTGAGGTTTAGTACCACGCCGTTGAGAACAGATGTTGCAGACTGCTGATAATAAGAAAAATTGCATTGTGATCAGCAAAGCTACTTTTTGAAGTCATCTGGCTAATGTGCTTTTCTGTGAAATATCCGCCTGGCCTTACTTTCTCAGGGACTGACACTGTTTACCTAAAGGCACCTGAAACGTTCAAGAATCTAGCAAATAATTGCATTGTGAATCCAAATGGCAAACTAATTACTCTCTCCAATTCTGAAAAATGTACAGTACAATGTAGCCGAGGGCCACTGCAGGATGCCACTTTACTGCTCAGGCAGGAAATATTCCACCCTTCATTATCAAAATAAACATGAGCAAAGACAGGCTATAGAGGACAGGATAAAGGAGAAGTATTACTGGCAACAGGCAGATAAGAAAGTTATAAAAGCAGCGACAATGAGCGGGAAAGAGACAGAGGAGCTGGTCTTCTGTTCAAGCCATTACCTTGCTTCTTGAGACACTACGGTGAGGAATGTGTGTATTGTTCAGCGAATCGATCCATCAGTATACTGTGTCCAACAAAGCGGAGAAACTGCACTCTAATTACAAATTTTGGTGCAAACACGCTTTACAAAATACACTAATACATCTACAGGAAAGCATAGTTTGCCACTTTACAAGTGCTGTGCTCTTCACAGGATTCACCACATGCAATAAAGCAATATTAATAAGTAGAAATTGAGCATGAGAGTAAAAACTATTTAGGGAGTTTTTAAGACACTTAAGAGATTGTCATGCAACAGTAGGACAGTGTTTTCTGTTTAATTTAGCTTGCCATTAGAAGTTCAGCTCCACTGTTTAATGTTTTTATGCCGGCTAAATACACAATATAATGGGGCGGCTGTGGCTCAGGATGTAGAGCGGGTTGTCGGTTCGATCCCACCTCCGCCTGTCCACGTGTCAAAGTGTCCTCGGGAAAGACACTAAATGGGGTTGGCGAGTCAAGAAGGGCATCCAGCCAATTCCAAATCAAATATGATTTCCACACCAGGCTGGGCAGGGCCATGTTTGTCAGTGAGATGGGAACAGATGATCGACCATGGCGACCCCTAATGGCTAGCAGCCGAAAGCAGAAATATGCAATATGTGAGCCGGCTGAAGATAAGAAATCTTAGTCTCATATCTGGATTTCCATCTACATCAACCTGCTATGGCTGTGCTGAATCTGTGTTTGTTTCAACCTTGACAAATAAAATCAAACAAATATGTGGGATTGCTCAAAACCTCATCCCTTTTTCCTCCCCCTCAGAAACAAAATATCATTTCACAGATTTCTACACATACCAACATATATTATTGATATTTGACTTCTAACTTTGGTTGTATGGCACGCTCCAGTCTCTCCTGTGATACCTTTTAATAATGCCTGTGCATCCCTGCTCCTTTAGCTCATGTCCAGTTCCACTACAGACCCATCTGGAACATGACCCATCTGGAACGCTTAAAATGCTATTTCACTTTGTGAATAAATAAAGGAATAAATGTGTCCTACAGTGTAATGCTTCAAAGATCGCAGAGCTGTTTTAATGCGTCCATGTCTATGTTCAGGTGCTTTATTGCTTTTTCTTGCTAATGTGTTAGCCTGTGGCTAACACGTCTCTTCACAAAAGTGAGATGAGTCAAGCTTGTAAGGTGCAGCTGAAACCACTCCAGGGCAGACACATAATTTCTGTCAGTGGGTGCCATATTGTAATCAAAAAATATTAGGTCTAACAAAGAATTTTGGAAATAAGGGGAGTGTAATGAAGGCCGCACGCACTGACAGCACATTTGCAGCTGTAATTTAAAAGGTAGAGATATTCTATTAGAACCTCAACAAGCCCCTAATTTTATGAAGCACAACCCCACTGAGCTGAATGATGTAATTTGAATATGCTGTCAGTTTAAATGTGGCCTTCTGGGACGAGACTGTGGTCACTGACATTTAATTGGAGGACAGAAAAAGTTGTGGCAGCAACAGAGACAAAAGAGAGGGGGGTGATTCTGTGACGGCCTCACGTTTTTCACAGAGATAAATAAAAGATGATAAACACGGATTAGAGAGGCCATTTTGTCTGCGGTCTCCTCTCTTTCTAGTCCCGGTGTCTTTGAGAAATATGTCTAAATTTAGCACCAGATTTATCAAGCCGAGGCAATCCAGGGAAAGGGGGACTTGGGAATAGAGAGAGCAAAAGAAAGAGACAAGGTTGAAAGGTATCTAAAAGACAGGTGCAGCAGACAAAAAGATTGAGGGTAGTGGGGGTGGGGAGCGGGGAGGTGGAGGGGGGGGGGCATTGTCTGTGAGATCCTGTCCATCACTTGCCACTTTTAGAATGAAAATACATCTCCGCTAATATCCGCCACACACACACACATGCGGACGCGCACACACCGGCAAGACACATGAGGAGAAAGAGATGTGAATTTCAATTAAGCAGGTAAGGAAATTAAACTAGTGTTACAGTTATAAAGTCAACCAAGCAGATAAAGACTCCAATACTGCGAAGACGGCGGATAGATGAGACAGATGGACAGAAAGACAAACTCATTCATTCGCTCGCGCACACGCACGCACGCACACACACATAGACAAACACAAATATGCTATGGCCGACAGAGAGCCAGACAGAGACAAGAGTGAAGGTCAAAAGAGGTCAGGTGTAAAACTCCTCTGCTCTTAATTTTCTAAATATCCACTTCCTGTCTACTAACTGTCCACTCTATGGAGTGAAATGAGAGCCTCATTAAGTCGTACCACATGTAATTACCAATAATGCTAATGAATTCTTTGCCACTTTTAATGCATTCATAGATGCTACTGTTTGCTGTTTGTAAACACCAGTCCAGGTCCTGTCTACTGTATGCAAATTAGTCACTTCAGACAACATGCCATTTTGCAAATTTCCGTATTCTTATGAGCAAACTTACAGATTAGCCAACTAATTTTAAAAAAGGATTCAGAACTCAGCCACGGTGTCGCCTCTTTATTGGTTGAATTATCTTCAGACATGCACTGTTTTTCAGAGGCCTTCTCAGGATAAAATAGAGAAAGCTTCTGGACACCATGTTGGTCTAATTTGAGAATTGCAGCCAACACAATTCGGTTTACTGACTATTTGCTGCCATTCAAATTCTAACTATGGGTCAACTTTTAGTAGCAGAGAACTGCATCAAATATAAAATGTTTTTACTGCTCTGGCCAGTCTCCCTTGCCTGCTCTTCATTGCCGTCTTCCATTTGCAATGAATGGAATCATGTCATTCACCACCCCGTTTTACTGGTGGGAGTAAATCCAGCCTCCTCTCCCCTCCTCTCCCCTCCTCTCCTCTCCTTCTCTCCTTTCCTCCCCTCTGGTTTCAAATGCTCTCTCTGGAATTGTCCTTGTTTAGATGCAAGCTTCACACGGGATGCTTATTGTCAAAAGAGCAAAGCACTGCGCAGGAGCACCGTACACACCTGACTGCCAGGTCTCAGGCAAGGACTTTCTGTGGCGTGCACGCAGTAAAAGGCTCTGCCACATTGCGTCAGCATAAATTACTCAATGTCACAATAACAGTTGCAGCTCAGTGTTTCAAAAGTTAAAGAAGTGTTTGGCTGACGATGGCTGCGAGCGGTGCATGCTGGCACGTATGTTCATACAGATTCAATAATTCATTCCATGGATGAAGTCCAAATGAATACTAAACACCTTATCAATTGAGATTCATCTGTGGGTGGTGTTTATTCATTTACCAATATACATCTTCTCAATATTACATGGGAGATTAACTTGTTCCATATGAAGGATTTATCTGAGTAGAGAGTCATCATGCACCTGTATTCCCTAACGACGTATGTAAGGGCTTCCCCTCTTAGTCAATTAGTCAACTAAGTGGTTGTTGCAGCCTCATTCCACTGAGGTATTTTTTATTTACTGATTTTCTAAATATATTTTTCTGTGTTGCGTAAGTACTTTACAAAAAAATGTCTCTGCGGTCAAAAGGCACTGAGGATATTAATTTCACAGATTATTTAATTATGTGTAATCAATCAAACAATTAATGCAAGAGACGATTATCAATTCATTTGAGTCTCATCATATTTCACACAGTGCATATATGGATTAATATGTTGTAAATGCCTGTATTCTTTTGATAATAGTTAATGAGGAAAGAAGGTGAAAATAATTTGGAGCAATATAAATGCAAAGTGAACAGAAGGTCAAAGTTGGACTAATTAAAAGTGCTATAAAATTGTGTCGTGCTATAAAATTGCTGCATGTAGCTATCAATTAGAAATCACAAAATGGTCTTGGGCGGTAGCAGCAAGGAAATGAATCTGTCAACACTTTTCATTATTGTATGATAACACGGGGGAAAATTAAGTCACAAAATAACTGTTACAAGCTGGACTTGACCTGCTTCTGCATTACCTCTGTTTGATTATTTCACATTCTCCACTACTCTGCAGCAGCGGCGCAGAGAAAGGAGGCTTTTTATTTCCTTTGTGGGGTTGTTTTTGCATTTTCCCGACAGAGTGTCACAAGGGGTCTTCTTTTAATGAATCGAGGTGAAAGCACAGGCAGTGGTGTAAATTCATGGCACCGCCACATGTGCCATGTGCAGGAACACATTTTTGGTAATTTTGCGACCAAAGATGCTGGCGCAGCGGTGGCACACCTGCGGTGCAGTCGCAGAAAGGGGTTGGATTACACGGAATAAATTACCAGTAGATGCGGTAGGGGCCAGTGTCAATCACAGTCAATTAAATTAGGTCCTCTCATTCCCTTTAAAAGCAATGAGCTCCCCGCCATGTGGCACAGACAGTTTCACCATAAATGAAAGTCCAAACTGGCTGCCCTATAAAACCTTCTCAACAGAGGAAAACTGTTGATTTCTATGAGGTGCAGAGCTGCAGTAAGTTGTAAGTGGTGAGACACCGAAAACGTGCTGCCAAGACGTATCATATACAATTTAACGTTGAATTAATTTTACGGCAAATATTGAAATCACACAATTGGCACAATAAATCAAATGTGTGAACAGCCGAACTTGACGGTCACATTAACTAAATCTTTTCAGATAATGGAAAATTACTTCAGTTATGTGTTGCCTTCAATTAAATAGAGAACACTGAAGTCCTATCTGAAACGATAGTACACATTTTCTTTTGTTAAACAACAGTGGCTAGCATTTCTGATCAGTGGAGTGGGTGGTGTCATCACACTGAAAGAAAATGAGTTGCATGACAAGGTCTCAGACTCAAAAAGACTCAGAGCTTCATCAACAACTGATGTAAGTGTGGAAATTGCGTATTGTTATGTTATTGTTTGGTATTCTGTAGAGATAATTAGCACTGTCGCACATTTAGCACAAACACTATCTAGTCACGGGTTTACTTCTATTGTTAGGAAAAATGTATAAAGACATGTTGTCTGTCTATAATAACTACTGTTATAACACTAATTAAACATCAATTACATGCCTGTTGTGCACTTACTCCTGTGGATTTTGCCACTGCAGCACAAAGTAGCTCTACGCTGCTTAATTTCTAACATAAAAAATAAAACAGCCACAAAAATGACTGCTTTTGTCAAGGTCCATTTTGTTATTTGCAGCCGAAGCACTCAAATATAACAAGTCGTATTTGTGACTTCTAAGCTTGGAGCCACGGGAGCATACTGTATAGGGTGCACTTGGAAACAACATCACTCTGGAGACAGTTTCATTAAGCATGAAAGGCATTCATTTTGACTATTACGTCTGGCTGTAAAAATCAGTATGTGAAAATTGTTCATCCATATACAATATACACCTATAATTTAGTTACAGGTCAAAATGGTTCAGACAATCATACGTAAAATGATTGTTTTTCATAATATGTCTCATTTTGCATTTGATGTGCGATCATCATGCTCTCAGTCTGTGCAGCCATGGATTTGGTGCATCATTCTTGAGCAAACTCACTGTTTCATGACTCACATGCATACATGCTCAGGATTTTCTCCAAACGAACACCTTATTTATGCATGTTATAGATATCACTCATTTAGCAGTGATATATGTATTTTCCACTGCTGCCAGATTGTGTTTACATCTGAATTTGCTTCTGTGTTGAATTGAATGCAAAATCTAATCTCTTGGGCACGCACATAAACAGACAAATACAAATTATGGAGAGCCTACATGCACACACAACACAAATTTATCCAGATGATAAAATATGATGTGGCTGACATTGCCTCCAATGAAAAATTATTGGCATGAGCCAACATGTCAGCAGTATAATCATGAATGATGTGCGGAAGAGAAAGGTCACAGCTGAGGACCGAGGCATTATGTGGAGGAACAGCTAAGCTCTTTAGCGCCCTGACTTACATGTAATTCGGTATTGAAGTCTTGGTTGGTGTCTTACACATTCATACATTTATTCACATTGCATACATTTAGTATTGTTTAATCATACAATGTGGCACATTGCAACAGATGCAGCCTGTCATCATAAAATAAACGAAGGTATTTCAGCTCAGAGGAGGCGATAACAAAGAGTCACCAATTTTATTACATCTCCATTTAGGTTGTGAAAATTGTACATTATTATGGGAGTGAATGACAGACCACCCTGCATGTGACTGCAGAGAAAAGGCAGGTGATGGTGCCCACCATAAATGTGGAGCAGCATGCCTGTAAGTCTGTACTCCCGCACGTCTTTCTTGCTATGCTTTGTTAGAGCTCAACCCTCAGATTCTATCTAGTCCTTCCTATTACCAACAATACCATGCAGGTTTTCTGCCAGTGGGGCCATTTGGGAGCTATTAAGCAGTGCCTGGGCAAAGTACGTGCATAACAGTTGCCTTTCAGTGCCTCTAACATCAGGTGGAAATCACAGAAATACAGTATGAGGATAGGTGTGGACTGAATGGCGGGCCTGCGATTCTTATCATAAGCAATTTGGCCGCCGGCATTAACTAAGACGACATCAGAACTTTGCATCAATTACGTTGTTTTATGTTAATACTCTTGAAACCTGTCGACCTTTTTATCTTTTATCAAGACTCCTCTGTTGCAGTGAAAAAAATAACCCATAATTTTGGCATATTTTAATTAAACAACAAAGAAGCAATGCTCTAAATGCTTTCAGCTAATTACATAATATTTATACATCAGAGTGACAACAGATACACCACAGTCACCTTCTAGTTAAGATATTTTGGGGCGCAACACAAAGGAAACGCATCACGCAGCTGCTGAGAGTGACAAGTAAAATAATAGCGTAAGTTCTGAAATATGTAATTACAGCAGAGAATATGTTTCCGTTTGCTGCTTGTTATTTTTGTCTATCCAGTCATGTTTGGTTATTATTAGAGTGTTGCACCATTCACTAAGTGTGAGCAGCGACTAAACCAAACATTAGGCTGGTTTTGGTAATGGCAAACTGTGACCTTGGGCCTTTAAATGTGACACCACCACAATAAGTACAACAAGGCAGTCACGTGAACCAAGCATTATTAGTATATTTTAATGAATTAAAGGATGTCATGTTGCAACGACTGGATTATGGATACAGTGACATGCTGCAAACAAGCAGTTGAACCGGGAAAAGGCAACAAAAGCTCTTGGCCATCACTGTTAATCACACTACCAACAATGGCACAACCTGACAGGCTTGTCTTGCTCAAGGAATATCATTCTTAATCTGAGAGGCTGGTGCCCCAGAAAAAAAACAAAAAAAACAAAAAAAACAGAGCAGCACATAAAAACTACAGAGCATGAACTGTCACACAACGTCAAAGTGAGAAAGAGCAATCTGGCCTGCGAGATTCCAATATCTTACTCTACAATGACACCTGGATCCAACTACCTGTCAGAAAGGGAATAACCCAAAATGTGACCATTCCTTTAAAATGCATTATATTTAAGCACGTAAACTAAAATAAGAATCACACAAACGTGAGAAAAAATGCACACACGCATGTACACACGCACACAAAGACGGCAGCGTAACCCAGCATGAAGATGTCTGTGATATGGCGGCCTGTCCACTGACCCGCTGTGACACTGATCAAAACACATCACAGTTGCTTCTGTGAGTCTGGAAAGACAAAACAAGAACTGGAACAAATTCAGTCCCAAAGCAGTCCTCTTTCACTCATTTAAAAGATCAGGAATGTGCTTGCTGCCTCCCCTCAGATGCTTTCTTTTATCATTTCATTCTTAGCTTTGATTAAGTGAATAAGCTGGAGTCTCTCTTCCAGGCCACTCCAAAAAGTTTGAAAGGATTAAAACTCACAATATAGAAGACAGCATTCATCAACTGTGATTAAAAACAAGATGAGAACAAACTTTCCCCGAGCTCGCAGCACAATGACTCTCCTGGAGATGCAGTCATTTAACATGCATTACAAGAGAAGGAAACAGTGTTGGGCTTATATTAAACGCACACAGTAGAATTATCACAGCATCAATATTTCCCCACACTTTGCTGGACTCATTAAATTGAATAAAAAATATTTTGCTGCATTTCTTTGTTATAATATTCTACAGGCAGACAGGTTACAAACTACAAGTCACGAGCTGGAGTCAGACTGAAGCACATACGACATGCTCACTGAACAACCTGAACAACTTTCAGCCTGATCAAACGACAGATGATGTGGTGTCGTGAAATGACTCGTGGCCATTCTTCAAAAGTCTGTCAATAATGAGTGATATTTAAAATGAGAGTTGTATGGAACTGATCTGACCCTTAACAGAAGAAGGAGTCAGAGCCAACATTTTACCTAAATGTTGCTAGCACTTTGACATTCTCCACTGCATTGGGCCTTACAGCGCTAGCAGCTAGTTAGCAATTTCTTCAACCTTTGGCTTAGCACATCACATCTTAAATTCGTCATCTTAATAGCTCTGAATCACAACCTCTGGAGGAGTCTGGGATTAGCTGTAGTTTGTCTGAGTCTGTGAAACTATAACATTAGCTACCTTAGCAACCAAAGTGGAAACTGAGCTATCAACACTATTAGATATCTTCAGCACTGGCACTGTTACATATTATTTAATTACAGGTAGTCAGTGCTACCATAATTAGAATTATGTCCTGATATATTAATGTTTAAAAATTGTATATCATTATATCCAAACTGATTTTCATGATGCAAACATAGTCTGACAATCCTCTGGCAATTCTATTTAAATCAAATGCAGTCTGCTGGGGTGAGTGGCCCCACATAATACATAATAGTATTAATTAGCATTGATCATTTAATACTAATTATTTGTAAAAGGGTTATTTTTGTCTGTATGGATGCTACGTTCAACACGATGAACTACAATGTTTTTTTTGTTTGTTTTTTTCCACAGTGTGTCAGTACGTTTAGTACATTTGCAGCCTACGCAGTGTCTACTCCACAAGAAAAAAGTTATCAGCGATAACCAAACTAACAGTGACAGCTTTAAAAGACACAAAACGGAGGAAGAACTTTATAAACTTTCAAATTGACAGGGTGAAAGTCAGGGAGATGCCTCAGGGGCTAATCAAGAGGCAAGACCTTGATGTGTAAGTTAAAGCAGACTGCAATGTAGCAAGCTATTCATACACCACACACACACGCACAAACACGCACGCGCGCACACACACACACACACACATGCACGCACACACATTGTGTATGATCTGTCGTGCTCTTTTAAAGACAGTCTTCAAAGAGCCTTCACTTCACTCCTTGTTATCTCACACTGGCTAATATGAGGAAGAAACTTTTACATACACACCAGCACACACACATGCACACATGCACAAACACACCACGCCACACTAAATCCTTGTGAGGAGATCTGGATCTCACAAGTGTGGAAATGCAAGAACACAAACGTAGGTTTAGCTGTGTGGATATAAAAGTGTGTTTGTGTCTGCATGGGTTTCATGCAAGACAGATACAAAGCTACAGACGCTATTGAAAGTGCACACACGTACAGGCAGGCAGGCAGGCACAGGCATGCACGCACACACACACATGCACGCATGCACCACATCAGTACAAGAGCAGAGGAATCAAGTTGCAGTGAGCTGATTATCACATGCTGTATTACTGTATGCCAGGGGAAGCCTCAGTGCCCCTGAGCAACGCGGAGGAGATGTGAGCAGAGAGCAGTATGAGGCACGTTGTTCGGGTGCATGATGAGCAGCTACACCTTCAAATGCCTCTACTGTACAAACTTTGGAAGGGCAAGCTTCCAGTATTCTGTCCTCCAACCTCCCCTCCTCCTCCTCCTCCTCCTCCTCCTCCTCATATTTTCTCTCTAACTTTCTGTGAATTTGTAACTTAAAACTGCTGCAGTGATGCAGACTCGAGGAGAGGAACCTGTCTCTGCTTTTGAATAATACAGCTGTGGATCCAGCTGAGGAATGTGGAATGCCTGAAACAAAAGCACAAAGGCTAAATTTTACCGAGTGCATGCCAGGGTTTCCGTTATCCAGTAATTAACGCTTTTTTCTTTACCAGGTTATGTTAAATCCGACTTATGTAAATCTCTCTGGTCATGCATGTGAAAATATTACGGCTCTACATGCTGTTTCCCCTGCTGCTTCTCTGATGTCTGCCCCCTCTCTCGCTGCTCTTTCGATAACTTCATATTTTGATATTTTAGTAACTCAGTAAATTAAGGGTTTATTTCAACCAAACCAGGGTTGATGATTGTTGGGGAAACAGTGAAAGACAAACCGAGAAGGTTTTGGTTATTTTTTTTCACGTTTAAATGAAGCGTGTTTTCCGTTGATAAAATTACTGTTTCTGTGAATGGAGTCTGGCGGCTTTGGTGAAAGAGATACAGCAGCTGTTTATGGTTTCTCTCTCTATGATCTTGTCAGAGACTTAGAATAACCCTCTGGGGAGCCCTGATGGACCAGCTGGTAGAGTGAGGGGCCCATGTGCCTTACCACAGTGACTCAGGTTCAATTCCAACTCAGAGCACTTTGCTACACGTCATCACGTCAGCCGCCTTTCTTGTCTCTTTTCAGCTGCACTATCAAAAAAAGGCACTTTTACTGGATGTACATTGATGGAGTGCAAACGTGTGGAGGGGTTATACCGCAGCCAGTTTCGCGGCTGCCGGCTAGAGCGCTCTCCCTTAATACTGGACCAATTTCAAAAATTGTTGTCTCCATTTCTAACTTGGTTCTTAACTTGTTTCCACCATTGGTAAAAGACAAAAAAGTGACAAAGAGCAAGAGACAAGATCTCCTGACTGAGTGAATTCATAGTTTATAGCCAGACTCGACTGATCAAAGACAAAGACAGCTCTATGGAAAGACAGAATGTGAAACTGCTGCAACTAAATTTACTTCAGAAATTATTTTACTCTTATTTGGAAGAGATTGGATTTGTATGTACATTTTCTCTGTCACAACCTTGATTTCTGCTGTCTCTCTGTGTCTGTAGTAGTGAATGTCTCTCGCTCTCAGCCTCTCTTCACCTCACTGGTCAGCATCAACGTGCAGGAGGATGAGCTGATCAGCCAGGTGCTGCAAGATAGGCTGCTGGTGGCCTCACCCCCCCGCTGCCATGGAAACAAGGCAGTAGGTAGCCCCTCTCTTCTCTTCTTCATGACCTCTGACCTCCTAAGACAGAAGCCCCTCCCACCAGAGGAAGTGCCAATAAGCGTCAACCCCCGCCCATTAACACACCATGTCCACCCAACCTTTGATCTCTACAGACAACAGAGACGCTATGAGACCACCCCATGACACACAGGATAGTTGTGATTGGGTGGAGGTACTGAGGCTCCTATTCTTATTGACTGTGTGATGTCATTAAATAATAACACATTCTTAAATTATAAATGCAAACTAATGTTTTTATTCATGTAAAGAGCTTCTTTTTTTTCCAATAAAATCTTTTCAAACACATTTAGTCTTGGACGATGTCATGACTGATTCTGTACTACAGGTCGTCCAGCCAGAAGGGTTTGTTTTTGATACAGAACATGAAAGTGTGAAGTGCTGGAGTGGACAGAAGAATTATTGCTGACATGGGTTAGGGGTTAGAGTTAGAAATCTATCATGATGACTCTCCACATGCCGCCTGGCAACTACACGGTTTGGGATGTAGAGCTAAAGGCAAGGCATGGCTGGATGCATGTCAGTTAGGGTTAGGAATCAAACTTTGAATATAATGCATTGTCCATAACTGCTCCCTACTGCAGCGCTCTCGAATAAAGGGCCAGAGGATGTATAATGTCTACTTAGCTCTTTCTTTGATGCATTGTCCATCTTGGTTTACTTTGTGCTACTATGGCTTGAACAGAGTTTTTTCTGGAAGTGCTGTACTAGTGAAATGTGTGCATTTCTATGTCTTAAGATATTACATTTATGTTGGGTGAATGTTACTAGAATACTATTGTCAGTTTCACCCACATGTGATGTGTAAACCTCATCATTTACATGTTATGACAGACAAAAACTGAGTTAGGATTCCCATGATATTGTTTCTTGAATGTGTTCTATTTTAAAAAGAACTCAATTTATAACCTCCCATTGGATTTAGGTTTGACTTCTGTTTTTTTTCACTTTGTTATTGACCCCTAACATACTATTTCATGTTTTTGGTTTATATTTTTTTGCAATGTTTGTATACAACCCGGTTTCCAAAAAAAGTTCAGACACTGTGAAAAAAGTAAATAGAAACAGAATTTGCAAAACACTGAAACCTCATATTTAATCGAAAATAGTACAAAGACAACATATCAAATATTGAAACTGAGAAATTTCGTTGTTTTTGAAAATTATATCTTTGATGCCAGTAATATATTGGGCCACTCTGTTGCATCATGTCTTCTTTTAACAACACTCTTAATGTTTAGGAACTGAGGAGACCAATTGCTGTCATTTTGAAAGTGGAAAATTTTCCCATACTTGCTTGATATACAATTTCAGCTGCACAACAATTTGGGTTCTCCGTTGTCGTATTTTACGTTTCGCAATGAGCCAAACATTTTCAATAGGTGACAAGTCGGGACTGCGGGCAGGCCAGTTTAGCACCTGGACTCTTTTACTATGGAGCCATGCTGTTGCCGTGCAGTCAATGCAGTGCCGTCTGCAGAGACATTCTGCCGATGCAGAATGTTGCACAACATATATTTTTATATAGACGGCTGCTATTTATCGTAGCATACACATAGTTTACATATTAACATTTACATATTTCATATTGTTTATTATTCATAGCTGATTTATATCGTATAGTGTACATATTTTTACATATTTCTTACATATTTTTACTTTCTCTAAGATTAATTATTATTTCCTTTTTCTATTTTATCACTCTTGTATAATGGGAACAACTGCAACTCACCCAATTTCCCCTTGGGGATCAATAAAGTATTCCGATTCTGATTAAGTACAGTTGACCAACGAAAATAAACCTGTTCATGTTTGCTGGCAGTGTTGAATTTTGCTTTATTTTGTTTCCTGGTGCTTTGTTATTGGGCATAAGATCGAGGGCAGTGGAAAGTTCATCCTATGTTACTGGTGAATCCAGTTTGTTCTTTGGGTAAGTCAGTGCTGTCGAAAAATGAACTGATGTCCTTGGGTGAATGTGCAAACTTCTCTGCTGAGCCCATAATGGTGGAGAATTATGTTTTTCTTTATTTCACTTAATTTGATTGGCCAAGTATTTAACAGATTTATTATTATGGTGGAGTTTTTCTTGTTGAAGTCTATGTATCAGTAATATAGTTTTCTTATTCAGAACTTCATTTACTTGGAATTTCATACTTAATTCATTCTGTTTCCACTGTTGGGTTCCTTGCATTAATGTTTTGCATTTGTTTGATTTTCTTGGTTCCAGCTTCTTGTTCTTGAGAATCAAATTATTATACCTTTTACAACTGCTTTCCCTATTTCTCGTAGAAGTGTAGGTGATGACTTTGGGGAATCATTTATTTCTAGGAGTGATGCCCACTCCTTTTTAAGGAGACTGTCAAACTCAGGATCTTGGAGAAGAGATGTGTTAAAACGCCATCTGATGTTGGGTTTATATGGACTGATTCTATTCAAAGTGTTACAGTGGAAAGGTCAGGAGCATGTGAGAGAACATGTTGCAGGAATCACAACAGATTCAAGATGGATCACCGGACACACTTATTTGTCAAATTAATTAGCTATTTTTGGTATTCAGACTTGTTTATTAAAATGTAATACCACACTAGCTCTACAGCAAATAGTCATCATTAAATCTCATGTAAGACTGTAGTATTATACCAGCCAATGGTGGTGGCACTGATTAAAAGGGCTGAAGCCCATTAAGTACATGAGCAAAATTCACCACATTCCTGCAGTTGTGTCATGTAGGAGTTTTAGCTGTGCTTCATAACCTTCTGTCACCTTCTTTTTCATCTCATTCCAAATTCTCCCTGATGACATGATTAGGGAGCAGTTCAGTGTAAATGATATTTTTACTCTCACCCACAGTCTCTTCAGAACACTCAGTATGGAGCCCCATAATGGGTTATTCTGCTGCCATTTGTAGCTTCGGATTTTCCCGCTTTTGTTTACACATGCTGTATCAAGACAGTGTTTCACAAAACTGAAACTTGGTTTAAAAAAAGTCTTATTGTCATATCTACTACATGGGATTGATAGATTTTCCCTGTACGTCCCCTTATTCCTTAGAAAAACAGCATTCCATTCACAGACTTTATTTCACAAATAATTATGCAATAAATTCAATACAGAAATAAATAAATAAGAAAAAAACATCTAAAACTAAGATGACACTTGCCAGCAACTGATTTAAGTGTAGTTCATCATAATGCTAATGGTTAGCCCTCTGGCTGGAACATCTGATGGAAAAATGATGGTGAAGGCTGTAGGTCTCTGTTTCCACATGTTTCCTCTGCTACTGAGGTCTAACTGGAGACAATGGACACTGCTGAGGGGTGCAGTGCACTACATGAGAATGCAAAATCAGATGACATGAGAATATTAACACTAGGTAGGTAGTTAAGCCACACTAAAGAGAATGTGTTGCCCTTATGTAATAGGATGCTGAGGGTGATTTCACACTTGGCAGGTGAAATTACAGGAATGGTCTGACAACAAGCTAACTCTGCATTTCTCTAAGAAAGAGGGAAAGGGAGGGGAGAAAATCCTAAACTGCAGTGTCCACTTCATGAAGAAGTTCAGATGACAGGTGTTGGTAGGCTACTTTGGTTTTTTGCTTTTTGTCTATGGTCTTGCCTACCACTGGAACAGAAGAGTAAGGAGGATTGGACGATGAGGTGGATGGAGGAATTGGATTAGCTAGCCCATGGACTCCAGAGATCTGTAGGAAGAGATACAGAGCATTGTGCTGCATGTTGGTAAATTACACTACAAAAACTGGCAACACATAACGCCCAAATAATTAAACATGAGTTTTAATAAGTTGGTTTGCGTAGGACTTCCCTGTAGATGTCATGAGAAGAATATCCATGCATTCATTTAGTAAATCACTATCCCATCCCAGCGTGAGAGGCACACATTATCAGCTAGTGGCACCTCAGGCCCCATTTCCATTACTTGATATTCACATGAGATCTGTATCGTGGATATCTTATCTGGATCAGGAAAATTGCATGTTATAATGCACGTGTAAACATACATTGCAGCATACATACAGAAATTGTAATGTGATCAGATCAGCTAGATGACATTGTTATCAGATCTTAACCAGGTGTAAACATCTGTACCTTTTGGCCACATTCTTCAGATCCCATTCTTAAGAGAAGATCACCTAACCCCACCTCTTTCTGCAATCTTGAGGTGTACATCAAAAAGATACAGCAAAGGAAAAGTAAGTATAGCTCATACAGCAGATTCACTTCTGAAGAGGTGCTACTTTCTTACGACAGTCATCTGTCACGTGACTCTCACCTAGACTTCTTTGACCCGGGACAAGTCTGCCAGTTACACCTGGTATTTTCATACTGAGATCCGATAATAATGCGGCCAGAATCAGGATAGCTGGAATGTCTCACAAAGGCCTATGATCGGATGTCATAGTCCAGATAATGTATCTCTAAACAGACCACATTATATGCCAAGTGGAGATGGTGTCTGAGTTTCTGATTCGTCAACTCTGGATGTCTTTGGGTGTCTTTGGATTGTATGAGAAAACCCATCCAGACCCAGGGTGAGCACCTGAGCGCCACAGAATTTTTTTGGAAAAAAATATTTTACTGTCATTTTAAGTTTAATTGGTAATGACATTCCAAAGTCCCTTTTTGATTAAGGTTTATACTAATACTAATACTACTAATACTGTCATTTGCTGTTAGTATGAAATGGAAAAGTATGTTGATTTTCTATATACTAACTACTGAAACTGTATACTGTGACGATAAGCATGTAGTACATACTGTATAGAATTAAATATGTAGTATTGATTTTTGACATACTTACAGATTGTACCCGTATAGATCTG
>JAPZEA010000006.1:8740830-8752725 GCA_029783685.1 Heniochus monoceros | reverse complement strand
TTACAGCAGCACAGGAAGGGGAGTCAGAGGAAGGAGGGGAAATCACACTAAAATGTGACAAACAAATCATGTGGTGGGATGGGGATTGCACACAACTGCAAAAGAAGGAAATTAATGCATTTGATTCATTTTTGTCAGGGGCCAGTCAGCAGCCAGTTTTTGGGTGCTGGTGTAAGTCAATGAACAGCACCTTCACTCTTAACTCTAAGCTTTTCCACCAACATTGGACAGGTTCCGCTCTGGTTTGCACAGCTAGTTTTGAACCATTTGAAGCATTTCGACCAAAAACAAACTAGTTTGCAATCTAAAAAGTTGATTTCCAGCTGGATCCAAAAAATAGCAGGTTTTCCACACCGGCGGGTACGTCATATTCTACAGGTTGGAAAGACAGGATGGAGAATTCGTCTACATCTTATTATTAAAAGCTGTCCGAGACTGTTTTTTAGATAAAAAACATATAGCATACATAACAGAAGAAAAGTTAGCAGGTAATCAATGCGATCCGCCATCTTGTGACCACTGTTTACTTCCTTTGTGCATTGTGCAACGGCCTCCGTTCATGACGCATCCTTGATTACAACGGTTCCGCTCAACACTGGCCGAAATGCGAGCTGAAACGGAACTGGTTCAAGAAGTGGAGCTAATTTGGTGGAAAAATGGTGAACTGTAGCTTCAGTATTTCAGTAATTATATTTAGCACAATGCAATGAGTTAAGCCACCTTTAAGAGTGGATCTAAACCGGCTGCTAAGTGAGGGAGTTTCCTCATGATCAAAAGTGACCTCTTTTCGGCAGCGGATATGTTTCTAATTAGAAACAACTGTATTGATGAAGGGTTGTTTCTGCTGGAAACGTCTCTGTTCAAGCCCCCGCTCCTCCGCAAGAGGTCAGAGGTCAGACTAACTGGTGTGGAGTCTGCGTCCTGCTCAGGGAGCAACACATGTTGACCATATTATTGACCTCCTCGGGCTGTTAATGTGAAGGTCACCTCTTCCACTGCCACCACGGTGCACGTTAATGCTGCTGCATTCATCACATCAGCCATTTTCAGACCGACTCTAAACTCGGCTGTCACTGCTTCCTCTACAACCTACTTACCAGAGGTGAGGATGTACTTATTAGATGCTGCTCTGCTTAAGATGACTGTGCTGCCGTACTTCTAGTTTATCTGCATACTGTAGAATGCTGCTAGGGTCACAATTATGATAAAAAAAACCAAAACAAATCTAAGTAATCTGTGTCAAGATTGTTGTTTATAAGTCAAAAAAACATTACAGAAACAGATTATAATATCAGTATCAGTTTTGGTCTCAAATATTGAGGGTAGGTCAGCCTCCATTTAGCAGCACTCTTACTATTCCAATGACTAGAGGACTGTAAGAGGAGGAGCTGCTCAACGTGTGTGCTGGACTAACAAACTCCAACTAATTCTCCCATATAGAAAATAGAGATATAGAAAATTATCATCATTATGTAGAGAACCATTTTAACACAGGCATATGAATTTAAAGAAAACCTGAATTTTAAGAGACTGGGCAATACATTTAGAATCTGCTGTAGATGTCAGATGACAAATAAAAAAACAAGAATTTAACACGTCTCACATATCTTAAACGCACATACAAATATCAACAAACACTCCACTCGGCTACAGCCAAAATGAATCCAGATAAAGACCTTTCTTAACGATATGTGAGACTTCAGCCAACCTTTATTATGGAAATTCCTCACACACTTGTATAAAAGGAACTTTCCAGTCTCACTAGCACGACACAAAGATATAAATGGCAGCAGGTTGGGAACTAGATTTCTGGCGACCATGAGGAGTTCGTCTAAAGAAGGACACGTTAATGTTGTCTGAGTGATAGCGAAGAGTCACTTTCCTCCCCAGATTAGTCTCATGAAGCATGTTTTTATATACTGCCTTGAAAAACTATAGAAAAAAAGCTTTGCCCCCCCCCAAAAAAAAAAATTTAATCAGGTCAAGTTCAGATTTGTTGCTACTGTTTGCAGCTTAAATATCATGATCATAGAAATGACGGAGCTTCTCTTTCAGACAGACATTCTGATGGTCACCGGTCAAGTATTCCTCATGCTCATGTGAGCGGGCGCTGAGCACACACGCTGAATCCACATAAATATGACACAAACGCAGTAATCCGGGCCGTGGGCGGGGGGGGGGGGGAGAGGGAGAGAGAGACACGGCGTGACCTACCTCGATGAGCTCCGGTCGCAGGTTGACGGTGCGCAGCCAGTCTCGTAGGTGTGGGTAGCTGTCCAGGGCCTCGGGCCTCTCCGTCTCCGGCACTTTCTGCTTGCACTGCAGCTGTTTACAGATGTATTTCGTCAGCTTCACCTGCAGGGAGCAACAGAGAACACAGCGCAGACGGGAGGGGCGGGTTAGAGGGGAGGCTCAGAGCGCGCTCGGCGCTAAGGAGCAGGCCGTCACAGAGGAGGATTATCTGTCACACCTCTGTGTCGGCAATATTTGTGTTTTATTGTTACTGCAATACCACACACACACGCAATAAGTCATCCTTTGCAATAACACAGTTACTACTTGTACAGCTGTGACCTCGGATAGAGCACAGTCTATCACCTCAGATGACACAAACTACCACATATTTCCCATCAATACAGTAAAGGTTAACCTGACAGATGAAATAACTCCACACTCGCATCGCTTCTCCATTCTGAGCTCGACGTACCTGCCGTAACGATTCCAGTGTTTGTTTAACCCAGTTTCCCAGTGCCCCCAGTGCACAAGCCAGTTAATTAGATACAAACAGCTATTATCATACAGAGGAACAATGAGCTGGTCATCTAATGAGAGCATCTGCAGAGCTGGCATAGCAACCGACAAGGAAGTGACATAATGATGGAGGAAAGTGCCAGATGACCGGTCAATCTTCCTGTTTGTTTCAGAGCCGCTGTGCTCTCATTTCATCACCGTCAACCATAAATGTGCTGATGACATAATTCCTGTGTGAGCCAATGATTAAAAAAAAATAAAGTTCTAGCTTGTAGCTGTGGACACGTGGCGGCTGAGGACAAAGGAAGCATCCTCTCCAGAGAGCATGCCCAATATCTCCACATGGTGTCCTCCTGCTGCTTGCATCTACTAATCGGCACATGAAGCCCTGGTGAGGACCTTTGCTGCAGTGTCTCATAACGTGGGGAACAAAACATCCCGAAAAAAACAGACCTGTTACCACCTCAAATCACTCAAACAATCAACTACATATAAAGCTGCGAGACTTTACCCCAAAGCTTCCCAAGCCAATGTCAAGTGCAGTGGTCCTGTGAGTAAGTATTACAATGAACACCGTGGTGTTGGTTTGCAGCGGCCCGCGCCGCGCAGCTCGGCGCAGCCGTATAGTGTGTCTCCTTATCTCGCCGTCTATCTGTAAGAGTCCATTACAGCAGGCAGCACCTTCAGATGAGCCGTGCAACACCAGCCAGCTCTCGACCCGCCGCACACCTCTCGAGTGCCTGAGCGACAATGAGGAGCGCGCGTCTTTCTCTGCTCATTCAGCTTCCTCCCTGACACATCCACTCGCCAGGCAGACAGAAAAACTCATACGCTCAGAAAGTGTGGCCTTGGGATGTAAAAAGGCTGCTTCGTGGCAGCTAACAAAAGCATCTCCACTCTGGGCCAGAGAGATGAAAGAGGAGAGATGGAACGGAGGTAAATGCTCTCCGTGTCGACTCTGACTGCAGCTTTTTACTCATCAATTATCAGTTGCACTGAGAGCATTATAAAATAATAATACAGCATGCATTATTGAACGCAAACTAATAAAATGTGACGTTTTCTGAGCTTAAAAGGACGGACTCTGCCATCAAAAGCTGATTGGTCCATAAAATGAATGTACAAAGCATGCAAACTTTCAGGCTTTACTATAAAATCTATTTCTGAGTAAGCATAAAATAACACTCGCTTATAAAAAGTCAAACATTTAAGTGGCGCCCAAAATGTCTGTACGGTTTGAACCCCCTTTTATTTCATGCATTTGACCTTAGAGGCCAGCCAGTAAGAGCGGCTCCATCCGTGGGTGGAGGTGAGAGACAGGCAGCCCAGCTCAGCGTTTGTGCTGGACACATAAATCCCTGAACACACGTGCAAACACAGTGGCAGACAGGCATGCACACCGATGTGGATGGGAGACTAAACGACGTGAAGCTGGGACACATTTCATATCTAATCCTTCACAAACTAAATATTCAGGATTGCAGAGCCTCGCAGATTACTCTCTGCGCTCTCGTCGAGCGTCTCGGCTCAGTGTTTGCGGAGGTCTGGACTAGCGCGGCCAGCAGCGAGAGGCCTTTCACTCGATGTGGCTAATGAGCTAGCCTCCAGCTTTACCTCCCCATACACCAGTGCAGTGCTGTGACGTCACGTTACCTAGCAACCCCTCTTCTGAGTCGTCAGCAACATTTCAGTGGGATTTTCCCCAAACATGTGAAACACATGCGAATGTCACCGTGTGTCTCCACAGGACATTTTTACCTCCAGTAACATGCAGAGGTTCGCTTCACCTTTTATCATCCTGGGTAAATAAGGTGGGCAGGATTACACAGGTCCCCAAATCCCTCACTGATACCAGTAATGTGTGTACTTGTGGTGTGAGCACAGTCAGCCACATCAACAAACCGAAAGATAACGACGGGGCCCCGTGCAAATTATTTTTGGCGCAGAGTGGAGAAAGCAGCGTTTGACGTGCGGCCCGGAGGCGGGAGGAGAAATGGCGTCAGAGCCCACCTGTCAGCAGAGCTAAACCACGCCATGGCAACGGCCTAATGCCGCGAGGAGATGAGTGACAGCCGGCGTGTCAGCCGCCAGGGAGGGGAGAGGAGTCCCAGCAGCGGCCCGCCTGACACAGCAGACTCGGGGAGCAGATCCCACTGCTCCAATTGTTTTCTCAAGGCTCTTGCTGACACAGCCACTCCGGCGCACCTGCCAAGGATAGCACGGCCTATCTGAGAACCGAGCAACAGCGCCCTATCCCAGAAAATGATATTTGCACGGGAAGGTCAGTTTATTTCTCCTGCACTAAAAACGCACACATTTCTAGCTTCGAGAGCACTGAAGCATTTGTGTCCTATCAGCTATTGAACATTAAACATCCAAGCAAAATCTGGCAACTCCTGGATCGGAGAGAACCAAATCTGTGCACAATATTATCAGCATTGGCAGCAAATTGACAGGAGAGCAGGATCCTTTAGTTATTTCTTTTTGTTTCTAGCCTGTAGTGTCCTCTGTGTTTACATGTGGCAGCTCCAGTCAGCGTCACAGGCGAAATGGAATGTGACAGCAGCAACAGTAGCACTGGAGCTTGAAGATAATGCAAATTTAAGGCTAATTTTAATATCGCTTTCAAGGACACATTCAACGCAGGATGACGCAAGTAAACCGTGATGAGCGCGCTGATGTTTTATGGCTGATGCACAATTTTATCTAGGCAGGAAAAAAAAAAAAAAAAAAAAAAGATGAAAATGTCAAAAGACAAAAACACAACGGAGCCAGGCAGAGCTAGAGTTATGCAGATGTCAGGTCACATGGACGTTTGCGGTGGGCTGAACGTGCGTGGCTGACAGTCGCAGACACAATGGCCCGCCCGCCGCCCCTCCTCCATCATTGTTACCACCAGTGCAAGTTGACCCTTGCGCTGGGCGGGGGTGGAGGGGTGAGGAGGTGATAGAGCGGCCTCCAACTGTCTGCGGTGAGGCTGCGCAAGGTTAGTCTATGCCCCGGCTCCAACCTACACACAAACACGCAGCCAGGACCTTGGCCTAGTTTAGGCTGACGCTGTGGCGTATCTGACACATGCACATGTGGACAGTTATAGCTCTCAAAACATAGAAAGTTAGCACCTTTTAGTGCAACTTCTGATACAATAAACACATTTTGTGAACACTGAAGATGAGCAAACAAAAAGTCACTCTAATTCCAGCACACTGCTGATATATATAGCGACAACATACAGCGATCTTAACCATTTACAGCCAGGCGCACTATGCTGACTTCCTTATAATTTGTAGCTGGGGCAGGCAAATCCCCCCTTTTCCACAAAAGAAGCACAGCAGACCTCAAAATTACAGGATGTAATGCAACTCATCCTGAGTCAGTTTAAGAATAGATTAAGGCCGGCCTACACTGCTCATCCTGATTTCCACACCATGCAGTCCATTCTTATTGACTCCACCACTCATACTGAAGGGGGGGGGGGGGAGGAAACAGAGACAGGGTCGGCATTGCTACAGTCACTGGAGTTGTGTTTCCTCTATACCCTCGCGTAAGCAACATTCTCCATTGTCTTCTTCTAGGCCTCCCACACACACATACACACACACACACACACACACACACAGCGGCTGTCATGTCATGAGAAGCGGCCCAGCGGATTGGCTTTGATTCTCCCCTCCCCTTTCCTCCCTGCTCTCCCCTCTTGCACAGGCTCTTTGCGCGTCATTTGATTTTCTTATTTAACAACCAACCCTGAAAATGCGTAGGAAGAAAGATGTCTAAATATAGATGCAGCCACAACAGCTCGCACCACGAGCGCACAGCAAACTCTCTCCAACACCATGAGGAGACAAAACAGAGTGACGCTCTGCTGTTTGCTGATCATTACCGAGAGCAGTCGTCAAAAAGAGAAGCCTTTTATGTAGGGATGTGTAGCAACGAATTAATATGTGGCACCATTTGACACTTGTTTAAGGTTATGTAAAACACAGCACATGAGCAAAACCCTGCTACTGTTTACAGGCTGTTTTGAGTTCATGTTTCCAAGCGTCTGGATCGTGCAGACCGATGTGGAGCTGGTTTAAAAGCAAACACGCTGCAAAGGCGGTGCAGATACGTTAAAGCAAAAAGTCAGGCGTACATAAAGAGCTACAGTAGAAGTAACACAGAGGCAGCATGAGAGGCAGAGACCAGGCTGAGTGGGATTAACATGTGAAAAGTGAAGTACCAGTTAGCACTCCATTTGAGAGGCCAGTATCATTATCCTCTCACTGGCAAGGCAGAAAAAAAACACACAGTTCAAGTGGAATAATAAAGCTCTCTCAATGAGAGTATAAAGTGAGTTCAAGCCTCTCTTGATGGCACTCCAGTGCACTGTGGCAGCGATGCACCGTTTGCACCACAAGTGTGACAACTGCTTTGACCTCGCGCAGTTCGCTCAGAGGCATCAGATGAATTACAGCGGCTTGAAGCTTCAGGAGCAATCCATCATGCGTGGCTACTCCGGACGGCGATCACCTGGACGCGTACGGGAGCTGCAGGCCTCTCACGCTAAAGGGTCGAGGTTTAGACGCAGCCGAGAGGAGTTTTACAGATGCCAGCTGCATGTCTGAAATACAGCATCTGACATACTGGCTGAAATTGGACACCGTGATCTAAGGACTAAATCTACGACTACCTCCGCAATCTGCTGACTTTAAATATTCGGCGCATGTGGCAAGTGAAATCTCAAAGAGGGCCAAAGCAAGAAGTGAAAGTGCACACTTATGGCAAGATGCGGTTTCAAAATGGTGTGCCAGTAAAGACATAGGAAGTAAGACTGCTGATCAAGACAGCACCCCGTGCCGTGCCAGCTCCTCTTGAGCGACTGTTGCAAGGCATCGAAACCAGGCTCCTTAGCAGTGCTGATGAATGTTTGAACGTTACGTACAGCCTGATCACCGGCTGTTCCCGCATCAAAGTCGGCAAAAACTCGCTCGCTTCTCTTGTCCTCTCGCAGAGCGCCCAAAAGGTCAAAGACCACGTTTGCACAAGTTCAGTTTAAAACTTAAAATGGGCTTTAAGCAGGAGGAAAATGTTAAATCGCAGAAGTTGAATAAGTCTCAGCTGTCATTTTCACGACTGTCCTCTCCTTTGCTTTCTTTACCTCCAATTATCTGTTCAAATAATCGTGGCTTCTTCCCTTGTCTGAGTGACAGGAAGAGTCTGCTTGGCTTGATCAGTAAGTACTTCTGAATCAGTTAAAAGCAAGAGGAATTACTCATCCCCTCTCCACTCAGGCTGTGTCTACGGCACACAAGAGGAAGAGGAAAATAGGGAAAATGAGGAAGGATAACATGACAGTAAAACAGTGAGCAGCAGCAGAGCGTGTTAGAAATGAAAATGAACAAAAGAAATTAAATGGGAAAACAAAATGATCAAACACACGCAGCGACGACAGAGAGGAGTTTGACTTGTTCGACCGTTATGCTGATACATAATGAGACTAACAGCAAACATTCAGTTGAAGGGAAGTTCCTAAGAGTTTTGACTTGACCAAAGACATTGCAACTCATGAGATGATTTAAATGTTTCAGTCATGATTGACTTGAGACTTTGGGAGGATTCAAAACCGCTTTATGTATATCACATAAAAGCTCTTTAATGTGAGGTAAGGCTGGGCCGAGCGGCTGCACTCTCGACTCACTGCTAACCAGAAACTGTCTGACTATTGATACAAACGTACAGTCACAATCAGATGAAATAGAATGTAAATAAATATATCATTAAGACCCATGTTTAGCTGTGCTGTAAAGCAGAAAGTATCCACAGTACCTGTTTCCAATGCAGCAAAACAAAGCTGTTCAGACCCTCGAGGCCCAACAGAGGAGGATGCTGAACCTTGCCAAACCACAAATCAGCAAAGCTAACTTGAGGTAACCAGACCCACTATTTGCACTTCTGACTTTTCGAGACTCCCCCCTTATAATGGCCTCTAACCACAGGAAAGAGACCTCGGAGCCGTTTTAATAGCCCTCGAGAAACACGTGTGACCGGCACGGCCTGCCCATTGTCATGTAGAACAATGCCCGTGCAAAAAAACACCTATGAGGCAGCGCACCTCAGGAAGTACTCTGCCAGATCACGTCCTGTTCCACACAGCGGCGAGGTACGCATGACAGCGGACGAAGACGGGCTGAGGGACGGGCCGTGAGCATGCCTTCACATTTCTCTGGACGGACTATTGGAGCTAAAAGCACGTTTTTAACCGTTGTAAGACGTGACAACATGCTGCGCTCAGCAAATCCATTCACACTCATACAGAAGCAGTAGGGGGGACAACTACAAGCATGCAAACTGATCTGGTCTGGTTTCTATTTCAGTTAATACTTTGAATTTTTCATTTAATACTGGGCTTCTTTGCTTGAGCCTGTGAAAATTTGCTCCCACACAGTAGCCTGCCAACTTGCACCTGATGCCTGCCAGCCGGCTGAGGAGCTACCAAATTATTTTGCAGACATTAATATTATGAAAATGGGTAAAAAGCTAAAAACATACGGCTGCTTGGTCATCTCTCCCTTGTTCTAAGCTCTCTATTCTTTTTTTTTTTCCCTGCAGACATTGACACAAAAACTACATCACAACTACAAATAGATGTTTTGAGCAGGAGATAGCGGTTTGCTACCTGGCCTGCTGAGGCAGCCTGACAGTAACAAGATTACAGATGCACCGCAACTTGCTTTAAAGGGCTGCTTTCTTCATTCTTGACCATTCTGAAGGTAACTTTAAAACCAGTTCAGCCAGGGCTACCGCGTGGATGAAACTAAATGCTCGGAGCTTTCTGGAACATTGGTTTATAGGGCCACTGGCACAATTGTTCATGGGGTGTTCAGTTATACAGAACTAAAACAAGACATGGATAATTGATAGCCTCAAGCCAATCAGGAGTGAATATTCCTTTTATCCAAGGTATAACGCTTAAATAAACCATGAGCCAGAAAAGCCATTTACCATCTATCATATCTCTAGAGTGTCAGCATGTCTGGAGCCTATACCAACGATACATTAATCCGCCTTCTACGGGTTCACATTTGTAGCCATTAACCCCCGTACTATTCCACTGTTTTTCACGGCTCATCCAAATGCACCACAGCGGCCTTTCACACCAGTACCCCCTCTTCCCTTCAGCCTCCTCAGCAGAAGCAGGGCCCGCTGTCCCCTCACGGCATTGTCACCAACAACATGAAGCCGGACTTTCCATGACATGATTCCTCCAGTCGTCTGGCAGCTGAGGATATTACAACAACAATATGTGACTGTAAACATGCCAGGGGTGGACGCATGCAGGCCTGAGACAAAAGTGACCCTTATGAAGAGGACGGTATCAACATTACAAATTCAGACAGTGGGAATGTGGGAAATTACACTTTATAAGACGTAAATAAGGCAGATTTTGCTTCATGTGGCTGCTTGCAAAATGCATTTTCCAATCTGCATCTAAATTCTGCAAGAGCATTTTTTTAAATATGCAAGTTGCAAACAGTGAGAGCATCCTTTGCTGATGCCTGCACGCTACCGGGCATGACTGCCTACTACAGTGGGACACGCTGAGGCCCTCACAAAGCCACGGCTCTTGCGCAAAGCAATGTCAAGTCATCCCTGCACGACTGAACTGAATGTGCATCCAGATGCGGGAAAGGCAGCGCGTCCACTAACCCTGCCTCCTCACGGCTGGGAGACGGATGAGCACATGGAACACGTCGTACATTTGGTTTTGTGTCACTGCGCGGCTGCTGCACGGACTCCAACCCCTGTGCAGGGAGCGTAACACGGGGAGCACAACTACCAGCAGCATCTAGATGGCTGAATGTGTGCCATTAGGCCAGGCTGTATTCAGCTGCACAGCACGGTGCTGTGAACTATCCGAGGGGCTCCTCACAATTATTTCCACCTACAGAAAGAGGTCACACAAATAACTGGATCGGGCATCCCTCACATCGCGACAATTTGGGAATCTATGAATAGAATATTATTTCTGAGCCACCTTCAGCTCAAATGCATCGATCCAGTGGTGTATTATAAGCGACAAAATGTTCCCAGCTCACTGACACTCGGGGACAGGGCGCCTCGCTTGCAGCCAATATTCAGCCTGTGCGAGGCGGACATAGCGTTTGGGCTTCATGACTCCGCAATTTGACTAGACCGCTTTCCATCGCAGGACGCGGCTCGGACATATCTGAAAAGCTCATTACCTCTAAAGTGCGGATTTCTTGATGCGTGAGGTCGTTGGACGCGGCGCATTTGGTGCGCAGCCCCTGTAAACTGGAGATGGAGATTTCAATCATATTCTGGATGAGTTCGCATTGATGTAGTGCGGCCATCGCTGCGCCACCGCCGCTGTCCCTCTTCGGCTGCTCATCACTCTCGACCATCTTCCCACCTTTAGCAGACACGCTATCCATTCCTCAGCATTGGGCACGGCTGGAAGGGCTGGAGTCAAACTGTTAAGCTCAAAGAAAACATATGCAGCGGTCCGGCGACGCAGCGACCTATTGTGGAAGTTAGCTGACAGCGAATGTCCCCAGCTCCCGATCTGGAAAAGTCAGGATGCAAACCAAAATATGAATGTGGATTTTTTTTGGGGTAAAAATCAAAAGCCGATGCTCGACGGCGACCCGGGCTGTGAAGCGGGCCAAAGTCCAGCGGCGCGCGGCTTGTCTTTTCGGTCCGTGTTGGCTACCGACGAGAGGCTACTCTCTTCCACCGACAGCTCTGGCAGAGGCTTTCACCGTCTGTCAGCTGTTGGGAACATCATGGGGCGCGGTGCAATCTGGGAAATGAAGTCACACAGGTTACAAAAAAAAAAAAAAAACCTCTCTCGTGCGCGTGCTCACACACAAACCAAGAAGAAGGAGCAACAGTAGTTGCATTAGAGCTCCAATTACTCCAGTGACTTATTATTATTATTATTTTAAGTAAATTATTCTATTATAGGAAATTACTGCACACATTAATAATGGCTGCATTCCATGTAGGCCTCTGATATCAGCCCTTTTTCATAAACACATTTGACATGTTAGGCAGGAAATGCACAGGGGTTAATAATAAAATTGCTTATGGCTGATTTTCATTCGCTGCTTCAGTTTCAGGGTCCTCGTATTGTGCATGCAG
>JAPZEA010000006.1:8663309-8675585 GCA_029783685.1 Heniochus monoceros | reverse complement strand
ATGAATCAGCTCGCTTTAAAGCCTTAACGCGGACTGTATAAACGTTCTCCTGAACTCCAGAAGGAGACTGTTTGTCCACAAGCAGCAAGACGACAAGAACAATGAGCCAGGGAATCTCACACCACCTCCTATATTTACACCAGGTCACACTTTCCTCCTGAAGAGCGAAAAGGATAATCACTTCCTGCTGGGCCACAGTCACGGGACTGACTGGGTGGAGTACAATGCCTGTGGGTGGCTTAACTACGCCAAGCAGAATCCTGCCTCCACCAATGCCGCAAGCCTCCTGAAGGACTCCCAGAAGTAAGCATCACACAGGAAGTGTCTATCTTTGGGGGGGGGTTGACACATGAATTATTACTTTGGTGGATTTTTGCCAAACTTTGGGCTGAAGTAGTGTTACTCCTGCAGGAAGATAATTAGCTCGTTGTTCATGAGCCGAGCGGGTGGAGCCACCGTTCTGTCCGGGTCCATTGCGGGCCTTGAAGGTGTTTCCCAGCTGTCCTTGCGACGGGCCACCAGCATGAGGAAGACCTTCACCACGGGGGTGGCTGCAATCAAGAAGAAGTCCTTGTGCATCCAGATAAAGCTTCAAGTGGTGAGAGGAGATGACAGAACTTCGTGCGTTTGTCTGCATGTATCGCCAGTCGCACCGAGCATCAACATCCCAGTCTGCACCTTTCTTCATTAATCACTTCCTGTTTGGTTTGCCAACACGTTACTGGAGAGCTTGACAGGATGATGCGATGAGTATATCATTTCTTATAGTTGTGGATTTGCACTGTGGTGTGCTTTGGACCTTATCGCAGTAACAAATTGCTCAATGCGGCTTTAAAGAAAATGGATGGGATGAAGGCCAGTATTTGGATTGCACTCAGAGATAGATTTGAAAATGATATCAGGCCTGGTGTTAAATGTGCTCTGAGAGGAGTTTTGCTAAGTATTTTGCTCCCAACCACGTTGCCTGACAAGAACATTATTGGATGATTCTGCGAAACCCTGCATCATGTTCACAGCCGATGTTTTTTGGCAACGTTCTGGCAAATGAATTATTAAGATATGGTTCGGGATGTTAACTGTGAGGTGTGGACTCATCCAACGCAATAATTTCCAGGAATACTGGGCTGTTTGCTCCACCAATCCTGGTATTTAAAAATTAAAGGAGCAGCAGCCAAAAAAATAATGAATAGTCCTTTCTGGCAGCAGGGAACAGAACCTTTGGAAGAGTGAGGACATAAAATTAGCATGAAAATGTGTGGATTTCTCAACACAAATGGGTAAAAACTAAAAACATTTCGCCTTATATGGAAATCCACAGCAAACTTTGACAGTATACAGGGTAATGAAAGGCATACACTGAAGCTAGACTTTACAAATTGAGATGATAAAATATGTTTTGCCTTCCAGCGTTGCCATAGAATTACTGAGTGCTTGAAAATAGCATCATACAGAATTAAGATTAGATTTATCCTGCATGTGGGTATTAAAACTCAAATTTTGCTAAATGTTAGTAAATGTAATTTTGTAAGGCGTGCATGTCAGACCCTCTTTCCATAGCATTTGTTTATTTTAAGTAAAGAAGTTAAGCTCGTGAGAAGATATTGCATTGGTTATGGCCTGCTCCAGCCAGAGTCCCTCACCCTGCTCTCTCTTTTTCAGGATGATCTCCTTGATATGGTGCGGAGGTCCAGAATTCACTTTGTTCACTGCATATTGCCCAAGGCAGACGCCCTCAAGGCTCTGAGCGGATCCCTGTTCAAAGGAGGGGAATGTGAGGCTCAAGGGGAGCATGGAGATCATGGCTTAATGCAGCTGGATGTAGCCTTGCTCCGTGCTCAGCTGCGTGGCTCCAAGCTGCTCGATGCTCTCCGGATCTACAGGCAAGGTGAGGGAGCTGCTGAAATCACATACTGAGGACAGGCAGAGAAGCACAGACCTCCTCGTCCAAATGCATAAAAGAAATCTAACCAAAATCAGCTTTTTTGCTCACACGGTCCCTCCCAAAACATCTGTACTCTTTGAACGTTATAACGTCGTTATTCAATCCTGACCTTCACAGGCTACCCCGATCACATGGTGTTCTCCGAGTTCCGACGACGCTTTGACGTGCTGGCGCCGCACCTCACCAAGAAGCATGGGAGGAATTACATTGTGAAGGACGAGAAGAGAGTAAGTCAGTCAGCGAGAGAGGAAAATGCTCAGCTCTCAGCTCTCTGTGCCCGAGCACAGCCAAGATTAATGTTGTGAGGAGGCAGCTTCATTACATCTGCCCATGATTTGTCAGCAGCCAACTGACAGAGAAATAAACCCTCATTCATCAGAGCCACTATAATGATCTAATCAACTTAACCTTATCAGCATCATGCCTGTTAAAGAGGCAGAGCAGTATTGTGGCTTAGAGAGCGCTTTTCTGAATTCAAAGCTACAAATAACCATTCCAGAAGATGCACTTATCGTTTTCCGTGATGTGAGCTTTGGAAAATAGCTGCCAAAGTTCGTCCCTGTTGCTGTGACAGTACAGGTGCTTCTCCTCTGCAGAGCTTTTGTTTTAAATTTATGAATAATGATTCTGGAAAAAAACAACCTTTAGAAGAAGTTTTATTCTTAAAAGTTAGCGAGGACGTGCTGTGCATCGGTGCAGCGGTACTATGCAAGAGAGGTACCGGTTGAAGTGCAGTGAAAAAGAATACGAAAGTTTGTTTCTGGAGAGAAATGAGAGAGAGAGAGAGAGAGAGAGAGAGAGTGAAAGAATGGGGTTGAGGAAGAGAAAAGCTCTTTTCCCCCGTGTGTGCATACTGGGGCTGAGTTTCTGTGGAAACACCGGCAAACAAAAGCCCCTCAGTGCTCGTGGCAAACCTCTCCTGGTGTAATCTAGATGTGGTCTTTCAGGCTGGAGGCTCAAGTAGAGAGGAGAGGCTGGGACAACAATACACCTACAGTATGCACATGCCGGTGGACGGACAGGGAGAGGCTCCAGGCTGGCTGAAGGTGTTCCTCTGCATAGGATTTATGTGTTCAAAGCTGCAATAGGGCCAAGACCACCGGGGGGTCATGAGGAATAAGCCAGGAGCAGGTGGATTCTGTGGGACAAGTTGTAATTGGTATTTGGTCGGGTTTGGGTGGCTCTGAGGAGCCAAACTTTTTCCCATGCTTGCCGAGTTACTTGCAAAACAAAATCCAGCCGGGTATGGATGTGATAGAGGAGAGGAAGCTGCACTGTACCATTAGTTCAGCATGGCAACATAGGGGTACTGTGGACTACTGAAGTGTTGCGGTGTCAGTAGAAGTTCCCACTGGGTCCAGCAGTTGAAAGACTTAAGTGTGTGTGTGTGTGTGTGTGTGTGTGTGTGTTTGTGTACATGTGTGCCTTTCCCCAGGCTGTGGAGGAGCTACTGGAGTCCTTGGATTTGGAGAAGAGCAGCTACCACATGGGTCTGAGTAGGGTGAGTTGTGCCACCACATTTCAATCAAATAAACAGCTTTAAAATGCTCGAATGAACCGATGCCGTGAGTTGCTGCCAGTTTCCTCCTTAAAGCTCGGCGCACGGCTCTTTTTATCCTTTTTTTTCCCTTTGTAAAGACACTTGCTGTCAGGGGGAGTGTGTCTTTCTTTACACCTGTCGCGCTTTGAGGTTTGTTTGCAATCCTTTTTTGGAGAGTCGCCAAGCCTCACCCCTTCTCCCACTCTTATAGCCAGTGGCTACCCGAGAGGCATGCCTCCACCCTGCCCGGCTCTCTGAATGTCATTCCCTCTTTCTTTTCAGGTCATTAGAGCAAATTCTCGCAACTGATGGCCCTCTTTGTTTTTCACCACGACCGCTGTAAAGTAATCACAGTAAACACTGCCTGGCACACTGAGGTCTAATCCTATCAGCTGGAAAAGTGGCCATCAGCCAGGAAGGAAATCAAAGGAAACAATAATGTACAAAACAGTGGAAGTTATGCTCGCGGATATGCGCGCTGTACAAGGCCCTTTTAAAAGACATGACACAAGAATGGTTCGGAGGCAGCTTCACATGGTGCCACACTTAGCAGTGTGAAATGGGCTCAGAAGTAGACAAGCACAGTTGGCCATTCACAAAGCATTCCAGTGGCTTCCTAGCAACCTGCCTCACTTGCATGCCAATTACACCAGCCCCAAATAACCCTGTAGCAGTGGAAGTGGCACAGCCCTCGACAGGGTAAAAATCCGCCGTTAGAGGTGGCCGCATGGCTCGAAACATCGCCACATACATTTTAGAAAGTGCTGCGTGCATCGGATGATGATGAAAGACAAGTGGCTCGCGCCCGACTGAGCAATTTGGCAGAGCAATATTCGTTGATGTCATTGAATGCATCACTCCTCCCTACTGGTTTGCAGATTCCGCCGCAGCTGCTCGATCATTTCCAGCTTCTGCTTTATTAACAGATCACATATGGGTTTGGTAATTTATAAGGCAGTGGGGCTGGTGTAGAGAGACCTTGGGTGGAGACACCATCCATCCATTTTAATAGCGTGCTGCTATCATATCTGGAATGCATTCACGGCACCTAATCCCTCTGAAGTGTGGACAGGCCGTGACACGATCCGCGTTCTATTGGCTGTTTACCTGTGTTTTACCTTTGGCCCAGATTGGATACAGACAAGGCTGATTGTGTGAGATAATAACTTAATCACAGCTTTCTCACTTAGATAAGACTCACTTGTCCATGGATTACACTGCCTCTTATTGACTTGCTGCTTCAGTGCACTTACTTACTTTTTAACTCCGCTCTGTTTTTATTTTGCTCTTACGCTTCACACCAAAGCAGGGCCTCTAAATCTAATTTCCCCACAGCCAAAATAAGCGTTACATGATCTCTCAATGATTGCATCCTTTGCTAATAAGTTCATTTGATGTTACGTGTGCGTTTGTGTTGTGCTGCAGTTGTTCTTCAGAGCTGGCACCTTGGCTAAGCTGGAGGAGCAGAGAGATGAGCAGACCAAGCGTAACCTGACGCTGTTCCAAGCAGCGTGTAGAGGCTACCTGGCACGGCAAGCCTTCAAGAAGAGAAAGGTGGGCAAGGCGTCACATCGAGAGGGACGGCTCAGTCTTAGATTAAAGTTAGCCTAAGCCCCCAAACACCAAGAATGTTCTGAATTCAATAAGGTTATGCAGTATTTCTCCATCACACATTTCTTTCAAATCATCGCTTGGATGACAGAAAATCAAATGCATTCACTTTACTATGTTGCAAGACACAAGCTGCAAATGCAAAAACAAACGTGGTACTCGCAAAGGCTGACAAATTAAGTATCAATGTCCATTTTGCCGCTCGCATGTTCTTTAATAAAGTCGTTGAGGAATGTGAGCTCCAGAGGCCTTGCTGCCTTGGAGTCCACCAGGAGTTGAGAGTTCTCTGCTCAGAGCTAATTTTATTGCCTGTTTGCTCTGCTCCTGGGGTAGATCTAACCAGCTCTGCTGTAAATCTTCAACTAATTATAAATGTGTTCTGTAAATCTATCGCCCTTACCCCCTCCCTCCCGGACTGTAATCCATCCAATCGGCTCCCCCAGGGCGACGTTTGATAGCGACACGTCCATTTATGTTGCGTTTTATCAAACTGCTCCCGTTAAACGCGGCCCTATCAAACGTGCCGCTGACTCACTCTCCCATCTGCTCCACCCATCTTCCATTTTTCTCCCAGCGTGTGATGGGTCCATCTCTCTGAACCTCATACATGTCCTCTTGTGATGTATGGAGCCCCACAGTCCTTCTCCCTCTCTGTGATTACTGTTTAAGTGAATGTGCCGCTTCAGCTGGCTAGTGATGAACCAGCAGAAACAGAATCAACATTGCTGCACTACAGCAGTGTGACATGCTGTTAGTGAGTAAATATCTTGTTCACTTGTACATGACGCCAGTGAAACTATTAAATTGTCATCTTTGCACAAATCAATATGACCTTTTATATTACTGGACTTCCAGCTCTCCTCTGTTATCACCGTTTTTACCACAAGAGTTTGAGTAATGGATGTTGGCTGAAAATGGGGAACCAAGAGAGGCCAGTTTATTTTCTTTATTAAGTTCAAAGGTCATTATTCACACAGGGAAGCAGGCTAAGAGCTCGCTGCTTCACAATCCGCTTGAACTTGAAGAAAATCAACAGCTCGAAAACCGTTCTAAATTGCCAGGCAACCATGCAATTACAAAATCCATTAACAAAGAGGCAGTTTTTTTTCCCCTCTGCCCCCGTATGACCCCTGTCTCCTGCAAATGTATCCATAACAGAAAGATGAGACTTTATTTTTATTTCATCTTTTAATTTTATTGCCCATAAACTCGGTTTAGTGTGGTCAGGTAAGATGTAACATGCAATTATGAATGCGATGAATGCTCCCACAGATTATCTATCTTACCACAGATCAATTCGGGGCTAAAGGATGATCTGGTCTAGACGCTTATTTAAACCGCGCACATGATTACACACGTTGTTTCATAGTCATGCTCGTGTTATCTCAAAAATCAATCGATTCAATTAAAAGAAACTTTATTAATCCTGAGCAGGCCAGTGAAAATGTACGTGCAGCAGAACACACACACAAGAAGATAAATTAGGGGAAATTTCAAGGACCATTTGTCTATACTTTAAAAATATATAGAAATATACATACATACAATATTTTGCAGAGTGTCAGATGAGGATTGATGCCACCGTCGGTCTGAATGGTAAATGTGCAGCTGTATGTTTGATTAGCACAAATACAAGAGACAATGTGAAACAGGTAAATAGTATCAATCTTCTGATTTATTATTAGCATGACACTCAATACTGTAGGCATGTTTTCCCATTTTTTTTGTTATTATTCCAAAGTATCCTTTCTAACAAAAAATACCCCTTCTGAAATCATAAATCAGACCTTTATAGTCCCACAATGTAGTTAAAATACGTTATGAAAATATGAGAGGATGACCCATCACTGATAAGATATTTGGATAAAAAAGCCATTCAGGCTGGGCTACCTCTAAACGTGCAGTTCATGGCCCGCTCTGTGTCGCAGGTGTTCACTGCATTGGAATAGTCCAAACATGCATTGTCAAACTGTCCAGCACTGGAACGATTTGATGATTTGAAGTCATATTACCTTCGAAGATTTGCTTTTTTTGGACTCATATCAATGCTTTTAATGTTATTATGTCAGTGTCAGATTAAAAAATGAAAGTGTGCACGACAGAGAAATCAGACATGAGGTGAGATATGGTTTGGGTTTGCTGCTCGGGCAGGTACAGTATGCTGGATGCATAACCACACAGCTGCTACATGTATGCTATATAGTGCAGTCTCTTCTCCCAAGGATTACCTGAAGGGCATTTTTTTCCCGCAGAATCTCATTCTTTTTATGTTAGTCCTGATTCAATTAGTTGACACCAGAGTAATGGAAGAGAAGCCGGCCTGTGCTGGATTATTGAGTGATTCTCATCTTCCCTTCTCTTCATGTAGAAGATTTACAGAGTGTGTTGCAGTTCAATCTTAGAATAATCATCGTATAATAACATCCAATCGTGCCCTTGCTGTTACCCTGTTATCCCTTTGTGAAAATTGATTGGGCTCCATTGCCTCTTGCACTGTTTGAAGTATCCAGTCTTAGCTGCTCCAGTGGATGATAATTTGCCTCTGGAACAGTGCGGATGAGTTCTGGTGAAGCCTCCCAGACGCTTGCTGGTTGATGTATATGGATGTGACAGAAAGTCGCAAGTTCCCTTGATTGATATTCCCTGGCATGTTACCCTTGTGAAGCTGTGCCAAGCCCATGTGACATTAAATGACAAAACCACAGTTTTTCTTGTTTTTTCCCCCTCTCTCAACCGGCTCCTCAAGGGGACAACCTGACATTATAAAAGTCTGTTATTTTGCCTCAGCAGGGACTTACCGCATTGGGAGTTTTGTCCTTCAGGTACCCTACAAATGTTTTTTTTTTTAGTTATTTGCATTTGAAATCAGTGTAAAGCAGCATGCATAAAGCTAGCTTTAACCTAGTCGTACTATATCTATTCATTTGCACCTTTTCCCGTCATTGCAGCAATGCTCCCTGAATGTTCAGCTACACCTTCATCAGACAGGGGCTTCTACAGGATATCTCATTCATTTGAAGCATGCAATCCCATAGTTCCATATCACGGGAACATGAATATCTCTCACTATAAAGCCGTGGATGAGCTCTGCATCGGTACTTTTGCAGAGTGTGAACCAGCTGCATATTTCAAGGCCATGCTAAGTAACAGCCAGGATTAAATCTCCTTTATGCGTATTAGTATTTCAGGATTGAAGTGTCATTCGATGGTGTCATGATAATGACATTAGGCCAGCCTTGATGAACCAATAGGTCCCTGATTAGACCATACACGTTATCAGCGCCGCTGTCCTTTAGCAGGGCATTGATTCATGTTGAAGAGAGATCAAAGTAACTCAGATGTCTTCCATGTACACAGACACGCCTGCGTGCATGCACAAGCGCTAAAAACTCATATATATGTATGCGGAATTGCGAGGAAGAGAATGGGACACGTTTTTTTGTCTTAACCTTGGCGCGTAATCCTAATTCACATCACACAGCTTTTCAGTTGTCACATCCTCTTAATGTGATATGAATACCAAAGTGTTTATCCACGGCGCTCATGTAATATAATCTTTTGTTTGTTCTCTATTCATTTTAGACTAAATATGACAAGTGAGACCTGTTTAAATCCTCTGTCAAAGATTTGAGGCATTTTGCTCCATGTTAAAGCTTTCACTGTGTGACAAATCCTAATTGGTCATAGAGAGTACCTTCAGGGAGAAATGTACCTGATGCTGAGAATTGTGTTGCTCTAATTGGGTTTGCCCATAATCTGCTGCTGCTAGAGAGCCTCATGCATAAGCAGCATGGAAAATGTGTAATACTTGGAATTAGCTGCCAACATGTTTGATTTAATTAATCAAAAATTAGCTTACAGCCTTGGAACACATTCTGCAGAAACTCTCCAGAGGAGGCTGGCAAGTCCTGGGATAGCTGCTAGCCAATGCACAGGCACTATACACAAGATTGAGGATTGAAATGTTTTTCAAATATTGTTCATCGGTGCTGAGGATGATATGGTAACAGCAGATGAGCTCTGTAAAGCGTCTATTCCAGTGAGTAATTAAGATTTTTTCTGGCATTGTTTCACGGACCTCTGGACGTTGTCTCCCTATGATACCTCTGCATTCAAACCATCTGTTTCCATGCGTTGCATTTAACACCATATACTGGACATATTGTTGCAGTGAAGCTATTATTATATCTGTCACACCACAACAAACACCTGCATTCCCTTTGGATCGTGTTCCTCTTTGGTGACTGCTGCTCCCTTATGTGTGTGTTTAGATTCAGGATCTGGCAATCCGCTGCATCCAGAAAAACATCAACAAGAACCGTGGCGTGAAGGACTGGCCATGGTGGAAGCTCTTCACCACAGTGCAGCCCCTCATTAAGGTCCAGCTCTCCGAGGAGCAGATGCGAGGCAAAGACGTGAGGAGACCCTTCTGTCTGATTCCTCTCAGTTAGACGGCCTCTAATCCTCTTTCAAAGTGCACTACCTGCCACGGCAGCGTGGAACTTCCTGTTATTCATTTTCGATATTTCTTGTAATACTTAATATATCATAGTTTTACCTGTGATATTACATGGAACCGATATAGCTACTCTCTGCGCTCCAGGAGGAGATACAGCAGCAGAAATCGAAGCTGGAGAGGGTGGAGAAGGAGCGAAATGAGCTGAGACTGAACACGGATCGATTGGAGAGCAGGGTGGGTCCCTTCACCTGTGACAATGCATGCTGGGAGGATGTTTTTTTGAGAATGGTGGCAGAGTTGCACTCTTTCATTTCAGTTAACGATTTGATTATAGTTTTGCGTCACACTGTGCGTGTGTGTGTGTGTGTGTGTGTGTCCAGATCGCAGACTTGTTGGCAGAACTGGCTGATGAGAGAAGCACCAGTGAGTCAGCGTCCCAGTTGCTGGAGACTGAGACATCAGAGAGACTCCGCCTGGAGAAAGACATGAAGGATCTACAGGCACATATACACACTGATATTAACACGCACTGTGGCAACATAATATTTGAAAAATTCAGATTTGAACGTGACTGACAGGCTCTCTTTTTGATTGATGTGTCTGTCGGTGCGTTCCAGGCTAAGTTTGATGCCGCGAAGAAACAGTTAGAGTCACAGGAGATGGAGGTGATGGAAGCTCGGCTCATGAAAACGTCGGAGCTCAACGGGGAGCTGGACGACGACGACGACGACGCTGGTTAGTTCAGCTGGAAGCTGCTAGCTGTCGCTCAGCGCTGACACCAAAGCCACCACAGACACCATCCACCCATGTGCTTAATTCTAAGCTCAAAGTCTGAGGAAGAACAAATTTTGAGGATGTGACTTGCGGTGACTTCATCCCACTCTTTGAAATCACAGTCCTTGCTATGAGTGTTTTTAAACATTTGCATTCAATTCCCTAATTAATTGTACTTTGTGACATTGACAGCAGCTTGCCTTCGCCTGCCTAATGGGCATGTCAGCTCAGGTCAGAAGCGTAATTTACTAAACCGCTCATACCAGCATTATGTGCACAGTTTGAAAAATCTTTCTTAGACTAATTGTAGCTTCGGGAATTAGTGTCTTTGTTTGACTGTTTCAGCAGGAGACATGGCACCGAGACTTGGTCACATCTTGCGTAATGCTATTAACTATATTTTCCAAGTTTGGGATTTACCGCTAGGGGATTAAGATGTTCCCTCCCAGGCATACAACTAATGCCTGTTGCTGATTGGTCTCCACCTGCTGGGTAAGAGAGCTCCCGCTGAGAGCATATTGTCCGCGAGACTTTTTTTTTTTTTTTTCTGATTTCACACCCCACTTCAGCCCTCCTCAGCAGACATGCCATTACAGAGCATATCAGAATTCGTAGATGAATGAGAAAATAATAGTTGGCATCAGAGCCGGTGGCCCTGCAAGTTGTCATTATGCTATATATATGCTAATGAGCAGCACTGATGGAGGAGCCGGTGTTGCTATGTGAAGGAGAAATGGACAGCCTCTAAAATGATAAGGCTTGGAAATGAACCTGAACCTGAATGTCTGCCTGGCCGCTGTTATAGTTATGATAGCCTCTGACAGCTCCAGAATTAGGGTCGGCTAAGAACTGTGGAAAGTGCCACTTAGACATGTCCTCCTCTAACTACTGTTGTGGTGTGCCCTGAATTCTCGGCTCAGGTTTATCCAAGATTAGAGCTGAAATGCAAAAGGCTGCTTTGTAGTTTCCTGACAAATTTTTTGACCTTATAGGGTCTGGGTTTGATGAAAGAAGTTTTATTTCCTGAAAGATTGTATTATTTCGCCCCTCGAATGTGATAACCATCGCAGCCAGTACAGTTCACTCCTTAATCCGCAGCATCCATCATTTCTGATCTTTTGAGCCTTTTTGTCTGTATATCCTGCTCGGCCTGCATTAAAGGCAGGAGACACCCAAAATGTCACGCAGGCAATTTTTGAATTGTGCGCCTTTCCTCCAGGAGGCGAGTGGCGGATAAAATACAACCGAGCCATTCGGGAAATGGACTTCACCAAGAAGAAACTCCAGCAGGAGTTTGATGACAAGCTGGAGACGGAGCAGCAGGGCAAGAGACATCTTGAGAGAAGGGCAAGGAACTTTTTACGATATTAAATCATTGCAAAGTTTTATTTCCGTGTTTGGCTACCACACACTTGTGTCCAGTTTTATAAACGTAATACCAATGATATGCACTAAGCTGGCATAAAAGAATAATAAAGATGTGTTTGTTTGCATGTGTTTGTGTGTGTATGCGTCTGCACACTGCAGGTGGCTGATTTGCAGACAGATAATGAGGATGTGCAGCGCTCTGTGCAGCAGCTGAAGAAGAAGTGCCAGAAGCTGACGGCTGAGCTGCAGGACACCAAGCTTCACCTGGAGGGCCTGCAGAGCCGCAACCACGATCTGGAGAAGAAACAGAGGAAGTCAGTTTCAGCCCGTCCGTCTTTCTTTCACGCGCACATTACGGAGGACATATTGCTCGTCTCTATTTGGAAGGCTGGGCACAGACACTCTGACCCACTCGGCAGAACACTAACGTTTTCTTTAATTTGAATAGTGACTGAAATGTTCTGTAATCTGTGGAATTGCATTAGCTGAGAAAATGACTCAGACTTTAAGCACTTGAGAAGCTATCGCTGTGGCAGAATGTGATCTCTCCCCTGTGGCTAATTGAAGATGCTCTGTGGGTGA
>JAPZEA010000006.1:8249383-8260394 GCA_029783685.1 Heniochus monoceros | reverse complement strand
ATGCTTTTAAGACATCACTTGTCAGGTTGGGGGCACAGGCTCTCAGGCAGCAAGTGTAGGGCTCTGAGAAGAAGAGGGGTCCAGGTTGCTTCAAAATAATGAGTTTGGTCTTGGAGAGCGGCTGAGAGCTTTTCCATAGATATGTGTTCTGCAAGGATATTTAACCAGTGTACATTCGAACTTTAACTGCTGAGTTTTGCTCAAGGTTAGAGGTTAGTTTTGGAGTAAAATTCTGATATTGAGGTTAAGCTGGTTCACCAGATCTGACTCTCTTTAAAACATAGATTTCCAAAAATCACAAGAGTTGCTGTTGTAAAACTTTGAGCAACTGTGAGGAAATTGAGTTTAACTTAATAACGTTTAAATTTGCAGTTTTCTCGGCTAAAATGCAGCTCAGAGTGCTTTACATCATACTGTATAACACATAGAGACAAATAAGCAAATGAAAATGTAGATGATACAAAGATCACAATGCAAATAAACCCTGGTAGAATAATAAGAACAAAAAATAAGATAAAAACTTTCAGTAGGATCCAGTAAAAACTTTCTACACTGTGGTTTCGATGTAACTTAACTGCGACCTTTTCCTTCTCATCTCGCTGCTTGTTGATTTTCCCGAACAGGAAACCTTCGCCATCTTCATCTTCGGAGCAGAGTTTGCACTGCGAGTCTGGGCGGCAGGATGCTGCTGCCGCTACAAAGGATGGAGGGGGAGGCTGAAGTTCGCTCGCAAGCCCCTCTGTATTTTAGGTACAAATTTATGAGCCCCAAAAATAAAAGGAAGCAAACCATCAAGGTTAGACTTCCACCTCAGTTCCACCTGAGCGGGAATGAAAACATCAGTGCATGTCATGTTATTTACCGTATTTATCTATTCAGTGTTGGCAGCTGTGACACTTGGAAGCACTTTGGATGGAACCCACTCTTCATGTGCTACAACAAAATCTTATTAAGAGCTTTTCAGCAACGTCTTTCATGTTCAATCAGCTCTTGTTAGGAACTAATTCCACAGCCTCCAAATGCATTCATCATTTCACAAAGAAGACTTAACAACTGTGTCGGGTCAGACTCATTAAGTGAAAGCCTCTCATAGAGAAACTTTCCTCCGTGTCTCCTCCGTGGCAGACATCTTTGTGCTGATTGCCTCGGTGCCGGTGGTGGCGGTGCGTAACCAGGGTAATGTGTTGGCCACGTCCCTGCGCAGCCTGCGCTTCCTGCAGATCCTGCGGATGCTGCGCATGGACCGGAGAGGAGGAACCTGGAAACTGCTGGGGTCCGCCATCTACGCACACAGTAAGGTGAGAATGGACAGGCCTCTCCCGGTGTGATACGACTGTTCGTTAACAGCTGTGAGTGATGCATCACAATAGACAGTATGAACTGAAGGAAGAGGAGGAATCTAGCAAATTACTTTTGAATAAAGAAAAGCAGTAAGCAGTAAGATTTCTATTGATTGATTTCTATCAGTGATGTTGATCTACATGTTAATCTCTGCAGGATGTGTGTGTGTTTAGGTTTGCTGTGACTGTGTGACCCCTCAGACATGTTGTAGAGTTACGCACTGGACACAGTGATATGTCAGGAATAAGCATCTTTCATGGCTGAAATTGGACGAAGGTATTTTACGTCAGCAGAGAAAGACAGAGAGAGAGCTCACCTCTAAAGATGCTTCAAAGACTTAAACGTTTATGAGGACAGGCCTCCATCGATTTGAGAGAAAAACATCACATGGAAATGTTGTTAATGTCCATACAGCAAGTGAACCCTGTAACGTCTGAGGTACGGCTAAAGAAATGTGTTTGTGTAGGAGCTGATCACAGCCTGGTACATCGGCTTCCTGTCTCTGATCCTGGCGTCTTTCCTGGTCTACCTGGTGGAGAAGGACGACGTCTCCATGGACGTGTCCAACCACGAAAACCCCACCGCTCAGCCCAAACCGCAGGACTTCGACACCTACGCCGATGCACTGTGGTGGGGGCTGGTACGCACGTTACGTTACGTTTCTGTATGGAGCTACCAGACCAAGAAAACATTATTTTAATGATCAATATTTGTTCTTTCTGTGTAAACTTCTGTGTAAAAACTGTGGCAGAGAGCTACCATATGATTGGTCAGTCTGACCTGCTTCCTGGATGCAGGTTGTCTTCTTCCATGACGCGCTACATAAAAAGAACAAAATAATGTGTCTGATGCTTGTTTTCTTGTGTCTGATCCTGGCTTCAGGGAATTAAATCCATCTGCTCTCTCTGCAAAAAGCACAGGACGAAATGATGGAAAACAAATCTCCATCTTAACCAGAGATTTAACCTGTTGTTGATTCCTAAAGAACTTAATCCTGTTTTTCTAAGTGCAAGTGACCAAATCTGCCAGTGGGCTGAGATTATTCCACCAGCAAGTCCCGTCTTCATGAAACCAGACATTGTTTGGATTTAGATTCTTTGATTCTGATTCATTTCAACGAATTCCTAAAACAACTGAAATTATTGAAGAACAAGTGAAAATGTTTGTCCACAATGGCAGAATTCATTCTGTCTGATCTTTTGATCTTAAACATTGAATCTAAGACTTAATGACTTGTTAAATGGATGTTTTTTGCTGTAAGTAATTCAGATATCTATCAAGTTGGGCTTGGTGGGCAGATTACGCTCAGCCAAATGATCAACTGATGATATTTTGGCTGTGATTCAAATCTCAGACTTCTGCCAAAAAACAATTAGCAGTTTTCATTATCTGACATTCTGCTGCATTCATGTATCGTTTCCTCTAACGTTCACGACCTCAAGGTAAGATGCTGAACTATGTGTTTTGAGCCGGTAGCCTGTGGTAGAGTTGCCCGGTCTTGGCCGAGCTTCGTGCTCTGATGAATGCCTTCTAGTCTCGTTAGAGAGACGGTCCTTCAGCCAGGAGACCAGAGTTCAGCTTCTATGACAGCAGGCATCTGCTGCAAGTGTCCTTGAGCAAGACAGTCCACTGTAACCAGCTGCGTACTGTAGGCCATGTTGTGACCCTTTAAAACACTGAAGTGCCCTTCAGTGGATCGATGCAGATGTCACAGAGGTCACTGTGCGTCACAAACAGCTCCTGCCTCACTGCTCTTATTGGTTGATGAATCCCTCAGACGGTCCTCGTCGACATCTGACCATAAGTTTGGATACTTTGAGAGAAAAGTGTAATCTTTATTTGTCATCTGGTTTTAACTTTATCTTAATTTTACCTTAATTTGCTCTTACCTCTGACAGCAGCCTGCTATTGCTTTGTGTGTCAAAGCAATAGTTCTGTCCAAATAAAGTAACTATTATTGACATCTATTCACTTAAATTCCCACAGTCCACTGTAGGAGTGTGGCCATGCCTCACTCCTGTATTCATTTCACCATAGAGCCACACTGATCACATGACTGCAAGCGGCCTTCCATCATGTCACCTGTTGTCACTTTGTAGACTTTTTCTTTCTGCTTTCAGCGCAACTCTGAATCCAGAGTGCTTCAAGTGAAACGTGCACCTGCTGGCCACACTGTGAAAACACACACTAACACCCTCTGCACAGCCTGAAGTCCCACTTTTTACAGCCTCAGTCTGCCGCCCTGTGTCCAGAAGGAGCGCTCCGAATGTGGGGAGCTTATTGGACACTTGAGTGATGCAGCCTCGAGTCTGTGGGGACAAACGTAAAGCTTCCTTGTACAAGCTGTCACACAAATCCCAAAGTCTGAATTAGTGCCAACACAAAGCTGCACCTTTAAAAGAAAAATACACCCTAAAATACAATTTACATTTCACTTCTAGCACACTGTACAGCTCAGTTTTTAAATGGTACAGACTGGACCCAGTCTCTTCTTCAGATGAACACTAAAGTGACAATGATGGGATCAAAGACAGATCCTAGAACAGTTAATTGTAAGCTGCTGTGACCGTTTTTTTCCAATCGGAAAAAAAACTAATAAATTTGGTCTGGGTGGAGCTTTCCAAATTATGCCAATCTTTCTAATGATCGTTAGAAAATTGGCATATCAGTGTCACATCATCAGTTGGAGGAGTGTTTTTCCTCAATTTCCTGCTATGAGAGACTTGTTGGTACTGACTGATGCCCAACATTATTGGAAAAGTAGATCACCATTTCCGTTTTAGGGTAGATTTTCCGTATAAAACGCACGGAAACAACCATGCCTTCACGCGCTCCCAACATCACAACACGAGCGAGGGAGGAGAGAGAGCTGTTTACATTGTGAAGCGCACCTCAGATTTCCAGTGATCCAGCTGCACCACCGGGACAGCAGCTGTCTCCCTTTACAGCCACTTTCTGTCCGTCAAACCGTCACCAATTTACGCTTTACGCACAGTCATGATTTTGACGCACAGGTGAACTTCTTCGCCTCAACGCGCCTCGACCAGAACTCCGGAAGGGAAAAAGTGTTGGAAGACTGAAAGAACAGCCACCTCGTCTGTTTCACCCTCTCCTCCTCAGTGTTTTCTCTTAATTGCGCGGAGCTGAGCGGGTCATCAGAGCCATGTCCAGGAAGAAGGCAGTGAAAGGCAAAGGGAGCTCCAAGAGCCCCAAGGCGTCGCCGAGCAGCGGCAGGGACGGCGGGAGGACGGGGAGAGGTCTGGCCGCCGCTGCCGCTCCGTCCTCCGCGCTGGTTTATCCCAGCAGACCGTCCCTCAGCAACAGCGGAGAGTTTTATGACATCGCCTTCAAGGTGAGCCGAGAGTTTAACGAGAGATTCTGGGAACATTTCTTCAATCAGGCAGCCAATTAGGAAATGCGCACGGGTGCGAGGTTTGAGGAAGCCAATTAACACCGCTTTTAAAACGGAGAGGAGTCCCCGGGTGGTCTGCAAAGTTAACATTCTGCTTGTTCTGTGCAAGAAAACAGAGTAGGTGTGTGTCGAGCTGATGATTTGCTTTTGAAAGCAGCAGCAGCACTTGTCTTTAAAAATAAAATGAAGGTGTGTTCGGTTCGATGTTATGTTGTTGTTCCTCCTAAAAACCATGTAGAGGTTTTTAAGGAGACAGGTGAGTATGGAGACCCATCACCGCCAAGAAAAGAAAAGCATACGGCCCATATGTAAAGGTAGAATGATTGTGAAAATTAAGCTATTCCATATTTTGATTTAGTGTCTTATAATTTTGATGGCTGTTAAAATTCAATTCACAATTTTGACTCCAAGTTAAATTTTTGCTTCAGGCCCTGAGAGAATTGATTCAGGAAGTTAAAATTAGTTGTAAATTCTAATTAAAAAAAGTTAATATATGACATATTTCATAACTTTGTATATTTAGTTTGAGTATTTTTATTTTTTTAGTGTGCGTGAAATTCATTTTTTCCCTTATCTTGGCAGAAACGGGCTCCCATAGAGGTGCATATGTACTTGATATCGTGCATCTCTGAGCAGGCTTGCTGGAAAAGTTCATTTCATCATTATTTCCCACAGACAGCACGGTGCCAAAATGCATGATAGATTGTTTTGTCCTTACAGGTAGATTCATCCCCAGCTGTGTGATTTCATCATGTTTAATCCTCAGATTCCTCTCACGTATATAAAATACAATAAGGTGCATCCACTGCGTCTGCTCTGTTCCCTGCAAATGCTAAAGTTTGGGAACTACAGTATATTGGCCAGCAGGAGGATTAAGTGGTGTGTACCACGGCTATAGCATAGTGCAATAACACGAAAGAGATGGTGGGGAGGGGTTTCTATTATGTATGAGATGAGTTACCAGCAGCACTGGAGGAGGCTTTTTGTTTAGCAGTGGACGTAATGACCAAAACATCAGGCTGTGGCTACACACCCCAAAATACATCAGCCAGTTTCTGTTACCAAACCTCCATGTTAAAAACATCAGAAATAAAAGTCCTTTACTTGTTAAAATGCTGTATACCTACACAGGATATGTGTCAAATAGCCTGTGTGCATCTATCCCCGGTCAGAAATGTATTTTATCCTTTTTTTTAAAGTCACTCTGAGCTTGTTTGTCATCTACAAAAGACCCACAATGCCTCTGCAGGAATATCAGCTGCTAACAGTAAAACACATCCAGTCCACGCTGATAATCGATGAATCGTTTCAGGCTTTTATTCAAACCAAACTGCTGAAATTCCTCCCAGCTTTTCAAATGTGCTTTGCTCTGTCTTGTGTAACATTTAATACTGAATGTCCTCAGGCTTTGGGCTGTTGTTTCAACAAAACAAGACATTTCAAGATGTGGCCTTGGGCTTCCGTGGACTAAGTGACTAACCAGTTGAAACAAACCATCAATAGATGCATCGATATTGAAACTGATCGTTGGTTGCAGCCCTACTGGCTGTACAGAACATTCAATATAATTAAGGAAGTGTGAAATGGAGATGATGATGATAATCTGTATTGAGCATATGCAAATTTAAATTTTCATCATGTGGGTTGGCTGCTGGTGTTAATTTTGCATCCTGTGTAACAACTGTTGCTATGACAGGCAGCCAAAATCACTGCTCTGTGCTCAGCAGGTCAGTGTCACAAACACAGTGGGCTTTCATACCTGAGTTTTAAAAGAATTAACACGTGCAGCACAACGCATGGATGCAACACAAACATACCAAATGGCTCAAACGTGAGCCGAGCTTTGTGTTGATGGGAATGTGGGGAAACAAACGCACTCTGGTCCCGTCTTTCTCTCTCTCTCTGTCCCATTGGTCTGTACAATCTGCTCTCTCCCACTGTAGTGAGTGTAACGCTCTGTTTCCTCTCTAGATGGGAGTTTGGGGAGTGCGCATGTCTCGTCTCTGCGTGTGTGTTAAACTAAAATTGTGTATTCGTAGATACGTTTTCAGCTGAGCTGTTTCCCTCCTCCGCCTCCAACACGTTCACACACACACACACACACACACACACACACACACACACAAAAGGCTTGACTTGTAGCATCTGAGCCTGTTCTCCTTCTGTGTGTGTGTCTCAGGTGATGCTGGTGGGGGATTCAGGTGTCGGGAAGACCTGTCTGCTGGTTCGCTTCAAAGATGGAGCCTTTCTGACCGGGAGCTTCATCTCCACCGTGGGCATCGACTTCAGGGTAAGCACACACACACACACACACACACACACACACACACACACACACACAACAACAAAAAAAAACAAAAAAACAGAACTGAGCTCTATTTTCATCATGGCTCGTACCGCTGCCAGGGCGTCTGTCGGTTAGCGAGTAGCCCAGGTTTGCTATTTCCTGCTGGGCTTGGAGAGAAGCCTTCCAGCGGGGATCTGGCCTGTCCACAGCCAGCTCGTGGAAGCTGTTGGACTGGAGAATCTGAGTGGTGGCGTAGGGGGTGGGCTGACTGCCTCGCGCTGGGCTGCTGTAGCCTGCCTTCCCCATGAAGTCAATACTGCTGTAGATGGCACCATCAGACAGCATGGTGCCCGTCTTCTCCACTGCCGCGGATGGTAAAACATCTGAGACAAAAGAGGAGGGTGACAGACCGAGGAGGGGAAAGGAAAAGGCATCATGGAGAGATAAGTTGACATGAAGTTAACGATCTTTAAGGTCATTAACACTCCCTGCTGCTCTGGCACTCGGTATTAGTTAAATACAGGTCTCAAATGGACTTGATATAAATGAAAGTGATTATCTACAACCATAATTAGCATGCAACACACTGTGGAAGCCCGGTGGAGTGTTCACAAGAGGGATATTCAAACAGCGCTAACCTTCAGCTCTACTGTCTTGCACACATAAAGCCTGCAGCTCATCAGGGTTCCAATGGGCTGAGGGAACATGCAAACACACAAATACACAATACAAACACACGGACTTATTCATACATATCAATCTCATACAAACTTGTAAAATGCACAATGGCAGTGCATGAGAAAGAACGTCGGGCAAAAAAGTATAGCAAACACCACAAACTTAAGCCAAATATCAGGCTTGTCAAATCACGTTAGTAAAGCATAGCCCTCAAAGGCTCTTTTAATTTGTGTGCCTCTGTTTGTTTGTGTGTGTGCATGCTTATGTGTGATGTCCTGTCACTGTGCTTCCCAATGGATGAACATCAAAACTGTCCGACCGGGCATCGCTAAAACTGTATTTTCCACCACCCGAGCCTGTTTGTGTTCCTTACCTCCTCGGCCAAAGTTGCCGCTGCCCTTTGGACTCCCTAAGCCGCCATTAGCCGGCAGGCTCGTGGACGGCCAGGAGTCAGCCAACCAGGGGAGGCCTGGGTCGCCCGCTTTCAACAGCCCCGGACGACTGCGAGGGGTTGTTCGTGGGGAGAGACAGAGAGGAGAGGCACCGGTGACATAGTTAAATATCTAGCTTACACCGTAACAGTATTGCTCATTTTCTTCCTGCTGCATCAACAACAAATTGATGTGAAAACTCATTCAGCATATTCTCGCCTGTGGAGCAGCCCGGCGCACGGGCGACGATAAACAACAGAGAGACATAAAATGGCAAGTCTATAAATCAGACTTCTGCCTCCCCTTAACTCCACCACCCCTAACTCTCCCCGGAGATACAAGGCAGGCCTAAATACACACTAAATCCACTTTAGAGCCTTAGCACAACAGAAATTTACATTTTAAATTGAGAATCATGGGCAGCCTCTGGCAGATCAGCTACACTGGTGCACTGTCTCCATAGCAACAGAGACAGCAAAAGCCCATTAGGTGGTTTAGTAAAGCTACCGTGTCATTTTGTCTTAGTGAAATACAATGGTCATGAATACAGGCTTTGACTTCAAGGCAGGAAAGTTGTGGGCAGCAATTCAGGGAGGGAGAAAACAGGCAATTTACAACCGCTTCGTATCAGCTGCTGTAAAAATGGCAAAACATTCGCATGCCTCGCGCATCCTGCTCGCATATGTTTACTTAATGTGAGGCTACACAGTGAATCTTCCACTGTGCCTGAGCCGCAGAGCGTCAGGGGAATTGTTCACAGCTGACTTGGTGATGGCTCAAAGGTGTTCAAACAATTACGTCAATAATTTCCATTTTAAAATACACACGCACATACATGGATTTGCATACATTTGCTCAGAAAAACACATGCCAGCACCAACACAATGGCACATATGTGAGTATACGGCGGGAAGGAGCACGCTAATGCACACAAAGGGGGTTAGGCAAGAAAGTTTATTTTTAGTGCATTATTTGTAACATTTGTTCTAGCTCTGGGCTTGTCTGCTTGTTTAGGTGTGACAAAAGGGAAAGAGGGAATGAAGAAAAAGAGGAGAGCCTTTATTCTTTCACTTTCTGCAAAGCAAATGTGCCCCCGTCTCTTGTTGTTTCGCTGCACTTTGATATTCAGTGGATACAAAGGTAGGCTTCACTTTGAGCATTTTGAGCATGCCGGAAATTCTCATGGTCACCGAGCGGAGTCTCAAGGTCCAACACTTTGCTGCATGCGAGCCATCGCAGTGCACTGAGCGCCAAGCTTTCCAAACAGCACATTCATCACCTCTCCCCTCCTCCCACGACCTCTCACTCTGCCAGCAGCCCAAGATGAACTGAGCGAGAGCCAGTGAACAAAACAGCGGCCCACCTGCATTAATTGGTAGCACTCACTTCAAAGGAGTGATTAATGATTTCATCAAGTGTACATCAGTGCAAATCATACACCGATATGAGCAAGCAGCGGGGATATTGGAACACGTATGCAAATTGCATTCATCATGAAAGAACTCTTCATTACAGGTATTACAATGGGCTCGTGTCACCGAGAAGGCAGACGGCGCGGTGCATTGCGTTGCACTCATGTCAAACGTCAGTGGGAAAGCTCGACCGTGGGGTTTCTGGTTTTTGAAAGTTAATTTAAATTCTCACCTTCCATTTCTGATCAGGCCTCTGTCTCTTTGGAACGTAACTTGCAGAGAAAAGAGGGAGGGCAGAGAAAAAGCAGTTAAATGATTTGGTCTAAAAACGTACAGCACCACCATAAATTTCAATGACATTACTGCTGTCAAGAATAGAAATAATGCACAAATGTACAGACATACCTGCACGGGTAAAGGTGAAGGACTGAACTGCAATTCAAAACACGGGGAGAGTGTTTAAAAGGTAGGTGAAGTGTCAGGAATCATATAATAAATCAAATGCAGCTGCAGCCACACGAAGCAAACAAAACATTCATGAAATCAGGTGTGGAAATATGGATGGAGTCCTTTCATCCTTGCTCTCATTGTTCATTTATCACCGCTGGTGTGTCAGCAGCGATCACATTTTAATGAAACTCGGGGCAGTAATGCATCTAAGCACGGCATTACAGCGTTTTCTGAATTACGTTGATTGCCCTGAGGGATAAAGTTCAAATGAAGGTGACACATTTGACCCCTTTCGCCCCGGGGCATCTGAATCACTCTCTTTAATTATTTCTCCCAAAGTACAAATTGGAGCATGAAAGCCGCCTCAAAACGAGAGAGAAAACAAGAGGCTTATTCCGAAATTAAATATTTTATTATATGACAAATGTGACAGCTCGCACACAACAAAAAAGCACCTGATGCTCCTTTTAAGTATTTGATATTACTCTAATATCATTGAAGCTGGTTCAATAATATCTAGCATATGAAAAGAAATCATTTACTTTTTTATATCTTAACCGTTCCTTAAAAGTTGCTGTATTTTTTTTTTTCTACGATGGGAATGTGGTGTTGTGGAATTAAACTCCTCAATTTGTTTTGAGAGAAAGGATCAGAGAACCAGCACTCAATCATGTAAATCCCTATTGAATTAGGAAATCACAGCACTCTCTCCCCAAGCCACTACAATGAAAGCTGCAATGCACATTATGATAATGGCACACAGCTATATGCTTGACTCACAGAGTGATAAGAATATTTCATACGTAAACCTAGACGCGCCTCGTGTTAATGTGCAAACAACACCAGCCATGGTCTGATAATGGAAGGGGATGTTAAATTACTTATCTCGCATGAATGTATTAGAGTGTTGAGGTGCGGTGCTGATGGAAGCATAGATGAGGTGGAGGGACTCCACTGCAGGGAAGGGGATGCTGAAGACACTGAAGAGCGAGACAAAGCG
>JAPZEA010000006.1:8219715-8243269 GCA_029783685.1 Heniochus monoceros | reverse complement strand
CATCACTACATCACTTTATCCTGTGAGACAGAAGTATTTTGTCGTAATTTGTGCCAAATTTGAAGAAATTCCCTCAATGCATCTCTGTGATATCACGTTTACAACATGGATGGATAACCCGACAGCATAACGCCCCCGGCCATAAGTCAATAAGATGAAGCAGAATAAGACGCAGCAGAATAAAAAATCATAGAGCGGCTGCAGTGCCGTACAAGGTCAATAACAAATAAATAAATAGTCCCAATTTTGATTTAAGAAAACTTTTCTGCTTGCCATTTTCCTCTTGAGTATCATCACAGGCTGGTTTTAATCTCTGGTTTATATAACTGGCATTATTTATGTTACACACTACTTCTTCATACAGCCAGCAGGATCTATTGTCAGGTGCAACTGAAGAGGAAAGCATTGTGAAAAAACTAAATTACAAATAGTCTCATTTAACCTTGAGTACAGTACAGATTAGACTCAAATAAATCTCTAAATGGTTCAATGTCTGATCATTATAAAAACTTAACTACTGCTATGTAAACAGGCCAAAAGCAATGGAGGAATTCAGTCAGGCACACAGTATGAAGAGATATTTTAAAAACAAATCTTACTAGAGAAATGTAGTTTTAAATGCAGACAGATAACTGCATTAATGAGGAAAATGTGGGGGATGAAGCCAGCTGACATCCTGATGTGACATGTCTAATAGTGGGGAAATAGAGATAACTGCCAACAAATTCAACTGAAGGCTATAGATATAATTAAAGATGCACTGTAATTATGTTGTATACTTAAAGATTTTTTTTTTAGATGATCACTCAGCACTAGAAAAGCCACCAGTCTGAAATATGTTATGGAGAAAATCCAGATTAGTTGGCTAACTAACGATAAACTACATGTTTTGGGTGAGCCAAACTGCTTGTAACCCAACCTTAATTTTGAATCACTCAGCAGTTTTTCTACCTAGACAATGTACACTCACTTTGATGGTGATATTAGTAGATTCAATGAATTAGAAGGCATCCGGAGAGAGTAGACCTCCACACCAAGGCTAATAGTCCTTGCATCTATGATATGCAAATGTGCGAGTGCTTGTTCAAACGTTTCCTAAATATCTCTGGTGGAGTTTATTGCAGACAATTCTCAATCGGATGTAAGGAAAGGGTATAATTAGTTGCATGATCTGTGTGATTTGTGTGTTTACCTTTCCATAGCCACACCTTAGTTTGAGGACAAAAGCGATGTTAGAGTTGTACCAGTTCTCCAATGAAACCACTGTCCCCGAGTGCTCCATAATAACTGCTTTCTGTATGACGTTTCAGCGACAACATGTGATGGCCATCCCAGAGGATTACTGCTCAATGTGGATTGTGATACGGCGTCATCGTATTTCTACATTTGGCTTTTTCTACAATTGTTTCCGCTCCAAAATTTAATGGGTTCTTCCTTAACCCACACCCTTAAGCTACACCCTTCCAACAAGTTTCGTGAAAACTGGGCCAGTAGTTTTTCCGTAATCCTGCTGACTGACACGCCAACAAACAGGTCCATAAACATAACCTCCTTGGCGGTGGTAACAAAGACTTGCTCTAAAGGTTTGAGCAGCTGACATCTCTGTGTGAATTGTAATCAAATTTAGCTGAATATTACAGTTGAATTGTTGGAAGTAAACAAACATTCACATGAATCGAGGCTTAATGAAGTGCATTATGTCATCTGACAGTGGAAACGCTTGCTACAGTAAATTACTTTTATTCATGCAAACTGTGCCTGTCACAGAGTACTCATTTTCCGTGAAATACTACTAGGAATGGCTTTAGTAGTAACTCCTTTTCAGCACAGTCTCAACATCATTCCCCAATATTTGTACAAAGGACCATCATGATTTTGTCAAGCCTAAATATTGGTGACCAGTCTAAACTGGGAATTCGACCCACCCATGAGTACAAATAAATAATCAAATTGCAGCTTGTCTGCGGCAACAGTTGATGCGGAGGATGAAAACTCTCACATCGTGGCCAGAGTGTAAGCAAACCTGAATCTTAAAACCCCGACAAGGTGCCAGATTGATTTTTCCTGTGCTCAAAGAGGAGAAACAAGAGCAGCTCCATTAACATGCTCAGCCATTCCACTCTGCCATGATTTCTGAATTACAAAAGCCAGTCACTAACATTCTCAAAACACTTCTCATTATCTCTGCTCACTTCCTTCCATAATTGAGACACTCTGTCTCAATGCAAGTCGATATAGTAACAGCAGCATCTACTGTGGCACACTTGTTCGTGTTTGTGGGCAATTGTAAAGTAGGCTCATTGAGTGAGTACTTAATCTCTCTGTGGAAAGACTTCAGGTTGAAATCTGTCATGAATTTAAATTAATATATCATCATATCCATCTATATTGGTGGAGTGTGGTTTAACACTAATATGGCACATTTGTGGTTGGGGGATGCTTTTCATACTCTGCTCCTGAGAAATGTTCCTGTTCCTGTTCCTCTAACCTCATCAGTTCAGTGAATAATACATTTGCATCCATGTCAGTAAATGACATGCCAACTGGGGTGTTACATTTTCTAACTGCTCACAGTTGGATTTGGTATTGCATCTGTGCAAGTCCTGAAACTTGCCAATGGAAAATGATACTAAACTGAGAGTAGAAAAATGAAAAACAATACCAGGCCTTATTTATCAGCTGTCTGGGAGCTACTCAGACTACAGAGACAAGGTCAAAGGGGGGCTGGATGATGGTTATACTATTACAGGAACAACTGCCTTGTTTATAAGTAAGATGCTTTCTATCAGCTACTGGTGTCAGCTACAAACAGTCCAATAAGTTTCTGATTTGTTGTTTGTTCTCATTACACCAGCTGTCGGTAACAACTCACTGTATTATACGCAAATGAACAGCAAGTTAAGCACAACATAGTCACATGCAAAACAAATTAAATTCATTAAATAGTTACTTTAGCAACAAAATATGCTAATTGGGCTCATTTGAAGTTGCAGGAGGGAAGAATCTCTTTTAAAAAATGACATTTTGTGGAGGCGGTTAATGACAGGTGGTGTTGATGTGTGCTGATCACTGTGGACGCTGTTGTGCCTTCTGTTAATATGTGATAAAACAGGTTTAGCATTGTCAGATAAGTATAGCAGGAAGGTTGGGAGTGACAATTAACTTCACACCTAACCAAAACGACTAACTAAACACTACTGTAGAAATATCACAATGATTTCATTGTGATAGTGACTAATCTTTAGTCACTGGACTGTTCAAAGTAAACAACCCAGACTTGGAGTCGACTTCCAATTTTGACATGACATTTGATTTTTATCAGACTCGGGAATCAGCTGCGATGTTGGGGGTTTGGCTAGCCGGTAAACTCGGCAGGCTCGAGCTCTTTCTCATGAGAGGATAATCAGCGCGACCGTCGCGTCTGACTGCCTCCAGTTAGCTCGGCTGAAGTCAGGCTTCAAGTCAAGATTATTAACTTATGTGAAGACCCCACTGAGTTTTTCACTCTACTGTATATGCCAGAATTTGCCACAGCTACTACAAACACTTTGTTAAAGGGTTCATGTCAGTTTATTCTAATATCAAGGCGCTATCATGCTATTTTGTGTTTACAATTACAAACTACAGAGGGGACCTTGCAAAGAAGACAAATGTATCAGATGCTATTACACAAGTAATATAATAAGCAGCATATCTGAAGATAAACAGCAACACTTGCTATAAACCTTCACACGCCAAATGTAGGATTCTATTAAGGTTTTAAGATGAACAGATTAGCAATATATGTTGTGCCACATTTTCTGCCTAAGAAGCTAAATCCAGGTGTATGTGGAATAAATAAAGAGAAAATCAACAGGCGAGCTTCAAGATGTGAACCGCAACGCCACAACAAGTAATTTAAAGTGCACTTCAGCACTTCACAGCCATGTGCCACACAGCCACTGTGAAGATTTTGGTCTAAAACTACATCCTGTTTCTGCTGAACACAATTTACACCTCGACACCTGAACTTTACTGCCATTTCAAGACAATTAATGGCACAAGTTTGCATATTTTTTAAAAATGCAGTTTGCTTGCAAGTACACGTTTATTCAGAAATCATATGTTTTGTTTCAGGTTTGATGTTTCTCCATTTCTTCCCCTCATTCTTGACACAAGTCAAGCTTTTGCTGATATGCCTTTTGGTGGAAACTATGGGTGGAATCTTTGTTTAAAGAGAGAAGACAGTGCACAAGAAAAACAACAACAACTAAAACTTAACTTTATGTGGTCCTTATTTCATTGTGGATAAATTAGCTAAAAAATAAATGAAATAAATTTAAAAAGTAAACATTTGTTCAACAATATTTTCCCCATCAATCAACGTCATGCTTAAAAAATCCATAATATAAACAGAAACGGGGTTACATAAATATGTTGGGCAAAGTAAGCTTGTTTTTCTACTTAAATACTAACTGACAAATGAGAGAGAAGGAAGAGCTGTGAAAGGACAAGGCCTGAGGCCAAACAGCAGACAGCCCCTTGTCTAACACTGGTGGGTGTGTGTGTGTGTGAGTGAGAGGGAGTGAGACAGAGAGGGCATTAAGGGAGGAAATGAGGCATGGCTGCTCTACTGTGTGTTTGTCTCCCCCTGCTGGTAGGAAGGCTGTACTAACCACATGTAAGGCTGCGAAATGTTCAACCTGGAAGAATTGAATTAGCTTCTATTTCTGTGTGATATTGTTACTGTTTTAACTTAATTATGTAGTATGGATATATATATAGACCTGCTAATTTATAGGTTTGCTCTTTCATTTAATCAGGACTGTTCTTCAGGAGGAGTCGAATGAGTCATTTTGGGCACTTGTAGATTACAGATACACAACATATAAACTGCTCTTCTATTCTCTGCTATAAGAGGCAAAATAACTAAATGGACTGAAACATAACAGCATTCACAGGCTGCAAAACATAAGATCTACAATTTCTGTTTGACTGTTGTTTTTTTTGTTACTTTCGCAGGATGAGTATAAGCCCGATGCTGACATTTCAGAGGTGGATCTGAAGAATGCAGTACGCATCCACCATTCTTTAGCCACTCGTGCTACAGACTACAGCAAGAGAGCCAACGTACTGAAGCTCAAAACCTCAGACTGGAGAGTTTTTCTGCTGCAGGCCCCGTAAGTCATGCCAGTCCAATTTGAGATGTTTTCATTACGCTTCAGAAAGTCGAAACTCAAAAGTACAGGAAAGAAGACAAATACAAACTATGTGAAATCTGAAATTTTTTGCATGTTTTCAACTTATGGCATCGCCCAAAGATCATTACACATTTCAGTGGATTGTCTCTTGAATAGCATGAGCTGGTGTTGATGGATGTATGGTGATGATGAACTGTTTAAGGGACTGTTTATTACTTTTACATATTGCATTTATTACCTCATATTGCATTTATTTTATAATGCTTTAATGTGTCCAGGTTGTGTTTCCTTGTTTACTGTTTCTTGTATTCTTTTTTACTTTATGTGTGTTATTGTGTTGTGTGTTGTAGAGGAGCTGCTGCTGCACTGTAATTTCCCACCTTGGGATCAATAAAGTATATCTATCTATCTATCTATCTATCTAGATCTCTTCTAATTCGTATTTCGGCATGTTTTCTAATTGTCTGAGTTGATGTGTTATGAACCTGGTAGTGGAAATCTGGCATGGGCCCTAGCACTGTCTGGATGGATGTGCTTGTTTTTGCATCGTACTCATCTGAGTCATTGAGAGTGGCTCCTTTCTGATGCTCTCTTTCTGGCATCCTGCAGCCATCTTCTTTGGGCCTGGCAGGGGCTTGTCGGTACTGGCTTCATCTGTCCCAGTTTGTCTTTGATGCAGTGATTCATATGATACCACGCTCCTTCCACCTGGACAGCCGTTGGCGTTGCCCTTGCAACTGTGTAAGGTCCTTCGTGTCTAGGCTCGTGCCACTTCCGTCGGTAGACGTTCACGTACACCTGATCTCCTGGCACCACCGGTCGGGCCGGGTCCTGGTCCTGGTTGGCCTCACGAGCTTTTCCTGCAAGTATATAGATCTATGGCTAGCAGTTAGTTGTTTCATATATGCTTTTAGCTCATCTTGCAATTGTTTAAGCAACGGCCCTTTGTAAGGACCTCTTAGTTGAGGTGCTGGCATACTGCCAGTAAGCATTTCATGCGGGGTTAAATGTTTACTTCCTGTGCGTCTGCATGTGGTAGCTCATTAGTGCTATTGGCAAAGCGTCAACCCAGTTCAGATTAGTAGAAGCACATATCTTATCAGCTTTGCTTTTAAGGTACCGTTGATTCTCTCAACCATCCCTTGACTTTGTAGATGATAGATAGGTCCTAATTTCTGCTTGATTTTTAACTGTTGCAAAATACCTCAAGCAACTTATCGTTTTATTTTCTTTAACACCTCCCCCCTAGCACAGTGACCTGCACTGTGCACTTCGGAGATCAAAATGGTAATAGCGTCACAGGCACCACCAGGAGGCCGTCGTGCGACCTCCACAGCCCTGTCTCATTCACCGTAGCCACCAGCCTGTCAGGCCCATGTCTGGTACGTCCTCACATGCAATGAGAAAGTGCTGATCTGTGCAGTCTAAGACCTTTTATGGCAATACTAAAATCCCAATTTAACATTTCCCCCTTTTGACAAGATTTTATCTTGTCAATCAAATAGAAGGTAGGAACGTTATCTGTATTGTACTGCATACTTCTGCAGCGAGCATTCCAGCAGGGGCCCCAAACCTGCAAAACAACCAACCGCATCAGAGTGCAGCACAATTAAATAGGAGATTTTCCATTATCTCCCTTTTGATATAATTTCATTATACTGAAAATAAGGCACTTGATATATATACAGAACTAAAAACCTTAAAAATAAGTAATACAAAAAGTAGAAAAATCAGTGTAAATCAATGTAAACTATATGTAGGCAAATATGTGTAAGCTGTTCTTCATTGCAGTTACTAGCAGCAAGTGATTCTGTATTGTATTGCCTCTCCCATTTTCAGAAATTTTAGAAATTTGTTTCAAGAACTCTGGGTACTTGGTCCCAATCAAGGCTGTTGGCACGATACCCATCTTGATATTAGCAGCTTTAAACTAATGTAAAAAAAAAAAAAAAAAAAATAAATTTCTCTGTGCAGGATTCGGAATGAGCACAAGGGAGGGGGAAGCTATTTTTACATTGTCTGGGCCTGCTGCTTTGCGCGTGTTCACCCTTGCAAGAGCCTTTTGGGTGTCCAGAGGGTTGATGGTGAAGGCTGGTTGACCTGATGGATATAGGTGGTCTAAGCTGACTGGTGTGATGCTTCAAAACGTGCAAAGAAGTGGTTGAGTCTGTCTGGTAGAGTAGTGTCCCTGCCATTTGTACGCTGTCTGCATTTGTAATCTGTCAGTGCTTGCATACCTTGCCACATGTGCTACCTTCTTCAGCAGCTCAATTTCCAGACAAACCACAGAAACACACTCAGAGTACATTTAAAAAATTATCAGCTCACCATGTAGAAAATTCCTTCAGGATGATTGAGCTGCCAAAAAAAAGTCAAAATATCTTCTTTATTACTCTTAATGAAACTTTAAGCAATAATGTAATATTTTGCTTTTTAGATTTGAACTCTTACTAATCACAAAGGCTTTGTATTTGCACCCCTTCCACCTCAAATTGGCTTCAATAGTGAACACCCTAGAGCATTGTTGCACTTCAGTGGGTCATGCAACAACCTGTTTTCCTCTGCTCTAAGAAACCAACACAGGCTCCAGTGGCTATATTTGCTACTTTGAACCACAACAGTTACTATGAATAGTTACATGACTTCATGACTCATGATGGTAAGCTGACTGTGGCTATTGTCAGGGAATCGGTGAATAATGATAACTTGATACACATTTTGTCTTTTGTGTTTTAGTACAGGTTGAATCAAATGATAGAATACTAGTGTTTGGTGAACAGGAAGCTGATCCGTTCACAAAAAGTTCAATTTCTGCATTTTGGAAAGGAATGTCGGCAAGGTCAGGCCTCGGTGTGCATACTTGAGTTACTGAAGCAACACAATCATGAGGCTCACCATCTGCTGGGGTAGAAAACAAAGTAGCAGAGTTAAGAACAGTACATCTCTTCACTGTAATATTGGGCACGTCCAAGAGTGTTGTGTGATATCTTAACCAGCACTGGGCAGACAAATGTGATTTTTTTGTGTGTGTAAGATGTGTGAGACTGCATGCAGAACCATGAGTGTGAGATCACTGTACCCCACCATGTCACATGATGCAAGCACAGCCTTCTCTGCTGCAGCTACAGCATGGCGGCACAGTGGGAGACCAGCAGCCACAGCATCAGGTTTAGCAGAAAAAGAAGCAACAGGTCTTAGTTTTCCCCATGTTTCTGAGTCAGAACAGATGTCATGAAACCCTTCTTTTGGTCACCAAACAGTGAAAGACAAGGCTGGGCTTTGTACATGTTTTGGGAGAGGGATTTGCCCTCAGCTGTGATCACATGTCCCAGATATGTTACACATGTTTAAGCAAACTACAACTTAGCCAGACTCACCTTGTGACCATGATGAGCTAGATATTTTAGCAACTCAATGGTGTCAGATTTACATGCTTCCTATGATGGGCTGCAGATCATGAGGTCATCTACATATTGTAACAAAACAGAGTCTTTGGGGAGATGCAGGTTTAACAAATCGTTACTCAAAGATCTGTGAAAGACCCCCCGGCAAAAAACCCACTGGATAGCAGGTAAATGTATAGCTTTTACCATTAAATGAAAAGGCAAACCAGTACTGGCTGTGTTTGTGCACTGGAATGGAGAAAAATAAAATGCACTGGCCAAATCTACAACAAATGTATGGCATTTGGTGGAATCAAGGACAAAATGATTTGTGGGTTCGAGATCTGCGTTTACTGCTTGGAGGCCACTGTTCTGTCAGCTAGCCAGGATCATGAACCTTGTTGACAGGAAAAATTGTGTGCACACAGGAGTGTCATCACAGGGAACTATAACTACAGTCTGTAACAACGAATCAAAAACAGGTTAATGCATTAGCCTCCAATGGCCTCGCGTTTCAACAGGTATTGTAACACGGTTGGAAATTGTCTTAACATACTGACAAAACACGAGGAGGTGCTTGGCTTCGTCAGATCCTACACGAGTATCTGCAGCTGGATTGGCTTCCCTGCCAAGTGAACCTGCAGCACTGGATGAAAGGATTTAAAAATTAAATTGGGGCATTGTCACATAAAATGACCATAATGTCTAACAGTTCCAACATTCAGGAGCAAACATGCCCTGTTGGTAGCTCTTACCTACCGGAGGGAGCTCCAAGTCTCAGCCTCCCCCTCCCATACCCCTTCTGCTGCTGCATCATGATCACAGGAGCAGTGGAGCACTCATTGCTAAAACTGCAGGGGTCACAACCTCAGGCTGTAGAGGTGGCCGTGAAATTTTGTTTGCTGATTCAGCAGGTCAAATCAGTTTTTATTTATATAGAGCCAAATCACAGCAGAGGTTATCTCAAGGCACTTTTCATTTAGAGCAGGTCTAGACTGTACTCTTTACATTATGATATTTATGGAGACCCAACAATTCCCACCATGAGTAGCACTAGGCGACAAGAATCTCTGTTCAGTCTGAATGCTAGAATAAATGCAGTGAAAACAAACATTCCCCCAAGATACATTTTTTAAACTTTACCAATTTACCAATTTTTTGCCATTTAATGCTGTTTTTCTATCATGTTGAGTCAGTGTGAATAAATTAAATGTCAGCTTTGATTAAATTAAGTTAATCTAAGCCTTGTGTTTATTAAATTATCACATACAAAGAGGAATTATGATATTAAGTGTTCAAGCCTTATACACAAAGCTTGAATAAACACTAAATAAAGTATCTTTCATACTTTGATGTGTTTCATATCCTGTTTACCCAGTAAGGGTGAAAGAGCTTACTGTTCCTCAGATTTCTGACATTTGTCACTGGAAGTCAAGATTGACTGCTCACTGCTCAAGGCCAGAGGTGCATTCCTCTCTTGGTCCTCCTATGTTAAGATAAGATAAGATAAACCTTTATTTGTCCCTCAGTGGGGAAATTAGCATTGATACAGCAGCAGCAAGTACTAGTAGTTAGAATCTATCCTCTAAGTATGAGGCTATTTGTGTGCTTCTTCTGTTAGAGTCAACATAGGATGGGATGATCGGGCTTAAAACAAGCGAAATTATGAAATAAGGACTGGAGCATGCTAAATGAGGACCTTTAAAAATTCCAGTCAACATTGCTGATGGGAGCTCATTAACATATTATTTGCAGAATTCACACAAATTTTTATGTGAGTAGTACCTTGCAATAACAATAAGCCTATTACTAATAACAACTGACATGCACCACTAATCAAAAAAATCCTTATATTGTATTTGTTAAAAGTTTTATCTACAATTATGTAGAATTAAAAGATAATCAATATCAGTTCAAAACAACCAGCGACAGTTAACTACAACTCACCTGACACTTAGTGCCATTATTATAAAACTACTGATAACAGCTAATTCAAGTCATTAAACTCACATTTAAAATAAACTCCTGTTATCTGACTTTTAAAAAGGGATAACTCATATTTAAAACATTTTTCATATGCCTTTAGACTGTAATGTGTTTATAAAAATAGAATTTCAGTTTCTGCTGCTCCCAGTTCTTAAGAGCTTCTGGTCCAGCCCTTAAACACTTCTCACAGTCACTCTTTGCTGGTACAAGATGTGATGAGTCGATTCATGTGCCTTTCCACCATCTGCACATCTGTCTTTTGGGGACAACAACAGCTCTGCAGCTAAATGTTCAAATCACAAAGTTATCATTTAGCGATCTGGTCCAAGGCCTGTATTTTAATAACCAGGTGGATACTTGTGCTCAGAAATGAATAAAGAAATGTCTGGTTTAAGAGCTCACCTTTTAATTGCATGGTTGGTTGCTCAATGAGCAGAGCAACAGTCAGCAACTTGCTGACTGCTGCCAACTTAGGTCTGATAGATGATAACTGACAACTTTGAGAGGCGAAAAAGCACAAACTCATGATTTTTTGTGTAAAAATTACAATCAGTACTGAATAATGGTCAGTTATTCCATGTGCTGAATCTCTTATTATGTTGTCTTGTGGCTGCTATTACTGCTGCTACAACATTTTGTTATTTTTATTCTTGCACCCAATGCAGGAGCAAACTTTATTATTATTGCTGAAAAACCAAAGAGAAATGTGTAAAGACCTCATTTTGAATGTGTGAAGAGCTCACCTGTGGAGGACAACCCCAAAACACTGACTCCTGAGGGCATCAGAATCAGAAATCCTTTATTAATCACTTGCAGGAAATTGTAAATCAGTTAACTGATTCTTAGAGGGAGGAGTGAAGAGGTTGATGGCCACCAGCAAGAATGACTTTTTGTGTCACAGCATGGAGGGGTAAGTCTGTGATTGAATGAGCTTCTGTGGTTGACCAGCATGTCATGGTGAGGGTGTGAAGGGTTGTCCAATATAATCCTTATCTTAAACAACATTCCCCTCTCTGCCACTACGCACATAGAATCCAGCTCCTCTCCCACAACGTGGCTGGCTTTGCGGTGTTAAATTGGAATTTTAGTATTACTATAAAAAGCCCTCAGACTCTGTTAAATTGGAATTTTAATATTATTATAAAAGGCCTTATAGCTTAGACTATACAGACCAGTACTTTCTCATGGTAGGCCAGAGTACATAGAGATCCACTGAAGTCCTTGCACGCTCAGAAGTAAAAAATATTTACTGTTTCAGACTGTCTAGCTACACACCTAAGACACAACAACATCCACGATTCAAATTTCCATGTCGTCACATAGTAGGGGTGTGCAATCTGTGACGCATGAACCCCAAGGGCCAATTACACACGGTTATGCGATCACGGGACCGGTACTGTTATCTGTGAGAATAAAATGTCTGATTGTGGCTGGCTCGAGGCTCTTTAATGGCCAAGATCCTGTGTGAACACTGTCACCCCGAGCCCAGTGCTGCATACTTTACCTGTGACCAAAATAAATTTGATATGAGACCAACTGAACTCTCCGGCTGATCCTTGGGCTGTCAATAAAAGAACTGGGTCGAACAAATGGTGCCGTGACCCGGATCGGCTGACTCCAAGATGGTGTCCTATTGGGGACTTCCGGAGGGATCAGAGAGAAAGCTTTTTCCATATAATCGACACGTCTATGATTAAAAGGTAAGCAGAAAACCTTTTTTAATGAATAGAATTTCTGCACAATTGGCCATCTCCAAAATAAATTAACTGGATAAATGTTGATTCTCTGATCACTAAATTGGTAAAATTTTTAAAAAAACACAGAAATTGCAAATTATTGAGATGATAACTATTTTTGAAGTACTGAATGGTCACATGTAAAGTCTAAAACACATAGTCTCATGTGAGGGAAAGAGAATAAGTGTCCCAGACAAGTTAAATCGGCATGAGGGTTGTCTTCCAAATTTAGGATAAGGACATTTCAGAATCAGAATCAGAATCAGATATACTTTATTGATCCCCGAGGGGAAATTGTTTATTTAATGATACCGGGGATGCCCGATGCCAGGAAAGCCTGAAGAAGACTCCCTCTTATTTTGAAAGATAAGGACACAGGGAAAAGTTTGTTATTTTTCATAAACTGTGTGGGTGGCTTCCTGCTTGAATGATGTTTTAAGTGTTCAAGTGTATGTGTATCAAACAGTCGAGACTGGTTGAGAATTCCAGCACTTGAAACAGATCTCGAGCAGTCCTGTGGGGGACATGATTTGATATTGTAGATTAAGGTGTTACAGAACGTGGTGAATTAAAACGAGTGATTGGACTGGGCAGACCCTCAACGACCAAGCGCATAGAGTAATAGGCTCTGTGTAGAAGCTTCTCGGTTGGGTCCAACTCTCCGACGATTCTGTTACTCACCCCCTCTGATAACACGTGTAAAAGATTTCAACCATGTCACAGAAAATATCAGCTAAATGGAAGGAGTGTAAATCAACAATGAATAGATGGCTGAGGAAAGTGCCAGGGGATGAAAAGAGAAAAGGGGAGGATAGATTTGTACACTGGACAGAGAAGATGAGAGATAGAGGAATGTTTGGGGAGGAAAACAATCCTCCACCTAAAATGAGTGACTTTGCTGTATACTTAAGACTAGCCACAGAAAGTGTGAAACGAGCTCAGCAAAAACTGCAGGATTCAGGTATACTACAGAAAGCAAAGGCAAGAAAGAAATTGATGAATGCTGAAACATTTTTAGCAAATTGTCAGTGTTTTTTAGGAGAAGTGAAATATACTATCAGTCAGTCTGCACAGCCAAATAATGAAAAGCCAGTAACGTCCTTGGCTCCTCCTGACACACAGTCCTCAGAAAGAATGACAATAATCCCTGCTGAGACTCAAACAGTGTTGTCACCCCCACCCTACGCTACAGCATGTGCCCAGCTAGAGATGGGACAGACACAGATGCCTCAGACGAAACCCAACCCAGTTGAATCTCAAGCACAGTACAACACTACACCTCAAGTTATGGCGACCCTGGTGGTCGTCAAGAGCAGGGTGCTGCACACAGGCCCCTATCCAGACAGCATTGAATCACAGAATCGGGCTGTAGAGTATTTAAATGACATCTCAAAAAGGATCACTAACTCTTTCACAGCAGAGCCTTCAGTCTCTACAGGACCATCCGACTCATTTGAAATGCGATCATGTGCTCAAGGTTCCAATGCTGATCACATGAATCCACAAGGAGTTGGTGGTGTTCCCTCACCATATGGCTCAATTCATGCGTCACCTCGCCCACACTTAAGTAACATACAGTACACGCCTGCTTTGACACATGACCTAAGACATATCAGATGCCTCTGATACAAATGACAACTGCCCATCGCGGCACTTCAACTACATACACTACCCTCTCACTCCAGGACACAGCTATGATTAAAACACAACTACCAGATATCAACAAGGGAGGAGCTCAGTGGATCAAGGCATTCCTTGAATCCTGTACTGGAGTAGTTCCAGCTATGGGAGACTTCAGACGAGTTTTTTCTGCCTGCACATCCCTTGGGATGCTAAGGGAGATCGAAGAAATGGCTCACACTATCACTAGTCAAGATGACACCCCATTACATCATTTAGTGCACCTGTTGTGGCTGGTTGTGAGAGAAAAATTCCCAATTCAAATGAGATCAGCTGAATTATGCAGAATTCCACCAAATGAGGATGAGAGGGGTACAGCATACCTGCTCAGGGTGAGAGAGCTATGGCAAGATAGAACAGGTGAAGACCCAGCTGTGAGTGAGACCATTGAAATGCTTTTTAGAGGAGCAGTTGAAGCTTCTCTGCCTCCATCAATCCAAACCATGCTAAAGCAGGTTGTGGGACTGTCAAGTTTCACCTACTCTGTGTGGGCCTCACATGTCACTATTTAGATAATGAATTGGAACAAAAGGAACAAGAAAAGAGAGATTTGGCCTCACTGTAGGCCCAGGTGGCAAAGTCTCAACTTAAAGAAATGAGAGACAGAGTCAACCAGAGTAAGGCATCTGCTAAACATCACAGGTGAGTGCTCCTCTACCAACACCAACACCACCTGGCCCTGGTCCACCTCTGTACCCCCCCAGAAATTGGACACCTCCAACAGCCCAGAGTAGACCCTATTACATTACTAATAGAGGCCAAGTAAGGAGCAGGAACAGAAATGGCAGAGTAAGATTCAGATCAGGCCCCCGAAGAAAAGACCAATGCTACAATTGTGGTAGATATGGTCCCTGGGCTATTCAATGCCACACCACATCACCACAACAACAACCACAACAGTACACACCACAGTCACAGCAGTGTCCACCTCACTATCAATATGATGTTTACCCACCTCCACTTCAACAGCAGGGACCATACGCACCCACTCAGGATCCGCAGCATAATGCCCCTGGATCAAACCAAATTCCACAATAGGGCTGCCCAGGACACTGCGGTGTTAAAGTGTCCAAAACAAAACTCCAGATTGACAGACCAAAAGTAACCTTTTTAGGACAAGTCATTTCTTATTCTAGCCTCAACATGACAAACAAGCAGAAGAATAAGAGTGTAACAGACAGGAAAGTACTGATGTACTACAATTTAAAATTGGATAATGTTGAACTGAGATATTCAACCTGTGTTAGACGTGTAGCTGCAATTGGAAAAGCAGTTTAAAAGACTTCTCTCCACACCACACATGGAGTGAAAGCATTTCTTGACTCCAATACATTCACATTATCGGTGCACAGAAGCCAAGTACATCAAATTTGCACAAAGAACAAATAGAGAATGCCCAGATAACACTCTATCACGATGAACACAGTCACCATATACCCACAGACACACTGATAACATCATATGCAGTTGTTGACGAAACACTGACTGGATTAGAGACAAGATTGGCACAGACGCATGTAAATTGGCAAAAAGCAAAACTGTAAATATCTACACTGATTTGGCCTATGCAGTACAGGCGGTGCATGTGGACATGTGTCACAGGAGAAGAAAAGGTTTTGTGACCTCCGTTGGCTCCCTAGTTAAACATTTGAATCAACTGATTGACCTTCATTATGCTCTATTGGAAACAAAACAAGTTGCTGTAGTAAGTGCAGAGGACTCCAAAAAGGTGATGGCAGAATAGCAAGAGAAAAAAGGCAGCAGATAGCACAGCAAAAACAATAGCATGATATTACCCCTACAAAAATGACCCAGAAAACCCCTGATGACAGATCACAGAGGGAATTATGTGTACAGAACATTAAAGAAAAACAAGTTAAGAAGCTCACAGTAGAGGTCACTGTGCTAGCTCTAAAGTTACAGCAACCATCTCTCAGCAAAGGTGGGATCCCCACCTGAAAGATATCACTAAAATGTTGTACAGTCATGTGAATTATGTAATTTGTATAACTCAAAAGTCTCACTAAAAACAGGATTAGGTGGTTTTCCTGTGTAAGATGCATATGGGAAAGAATAATGCTAGATTTTACCCCACTTCACTAATGGAGATCTTAGAGAAGTGAAAAAGACAAGGAAAATGTTTGGGATTATACATAAATTTGGGCAGTATATCACCCACTCACTTAGAGACTGGTTGAAAGAGCAAACAGAACAATTAAAAAAGAATTGGCAAAAGTCTGCGCAGACACAAAATGAACTTGGATAAGAAGCTATACCTATTGTATTGTTTAACCTCCGATCCATTCCAAATGCTAACATGAATGTTAGTCCACATGAGATACTGGCAGGAAAATGTCCTGTCCACTTACCACTGCATCAACTGATATACTACCAGTGCTCTTACAATGTGAAAATCTATGTGAGTATGTCAAATAACTAACTAACACTGTGATGAGTATCTCTCAACAGGTAACTTCTTTCCAAGGAACAAAACCACAACAACTCTCTGGTGGAAGTTGGCAACTGGACCTTGAGAAAGGTGCACAAACTCAACTGGTCCTCACCCTGTTGAAAGGGACCATACAAGGTAGCAGAGGCTACCTCATACCTCACACTGCATGAAAAGTGTGGCTGACAGATGACAAACTGAGTAATTAGCTCAGTAAGACTTACTATGACCTGACACAAGAGCCAAAAGACAGAACATTGACTGAGGTTCAGACTGACTTAAGAACCTCTTAACCTGACAAAGACATTTGATCTCTATCAGAACTCACCTACCTATGATAATTTCCCATAATTTTGTTTGTACTGTGTACAATGAGAAAAAAAATCTATTCTACTCCATATAGATGAAATTGGTGTTCCCAGAGGTGGGCCTGATGAATACAAATTAGTTGACAAAATAGCTATAGTTTTGAATCATCCCTTTTCTGGTGGCCTACCATCAACAAGAATGTGAACAGAATTAACTACATTCATTTCAATATACAGGGGCTGGCTAACATGACCAGAGATGCGGTCACAGGCTTGCATGAACAATTGGCTGCTACATGCCCTGATAACTGACCAAAATAAAAAGGCCCTGGATTTTCTTTTAGCAGAGAGAGGTGGTGTTTTTTATTCTGTTCCATAACAAGAGCTCTCACAGGGCTTAAAACTATGTAAACACTGATTAGCTCTATCTCTTTTGTGGCTGCAGTGAATGTTACTGTATTTCCTCCATCAGGCACCTCTGTCTAAAACTATTGATGACAAATTTTCTATTGATGACCAATTTTCAACACCACCTCCTTATCAATTAGCCCAATATCCTAAAGGAGGCTCTTCCACTGGTCTCTCTGAGCCCGGAGATGATGAGGCTGAAGAGGACCCCGCCCTTGGGAAGAAGATCATTATTTGTATCCCTGAACAGATCTGCACACACCCAGAAACTGCTAAGGTTTAACGCATACCCATATATAGTTGTCCACACATGTAGAGGCGTGATACTCATAGATATTATTGCTTATTGTGCATTGTATATCGCTGTTATCAGTTGAGATGGGAGGGTTGTACGCTCCTGGGAAAGAGGTTCTGTTCCTAGTACAAGATGTTTCCTCCTGACGTTTCCTCCTGGTAGAAAGGTTATGCTGTGCTATTTTTTCTATTTTTCAATTTTGTATTACTTATCAATTAATATTACATTTTGCTATTTTTTCTATTTTTTCTATTACTTATTTTTTAAGATTTTTAAATGTTGACTGGTCTAATTACTCTGTTTACACATTTCCACTTGCATTGTGCAAAGAAGAATTGCTTGCTGCTAATAACTGCAATGAAGTAGTGATGAGTCGGTCGCGAACGATCCGGCTCTTAGAGCCGGCTTTTTGAAGTGAATGACAGGAGCCGGCTCCTGATTGGGAGCCAATTTGTTTTTTTTCTCCTCTTTTTTTCTGTTAAAGCCACACGTGATTGGTCAAGATGTGTGGTAGCGTCTGTGTGTCCACACTGAACAGAAGGGGGAGGGGAGGGGTTACAGACAGCGCAGTGAGCACACGAGTAGCAGGAGGGAGGAAGATGCATTAATGGCCTCAGCATGAGTTGCTCCCAGGACAAGCCGTGTTCCACACAGTCCAGTTGATGCAGCACTTGAATGCAGCTACATGAAGAGCTGCCTCTGCCCAGCCAGCAGGCAAAACACAACTTCTGCAAGTTAAGCATGCAAGCTCATTCTTGACCTGGGAAATAGTTTGACAAAACAATCCCAGCTATAGGGCCGATGACTAGCTCTTACTTGGTCGTCATCAGTGGATGGAGTTTGCTCCGTTGTTGTGGAAATGGATCTGCTGCTATTAGAAGTCAGTACAGTATGACGTTATCCAGAGCATTTTTAGGACCGAGGACTTCTGGAAAAACGCTAGTAAGGGGACCTTGAGCTGGAATTCTTGAACTACTGTATGTACCCGGTCAAGAATCAACTATCATGATTCATTTGGTAGCCAATACAGACAAGAGGTCCCAAAAATGCTCTGAATGAAATTATAACAGCTACTCAGCGATAAGCAAAATCTGTACGCTGGTGAAGACCATTTGATGTGGTTGAAAGTTTCAGACAAAGCTATTGAGTGGACCTTGTGCTGGGATTGTTTTTTGAGTTTAAATGTTGATGTTGATGAATCTGTGAGCACCCTTGGCTTTTTCTCTCTCTATTTAGCAAACTTGAGCATCATTTTTTCAGCCCTGTATTTGTTCACATTTTAGCAAATTGGTACCATTGAAGGTTTGCTCAATTTGCAATTAGCAAATCCTGCTTCCACTGTTTCCACTCCCATGAATATACAAACAACTACTGAAGAACACTGAACAAAACTTAAAATCTTTAATCATCATCATCATCTTTTTTCAGATTTTTAAGTTGATTTTTAGATGTTAATTCACAATGGGCACTGGAGATAATGACATCCTGTCACACTTGGCTATAGTTAATCTATCAAATTATACTGCAAGTTGTCCATTTTACATATAAAGCAAGCAACAAATGATGTCATGTTACACTCATTTGTGCCACACACTGTTGACCTAAGGAGAATCTGTAGCTGATTAATTGACTTGTACAACAGCAGGACACCACAAAGTGTTATCACCAATAAAGCTCACTGGAGATTGAGACTGTGTGTGTGTGTGTGTGTGTGCTCATATCAGGCAGTCCTGGTTGGTGTGTGACGGAGTCATGGCAGCAGGGGTCCACAGAGGAGCAGAGAGAGAGTTCAGCTTATGTCAAAAGAGACAGTTTCTGCCCTCCCCCTTTGCCCACCAACCCACAGAGGCCCAGGCTTGTCAAAGACCCCCACTGCGCTGTCTGGGAGACCTGTTTTCACACACAGGGGACATGGCACTGCAGCAGTAAGCGTGTGTGGTTGGGTGTACTTGAAATGCCATTATCCATTACTATCTAGCCATGAAGCCATTAGTAGCGGCAACTACATATGAAAGTAGGCAGAATCGTTTACACACGCTTAAGTATAAGTAACTAAATCTTACATTTCTCACAACACAAAGTCAGCATAGAAATTGATTTTTTTTTTTTTTGTCAGAAATGTGAATTAATTTTGTCGGTTACCTTCTTCCATGGTGTGTGCTGTCATGGATTCACTGTCTGCACCCTGGAACTCATTGAAGTATGGCCGCACTTTAATCTCATAGACGATGCCTTTCTTCAGACCAGAGAGAGTTATGTCCCTCTCTGAAGCGACCTTCAAGTCCTGTATCTGCCACGGCCCCGGGGAGGGCAGTCCTGACGTCTGCCGGAACAGAACACGGTAGCCTTGAATAAACTGGGATGGATTCTCCACCTGAGAGAAGGGGAGAAGGAGAGAGAGTGGGATGAAGACATGCTGTATGGTAATGATGTGGGAGGCGGCGTACATCTGTGTGGAAACGGCTTTGGAGCTGTGGATCAGCATTCAGTTTGTGTCCTCTGTCAGTGACATTGCACGCTTAGTTAATCATACAGTTTAATTAGCAGCAGAGTAGCAAGAAACCACATGACGAGCGTTGTAGAATATTTGCCAAAGCTGAGCAGCACCCCTGAGTCAGAGACCTTCAGCAGAATATGGACACAAAATACTGGATCGAAAGTGTCTTTTTTTCTTTTTCTTGTCCTATTAAAATATGTAACAGATACAACTCATGGTAATGACTAGTTAACGAGGACAGAGGCGAGAATATGCTTTTACAGGTGATATAAAGCTGCTGTTTATCATCAGACCAGTCCAAATACATTAGGAAGGATCTCTCATCTTCTCTCTCTCTCTGTAACCTCAGTCCACATGTCATTAACAAAATTTGTTAATCTAAAAGCCCCATAAAGGCAAGAATGTGTGGCTTGAGAAAGAACCCCGGAATCAGAATAAATTATCCTCTTCTGTGCTCACTTCCCTATTGTCTTAGAAGATAGCCGCGGAATTAATAAAAACCTTTAAATGTATAGATTAGTCTCTTGCACAAGTCTTGTTTTCCTGAGGCAGCAGCTTTGCAGATCTATGATCTTATTGTACATAAAACCGAGGGGATTTGTATTGTTGCCTTGTGGCTGTCTTATAGGAAATTCATAGAAAAACGTACTCAACAGAACAAACCAAGTGAATAAAGTCTGAGAAGTAGCCTGTACATACTGAGTATACGGGCCAGGATTCAGTTTGGGTTTAAGAAGACGTCTGGAATGAGGGTTATGGGTATGTCTAGTTTGAGCATGTCAGGTTGTCACCTGACATTTAGCTGAGTAACAAACTGTCCAATTAAAGTTTACAGAAATATGTACGTATGACACGCACAGGGCAACGAAGACTTCAGACCAAATCCAACAGTGCACACAAACCACTTTAATAGAGGAACCTCTGCTTGACAGTCGGTAATGAATAAGTGTTTTTTCCCGCAAACAGAGCCTGGTAGAATAATATCCATGTACCCATTCAGATCAACAACAAACACAGCTTTATCCTGTCACTGTGTCAGGCTGCAAGCAGCATTACAGTACATGGCTGTCTAGTGACAAGCATGAAGTAGCAGACGAGTGTAAGCCCATCCTGGGTGTGTCATTAACCTACAGCAGCAGGCAGTAGGGACACCTTGCCAACAGACAGGAATAACATTTCCCAGATAAAGGGCTGACTGCAAACTGCCTCCAGAAGTGACACATGTAGCACCTAATGGTGATGTATTTGTCCCGCATAGAAACATTAGTCTTGATTCCTGCATCACCTCAAACCATTCTAAATTGATGGAGCACCAGCTGTTCAGACTACGAATCCCACAGTGTTTACTCTGTGTGTGCGCCATCTGATCAAAAAACACTGTGCCAAGTATGTATAAAGTTCTCCAACAAGCTTAGACGAGATTTGTTTGCTGCTCTGAAGGTAAAAGAACCACAATTACAATGAACCACTGTCAATTTTTCAAACGTTGTCAGTACTCACAGTCCATGTGACCTGCACTGAAGTGGAGCTGAGGACCACAGGGTTGTGCATGCTGACCACCACATCACCCAGCTCCTTCTGCACGCGGCGATGGTCCACTCCTTGTGCTGTGGGGCTGATGTCTGGGAGAGAGAAATGTAGGCATGTAGTGTGGAATAGTGGTGCATACTCTAAGAATCTTTTATAACCCATTCTTTTCTCTGTACCTTGGGTCCGGACAGGCTCAGACATGGGGCTGGGGTCCCCGAGCCCTTGAGCGTTGACTGCCCTGATGATGAACAGGTAGACAGTATTGGGTCGTAGGTCCTGGACCGTGAACTCAGTGGTCTTCACGTGGTCTGCCACTGTCTGCCAGCTGTTACTCACCGACTGACTGTGGAAAGAGCATGATTAAATCGAATTAAATAGGAAGAATGTTTTCATTACTACAGAAGTAACCTAGATGGTTTATTTGGGGCAAAACTGGTGGGCCGTGCTCCTAGCAACTGGGAGCTAAAATCATATGTCACACAGTAATGACAACTCACTTGTGAAATCTTTTGAAATACTTACTGTCACAGTCGAAAAGAGCAATCAGAATAACAATCATCTACGTCTTTGTAGTCCTTTCTTTTTGTCAACTATTTGCTAAGGAGAGAGAAAAGCTAATTCTTATGTGCAAATCTTTCTGCTTGAAGTGAGCTTTTATTTGTCAAATAATTAGCATTCAAATTTAAATAGCAGAATACCAGTAAATACCAGCTTTTCACTCTGAAATGAACTGTAAAACTGTAAGAGATAAGCCATCCATAATTCTGTTTGAAATTGCCCTGGCTTGATTGAACTGCCCACAGAAACACCCCACATCTGTTACTGCCATCAAAGTACGGGGTCACTAAATGCAGCTCGAGGCCATAGGTCACAGACATACCCAAAGGCCTCAATGACATAGGAGGACACTGGGGAGCCAGCCTCTGGCCCCGGTTCCCATGACAACGAGATACTGCTCTTGGTAACATCAGTGACCTCTGGCTTGGAGGGCGGCCCTGGGAGGGCTGTAGCATTGTGAGACATTAAGTCTTCGAGGTCAGTGGACTCTGACAAAGGAATAAATGCAGAGACACAGAATGAATACCTGCAAAAGCAAAGACTATCAAGCCAATGTTATGCTTGATAGGCAGCAAATTGTGTTCATTTTTCATGAATTTCCAACTGAAGCAGACCTCTGACATCCAGGTAGGCACTCCATGATGTTTCTCCACTGGAGCTGGTGGCAACACAGGTGTACAACCCCAAGTCCGACAGCTAAGGGAGATAGATTATGCTATTATCATTAAGGTCCAAACAAGGTCTCATTTAACTGATTGATTGAATGATTTCCTTTGTGGATTTTCAGACAGAGGAAAAGCAAAAATCCAAAGGATAACACGTTAAAGTGAAAACACGCCTTTCTAAAACGGTCCCAAGATGTTAAAAGATGAATAACACACAAAAAAACACAAGACCTCCAACAATAAACCCAAACAACACAATCCTGGAATACAAAAACATGACACCACAGATTAAGAGGCGCATGTCCTGCTGTACCAAGCAGAACGTGTCCACGATGATGAAGTTCATCTACAGAAAAGTTGAAAAGCCTTGTTCTGTAGCACAGGAACTCACAGCAATTCACAGCAGAGTGCATGTTCATGTTATTATTCCCAAATATGAGACATTCATCGTATTTATTCAACTTTCAACAAGTTCCAAACAGCATTGACTTGATTTTTACTCAAATGTATTGAAAGCTTGCTGTCAATGAGCTACTCTCTTACACTTTGTAATTCATTACAAAGAGGTGTCTCAATCTCATGGACATCATGCCCAGGTAACCCAGAATCATCAGCATACAGCAAGAGCTTGCAGTTCCTTTGTTTGTGGTTGATGCAGATAGACAAGTCCTCACCCTTTCCTCTGAAAGAGGACTTATCTCAAATTGATCGGGAAAAACATTTTTTATCTTTGTAAAAAGAATTAAAAAAATATATTCCATATCTCCCTGAACCACAAGGTACTTTAGCAACCTAGCAGCAATGGTTGGGAAAAAAAAAAAAAGACACTCAACTTCCACTCAGCTCTGACCATCACCACTGTCTTGTATACACATCCCA
>JAPZEA010000006.1:7781839-7793727 GCA_029783685.1 Heniochus monoceros | reverse complement strand
TTCCAAAACTCGATGTACTAGCCTGGATATATTTTACGGTAAGGTGTGAAAATAAAACAGGCAATTTCAGTGCATTCACACATTTTCATGCATTTGTCAGTTTTGCACATCATTCAGGGATGGTAGAAAGCAACACTAATGGTGATAGATGGACCCATGGAGTCAACTTGCTGTGTGGATAACTGCATTAAGATGTGAATCTCCTCAGCTAACTAATACAACCAGATATAGATTAGATTCTAAGTAAACAGGGATTGTGATCCAAATGACCACAACATCTGGCTTTGACATAAGTAAATAAGGAATTATTAGAATACTGGAGTAAACCAGCTTGATTAGATCCATCTTAATTACATTATGAGCTTAAATAGATCATCATTTTAAAGATACCAAACCCGGTCAAAAGCATAATGACAAAACATACTTCCCTTTGCACATAAACATATCCAGTAATTGTGCAGCTGTGCCCACATTTATCCAGATGCAAAGTGTGGCCATGTAATGCCTTCATACTGTCATCTAACCCAGCCCCAGCCTGAGACCAGCCTGACCCTGGTGCTGAGGTGCCTCTTTAGCTGATGCTTCCTGTGCCATGCCACTCATTCCTGGTTTGTCTAAGAATGCCATCAGCAAATACCTTTCTCGCCTCCATTCTTGTTTTACAGAATGTGTGAGCTCATGGTGAAAAGTGTATTAAAGATGGTGTTGCGCTACCACGAGTTGCAGTTTGTAGCAGTTTGCCACGTCGGTAATGAGTTTAAGATGCCACCGTCACGGGAGGCAATCACGTACATTTTAATGAAAGCAGAGGAAAATGCAGTCTTAGGCTCTGCTCTAAAACGCTCTAATTGAGATGTAGGTTTGGTAGGCAGGCCGCAACGGTATGCATGTGTAACTTAAGTGCACTTAGAGCCTGTGGATGACAACATCTTTGAGAACTTCACTCCCATTAATGCTTTAGCATAAGATACATGTATAATGCCTCAGAACTGCTTCATATTGCATGGCTTTTCCCTTCTCTCTGCAGGGTTAACTGTACATTAACCACACTGTGAAATGCTACCCTGGACCACAGCGGAGTCAGAATGCTGCACGTGTGCTCTAACTTTGCTCATTTCAGGTTTAGTCATCATACATCAACACAATATGTTCCAATATTTAACACCTCATCCACTTTTCCACCTATCCATGTGACCAGGGGTTGAGGGTTGAACCACCTCAGTGTTATTTCAATCCATAAAAGGTGTCTAATGGTGAAAACAACTAGCTTTATTAAATGTGTCAAGTATACTTAAGACTAAAATAAGACTGATAAAAATGAATAAAACTTTTTAGGCAACAGTAAATTGTGTTAAAAACAGCTGGTTTTGTTATAGGTCAAATCCAGAGAATGTATCTAACTCCATTAGGAGCAGCAAACAGCAAACACTCGACAGTGCAGTGAAAGCAGCGGTCTAATCGGCCTGCTGTAGGCCCCGCCTTGAGCAGACACACTCTCTGACTCCCCCTCTGGATTAAGCTCTGGCCTGGGACAAAGAAGACACACATTAGGGTGAGCAGATGGTAAGTACTATTTACAAGAAGCCTCTCAAAACCCAGCACTGATGTAGAATACATCTAAACAGAAGCTTTGGCAGAACAGCAGTCAGCACTCCAGTACATGTTTGATACATGCTTTACCACAGCGGAAACCAAAGCTGATCAATCAGCTCTCATACAGGGCAGCAACAGTCATTCACCTCTGTGTAAAGGAACAGGTGACTGAGACAGTCGTGTTTGCAAAATGCAGGATATCCAACACAGCTTCGTCGTCAGTCCCAAACATCCAGAGGATGTGCAAGCAGTCAAGGGAAGACCTGGCCTACAACATTAAAACCCACCAATCAGTCATCCTAGATGAAGTAGCTAAAAAAAAAAAAAAAAAATCTCAAATTAACTCTGAACACAGGACTAAGAGATGAGCAACAGTCACTATTAGCCTGAAAATGTGCCTGTATATATGGGGGAGCATAAAGAAGCTTCACCTCATGCCTAATCAGGCTTAAGGTGGACTGATTTTAAGGTAGACCAGGTAACTGTACTACACACCTGCTCATTTTCTCACTTAGATTAGATTACACAGGGTCTCAGGGGGCTGGGGCCTGCCTCAGCATGCACTGGGGGAGTTACACTGTTTAGCTACATTGTGTCGGGGCTCGTGTCAGATGAAGAATAACTGATGACTTCAAACGTCACTGCTTCACACAGCAGCTTCATTTGGTTTGACAGTTTTGAAAGTTTCGCAGCTAAAGTGCCATAAGCTCATTAGTGAGATAAGGAGAGAAGAGAATAGCTGGGGAATTTGAAGAAAGACGTAAATATAAGTATGAGATCATTCCCACCTGATGCTGAGTAATAATGTAAAGTAAGAGAAAAACTGAATAAATATCATTCCCCATCACATCACATTGACACTCATGTGAAATGTTAACATACTGGGCTTAAGCTACACCAGAAAAGTACGTTCATATTTCACATCAGCAAAAAAATATTCTATATCTCTGCTTTCAGGATGGTGCATTTATGCATTTTACTGTATTTATTACTGTAGTGTCACACATTGCACAGCATCTACATTTAATGTAGCACTTCTGAACAAAAGTGCTAGAGATTTGACAATGACACGCAGGCTTCTCGGACTTGTCACAGCACGCATATTAGAGTGACACAATCCAAATCAGAGAGGTGTTGTCGTGCTTCAGCTCCAGTCTTGAAGGACGTCTTGCAAGCCTCGAATGTTTTTCTGACACAAATAGAAAGAAAGCCCCAAAGCTTCAAAAGGCTTCACCCTCCTCTGGTGAAGATATAACACACACTGCAAGCACACCTATGGACAATCTGAATCTTGACTGGGGAAAACATGCAAACTCTGGGACATCAGAGTCAGCACGTTTGTGCAACACTTATTTTACTATGCGTTTCCTTGAGTTTTGAACACCACCTGCAGGGCTGGAGAGTTAACTCCTACACAGTTAAACAAAAAAAAAAAAAGGGGGGGGGGGGGGATTGTTGCATTTCTTGAAGGGTGGAGATATAAGAATTATCCTTGACAGCAGGAAACACTTTGAATTGCAGGCTGGCTGACAAAGACAAATAGCCATCTCCTTCATCTGTACGTTGATTAATACAGCCTCGGTATTCATCTGTTCTATATTAGGCTGTAATGGCCTATAACCCTGGCCTATATCATGTTTCTCGTCTGGATATCTATAGAGAGGAAATGACTGCTGCTTTGTGGGGTCCACCACGGGCATCTTAACTACGATTATGTGACCTGACAGTCTGAGGTCTACCACTGACAGTGATCCATGTGGAGGGAAGGTTGTGATTGTCAGTGCAATGCTGTCTTTCCGCTGCGCCTTGCCCAAACGCTCGCCATGCGGTAGGCTGCGCCGCAGAATCGCTACCGGCATCCTTACGACTCCAGCGCAGACAAAGGGAGGCAAACATAAGCCAGTCCCCAAACATGTGTCTGTGTGTGTGTCCACGCTTTTCGCTCCTCATCTTCCATGTTGGGGGAGGCGGTGATGTTGGATATTCTGCAGATTAGCTTTGACCTTGCCTCCATGCGCAGCAGTGAGTCCAGACAAATCTAACACCGGTAAATTAAACGTTTTAGCCACATCTTCGGGTTATGTTTTCCATTCCAGTGATCACACCACAGATTTTTCTGTCACGTGCTGCACAGAATTTCTAATTTCTTGAATGAATGACTGGTGTCGCTGAGGACCTGGGCCTGCATATTTATATGTGTGGCCACCATTGTTTTTTCAGGGGGTGCATAAATGTGTCGGTCATTAGATCCCAGACCCTACACCGACATCGTAATGGAGGGATGAGAGGAGAGAGATGGGTGGGGAAGGAGGAGGGGAGCTGCGCCACAGTGGAGAGGAGAGAGCTGGAGTCTGAGTGCGCGCTAGGGTGGGTTACTGTCCTTCAAGTCAAGTCAGCCACATTGAATTCGATAACTTCCGGTTGGCGTTTTCAAAATAAAATCACCACACGCAAACTGTGACGTTATGTTAAATGAAACGTACACGCAGTGATCTGTGGTACATGGTTCAGAGCAACATAAGCTAAATTAGATCCTGTATTTATACAGCAAAATGTCGCGTCTGTTCATTTTGATTAATGGAAAGATGTTAAAAACTAAACTACCTGTCAGGTATTGATGATAACTCTGACAAGTTATGACTCCCAGCCCTTTATTTCAGCATTTAACTTAAAAAAAACAAAAACAAAAACAAAAACAGATGGGCCTCTACACTTTCACGCATCCTGAACTCGTTTTTCATTTCCCTCCCTCTAGAATTGATAACCGAATTTGATCACAGAAGTGACGCTTTTAATTAGTTTATTTTGAAAGGACCATCCTTCTTTTCCGATTTCGGGGGAGCTAATTTCGACAGTCTTGACGGGTCTCACAGCTCCAGCGGCAGGGAAACACACCCGTCAGCAGCGCGCACTGGAGACAAAAAACGCATCATGGACAAAGGAAATATGGGTGCGCTGGAGAGGATTCACATTAGCCGGGTAACACGATGGATGAGCCGCTTCTGTTTCATTCACCGGGAGACCAATTAGCCCACCTTAATGAGGTGCTGGGATGCAAGATACTGCAAGCTAAAAAGGCGGAAGGTTGCGTTTAATCCGTCTGCGGATCCTATGAGCTTGCAATGGCTGTGGCGGGGATATGCAACTGGATAGGGAATAATGTGCCTTTTTATTTTGTGATATTTTCCTTATTTTGTGGCCTTTCGTTTGGACAGTTGCGATATTCTATTACAGAAGAGCGAGAAAATTGGGCACTGGTCGGTGATCTGGCGCATGACTTGGGGCTTGATATTCGAAAGCTCGCCACCCGAAAAATCAAGGTAACCTCCAACAGCGGTAAACGCTACGTGATTGTCAACCCCAAAAATGGGAAATTACTTGTCAATGAAAGGATCGACAGGGAGGCACTGTGCGATTTGTCCAGCTCCTGCCTCATTAATCTGGAGGTGCTGGTCGAAAACCCCACTGAGGTGCACCATGTCGAGGTGGAGATTGTGGATGCCAATGATAATGCGCCGCAGTTCCCCAGAGACGAGTACCAACTGGAAATCACAGAATCTGCTTTACCAGGGTCTCGGTACCCGATTGAAAACGCTCAAGATCCAGACATTGGGTCCAATTCAGTTCGTATGTATCAGCTTAGCACAAACGACCATTTCGCGCTGGTGTCGAACAAACCCTCCCTCAACACAAAGCACATCGAGCTTGTGCTCAAAAAGCCCCTTGATCGTGAACAGACGCCTTACCACCAATTAATTCTAAGTGCTGTGGATGGTGGGACTCCGGAGAAAACAGGCACGGCCAAAATCAATGTCCGGGTTCTGGACTCAAATGACAATATTCCCACGTTCGACAGCTCCGTGTACAAGGTGAAACTGTTGGAGAATTCGCCCAAAGACACCCTGGTTATTAAACTGAATGCAACTGATCTGGATGAGGGCACAAATGGAGAGGTGTATTACTCCTTCAGCAGCTACACTCCAGAGAGAGTGCGGCAGATGTTCAGCATGGACACCAATACAGGAGAAATAAGAGTGAGGAGCAATGTTGACTACGAAGAGACCAACTCCTATGAGATGTACATCCAGGCTATGGACAAGGGCCCCGGGGCCGTGGCGTCTCACTGTAAGGTAGTGGCAGAGGTGGTGGACGTGAACGACAACGTCCCTCAGATAGTGCTGTCATCGCTCTCGAGCCCTGTGAGGGAGGACGCCCGTGCAGACACAGTCGTGGCCCTCATTAGTGTCACTGATCGGGACTCTGGCGCCAACAAGCAGGTGAGCTTAGAGATCCCAGCAGGCCTTCCTTTCAAGATCAAGTCATTCAGAAATTACTACACTCTGGTTACCTCAGCCTTCCTGGACCGCGAGACCACCGATGCCTACAATGTCACTCTGAGTGCCACAGATGGAGGAAACCCTCCCCTTTCCTCCCAGAAGACCATACAGGTGGATGTGGCTGATGTTAATGACAACCCACCGCGATTTGAGCAGACTTCATATACCGTCTATGTGGCTGAGAACAATGCCCCCGGGGCCTCTTTGTGTACTGTGAAAGCTCAAGACGCAGACATCAAAGAGAACGCACGCATCACCTACACAGTGCTCAATGACAACAACCATGGCATCCCTGTCACCTCGTATGTGTCTGTGAAGGCTGATACAGGGGAGGCTTATGCCCTGCGAGCCTTTGACTATGAGTCACTGAGAGAGTTTCACTTCCAGGTCAAAGCCCAAGATGGGGGCATTCCTCCGCTCAGCCGCGTCGCCACCGTCTACATCTACATAATGGATCAGAATGACCATTCACCACTGATAGTCAACCCTCCCGGCAATGGCACGCGCTCCTTGGAAACGGTACAAAAGAATGCAGAGCCCGGTGCCTTGGTGACCAAAGTGGTGGCATATGATGCAGACGCCGGTCCAAATGCCTGGCTGGTCTACGTGCTGGAGACAGCCACTGACCTGGACTTGTTCAAGGTGCACGAACACACCGGTGAGATCAGGACCACTCGGAGGATTCTGGAGGACAACTTCACCTCCTTCGCTCTAACCGTCGTAGTGAAGGACCACGGGCAGCCCGCTCTCTCCTCCACCGCCACCATCAATGTGGCCGTCATGGAGGTGCCACCCAAAGTGGTTCCTGATCCCAAGAGGATCATCCGACCTCACAGCACGCTGCTCTTCTCCAACGTGACCCTGTACTTGATCGTGGCCTTGAGCGCCACAACCTTTGTTTTCCTGGTCACTGTGGTGGTGCTGGCCATCGTCCGCTGTCATGCCTACTGCACCCAGCCCGGCTCGTGCTCCCCTTGCTGCGTGTCACAGAAGCCCCCTCCAGATGGCGGGAGCAGCAGCGTAAGTGCTGGTGGGGGAGGCAGCGGTGGAGCCGGGGCACAACCCAATAACAACGTGGTGCTTCGGAGAGACCTTAAAGTGGAGCCTCACTACATCGAAGTGCGTGGGAATGGCTCCCTAACAAAGACTTACTGCTACAAGACCTGCCTGACAGCCACCTCTGGCAGTGACACTTTCATGTTCTACAACACGGGACGTCCCATCAGCGGCACCTGGGGCAGCGGTGCCGACCGCTTCTTCACCAGTGGAAGTGGATTTGTACGCAGACTGAGTATGCCCGATGCCTCGCTGCAAATCTGCCCAGAGGTGTGTCATTAAATTTTTATGTTTACCTTTGTCTGCATAACTGGAAGGTCATGAATCATCATGTTTACATATTAGTGGCTTTCATGAAATTTTATTTTGTTCCAAACACTGTGAGACCCTTTTAAGTGCATACTCAACATGACTTTTCATGAAGGTTATTGCTGCAGCATGCATTGTTGTGGTCTTATTTTATTGCTGCAGGGTGATGATATTCCTCTATGGTCTAGTCTGATCCCCTCCTGCAATGCATTGAATCCTTGCAGGATTCATGGTCTTTCTTCATTTCCCACTTGTGCTGTGCAGCTGCTGAGCCCAGCCCAGCTCAGCACTCACACTGCATTAGTGTCAGGCCTGATGCTTTTCAGGGTCCTCCGTTATTTCTGATGATTCAGAGATTTGTGTTTCAGTCTGAGGTCGTCATCACATCCACACTAAGCGCAGGTCACGTATAGTCTTCGCTACTTGCTCATTCTACGTACAAGTCGCTTTGACTCGTGTTTGTGTGTGTGTGGGTGACTGTTTGTGTGTCTGCGTGAGTAAAAGTGTTACACTGGAGCAGTGGGGGTTAATTGACTTGATCTGACTATGGGAGAGATGTGCATTTACGTAGATTATGTGATGCAACGAGGTATCGTTTGAGATTTAATCATGACACAGTTAAAATGTTTTATTTTCTTGTTCTTCAAGGCTGTGTTACAGTTCCATGACACAATTTTCTGAACTGTTTTATACTTCTTTAGTGTGGAAAAGTTAATGCCTTTACCTGTCAGACCATATCTATATTCCTGACGGTTTTATTTCTCAGAGTCTGTATCGGCAATCCCTGATTTAGATGAAATATTGCAAAAAAAAAACCCCACCAACAGATACACCTAAAATACTATTAATATAGAGGTTGCAATTAAAATATATTGCTGTTAGCTGTTTAATCAGAATGATCCCAGTCAAAAAGTCCTGCATGCCTGCTTTCCTGGCCATACATGCACCGTTTACGTAGCCCTTAAAATGCCCTTAACTCATGCCTGTGAGTTGTAGATTTACAGTAAGGAGTCATGGCTTTACTGTAGCAGCCATTTCTGGGTGGATATATTCTGCTTTTCTACTGGATTGGTGAGAGAAATTGGTGTTTCAAATGTTGCAATAATATCATTTTTAATGTCAGATTGGCGAGGCAAAGGCCCCTGAGGCTAAGAGTGTATCTCCGGATGTATCATCATAATTTCAGGTGCCATTCACTGGTGCATTAGTTAAAAGAAACTCTCTTACCAAGACAAGACAGTGTAAATTAAATTAACCTCCAGCCTATGTTCCTCAGCCCTGCAAATTAGATTTAGTCAAATACGCTGGGTGTACCAGCACAAAATACTCCCCTCTGAATTGAACTGAGGAACATAATGTGCCATCTTTATCTGGGACACTTGCTGCTGCCTGAGCAGGTTTGTGTCTTACACACAGCTTTTCTTATTCAGTGCTCTTGACGTCAAGTCTGCAACCCACATGATGCTGACAGAATCCAGCATTAGCTGTGCTACAGATGCTCACAATCGTTTATACTGTGCATGTGCGCAGTACCTACTCATGAGGAAAATAATTATGAATGAGTCGGGCACGATTAATGGCCGTGAAAGATTAGCTCATTAAAAATATGACTTTCACCCTATGAAACTCATATGGTTCTTTGAACTTAAAGGCGTAATCATCAGCAAAAATCGTCACAGGCGAATCAATGAGACCTGACAGCCTTAAAGGTCCAGTGTGGAGGATTTAGTGGCATCTAGCAGCGAGGTTTCAGACTGCAAGCGGCTGAACGCCCCTCGCCTCACCCTCCCCGAAGGTGGCTGCTAAAAATGTAAAACATGAAAGGCCCTGACTAGAGCCAGTGTTTAGTTTGTGCATTCTGGGCTACCGTAGAAACATGGTGGTACAGCAAGAAGAGGACCCGGTCTCTCTGTAGATTTCAAGGGCTCAATCTTCAAATTTGAAATTCTCCCCCTAAATCCTGCACACTGGACCTTTAACATAGTGGCTCCAATCGTCAAAAAATAACTCAATATTATTAAAAGTAATGTAAGGTAATTTAAAATACATTGAAATATTTAGCCAAAAAGGGATGTTTCCAGCAGCGTATTTTGCTCTAGAAACATCTAAATATCATATTCTTTACCAGGTTTTTGGTGCAAACATGTACAGCCAAAAATGTGTCGATATAGTAGTTTCAATTCAATTATACTAATAAAAGAAGATGAAGTCAGTTAATGCAAGACTATACAGTGATACACTAAATCCTACACATTTGTGATACCATATTTGTGTATGTTTTCCCCTCACACTGGGCTAATGCAGACCAGAGGTATAGGATGTGGTCGCCCTGGCCATGGTAGCTCTTCCTTATTGCCTTTTAAAGACAGTAATTTACCAGAAGACTACTGGGAGCTTCAAGCACTCAGCCCAGGTTCATCAGGAGCAGACAGATTTACTGAAGCTACACACAAACACATACACATCAGTCTGTGCAAACACCCCAGCACTCAGGAAAAGGGCATAACTCTCTCAGCTCTCACATTTATAGAGCCGTGGAGTGAGAGACTGTCCAAAAACTCATCAATATGGCTTTCAGTCACTGCCCTTTTTAAAGTCCTTCTGTGTCTGTGTGAGGATATCAATATGTATGCGTGTGTGTGTGTGTGTGTGTGTGTGTGTGTGCTTGCAATGGGGGACACGACTGCAGTGTTCCTATCACGTCCAGAGCTGGGATGTGTATCATGATTAATTGATGAGACCATGGCCCAGCCTAGCTCTGCACTGTATGAGATCAAACTTAACTCTCTCTCTCTCTCTCTCGCTCTCCTCTTTTTTCCCCATCTCTCTCTCTCTCTCTCTCTCTCTCTCTCTCTCCTCTTTTTTCCCCATCTCTCTCTCTCTCTCTCTCTCTTTCTCTCTCTCTCTCTCTCTCTCTCTCTTCCTCGCTCAGCCAAAAGCCCCAAATGCTGACTGGCGATATTCTGCATCTTTGAGGGCAGGGGTGCAAAGGTAAGCACTTTCCATCCTTAACTCCTATCCAACTTTTGATCACCTACAAAGAGTTGCACCTATCCATCCTACTCAAACAGTCTACAGCCACTCTGTGCAGTGTGTGGTATATGGAAGCAAAATATCAGACTTCCCACTGATGCCTGCACCTCAAAATGACCTCTATTAGAAACAATTAAAACAAAACACTGCACCATAATACTGCAAATCACGATCTGCCATTAGCCGAGATAACAGCTAGTGGCCCCTCAGCATCTGCCCCGTCCTCCTCCTTTGGGAAAAGTGGAATGTGCAGCTCCCATCGGTGGACGTACAGCACTCCTCCTCTGCAGTGTAAAACTATATAGGTCATCTACATTCTGAGTGTCGCCTCCCCCAGTTACAGTCTTTAAGCAGGAAGCATGAAGGACAAATGAGCTGACTATGACCTTTCTTAGATTATCAGATGCACACATGCATCAGTGTCTGCACGGACAACTGCCCGGCATGCACACATGTGCGCCTTTCTGTGTGCATTTATACGTTTTTGTCCAGACATGAGGGGAGGGCTGTGCACACGGACAGCAGAGGACATTTTGGACTCCAGTCATGTTTGTTAATCCACTGGGTGTATGAGCTGTGCAGATATGGCTTCATTGCTTGACCTAATCCCAATTAGAGATTGAGCTAAAGATCGATAGACACACTATATATGGTTTAACACAATATGCCAAACATTATGCTGAAAGAGGAATTAATAAGGTTGTTATGGGCATTAATAAATAACTTCATCTACACAAGATTGTCATCTCAATAATGAGCAGGTTTCTAAGATTTGGGTTAAAAGCTTATCTGGGGTATTATAAACGCAGAACAGAGTAAAATATTTGGGTTTTCCCAGCTTTGAGTAATGAATACTACACATGCAAACATTCTCATTAGCTACAAATCAGAGAACACTGAAATTAAGAGGATCTGACAGCAACTGGAATATAACAGTATTTTTTTTTTTGCAGCTACACCTGTCACTTAAATTTTCTAACGATTAGTCTCAAAAGTTTTATCAAAATACGTAATTAATTGATATGAAGACAGCTGGAAAATCAGGGACTAATGAGTTTTACCTCCACATGTCCCTCATTTGCACTGAATTTTCATAATTTCATGCTAACAATGCTTACTGCTCAGTTGTGAAGACTTCTGCTCTGTCTACGTTTGATTTAATTGGGTATTAGTGTTAATTTTTATGGTGCGGAGGGTATCATAATGTGCATCATGTCATCAAGTCGCTGTAACATGACATGGATTAACATAAATCATCAGTGCAATTTGCCACCGTCATCTCTGAAATGGCAGCGCCTGTAACGCACGCAGACACAGAGAGGCTCATGTTAATGCTTTACCCCAACACACGCATGCTGTAATGTATCACACTACACACAGCATGTAGCACCAACATTACTGACCCACATTCCTGGTGTAGTCAGTCAGCGCAGAAAACACCAGTCCTATCCGTGTCATATCGTCAAGCATTAAACCAGCACCTTTGCTTATGTAAACGCATAAAACCCCACGCCGCTCAGAATGTACATGGCCATTTTATATTCATGACAAATCCCAATT
>JAPZEA010000006.1:7555081-7566801 GCA_029783685.1 Heniochus monoceros | reverse complement strand
GACAACTTGTTCCTATTTTGTAATTAAGAAGCCACGCACATCACTAACTTTTAACATACTGTAATGTTGCATGCCATCTTTCGGCTATATTTTACTGTCATCCCTTGTGTCTGCTGGCTGGCACTGGAGTGTGGATATTGCAGGGTTGAGGGTGGAGGGATGAGCCGGCATTCAACCAACAGTTAGCGCCACATAAAGCCTTTATCACACCTAAACGGCTCCGTCTCCCAAAGCCAGAGTGTGATAAGCACTGCCCATTCATCTGTAATGATGTGGAAGCAAGAACCAACTGAACTGAGTTGAGAGGGAAAGGCTAACTCTGACAGTGTGGATGGCTGAAAGGGGTGCAGGGCCAGTGGGGTTTCGCTTGTTCATTCCTCACAATGATGTGTGAACACGCTGTTATTTGTTTTGTGTTCTCTGTGGATTCAAGTTGATTACAAGACAAGTGTTCTTTTACACTTCAAAATATTGTAATTATCTGAAAGATGGAAATAGGAAGCAGGGGCCACATTACGCCATGGTCATTGAAAAAGTTTCCCTTTGGATTACAAATTAAGATTTTGCAACCAGGCTGAATATTCATACATGCTTAATCCTGCCATCATTGTAAGCTTCTATTACCAAATTCAAGTTCTTCCTAGTTGGAGGCATAAGGCAGATTCAAATGTAACCTTCGGCTCGTTCCACAGTTTGCACCCCAATGTGCCCCATGGTGATGTGATGACATGTTTACAACTCCAGATGCAGCTGTGTGTTTGTACCCAAAATGTATTAGGGAGGCGTCACACAAGTCACTTTGGCAGATGTGATGTACATGTTATTAGCATATTCAGCGAGGACGTGACATGTGACAAAAGTTGAATCTGAGAGATGTTTGAGTTGTGAAATGCACTCTACACACTAGAATCCTACAAGAATACAAGACAATGATTTGAGAGAGGCCTTTCAGGAGACCAAGAGCTGAGCCCTGACTGGCCAACAGCAAGCCAGTGGCCATGGAAGGTGGTGATAACATGCAGCCTACAAATGTCACTAAAGTTGAGTGTCAAGATTGATAATGTGGTCAGATGGCATTACAACAGCACAAAAGTAAGTAGAAATAAAACAAACACTACATGTACATGACTCAATGGTACAGTGGCTGTTAGTTAATCATAACCAGTGAGTAATCTGGAGAGACACCAGTGGATACAGTGAATGCCACTGTGATGAACATAGAGGAATGCAACATAATAATAGCATGTTTTCTGATGGTTTCATTTTCATTGAAGACTTGACCCTCCTATTTTAGACACTATTTCTGCTACTGTATCAGCAGCACCAAAGTCTGTGAAATGGCACAAATTTTAAATGAATTGTTAGAATTAAGTCTTGGTAACCTCTATAAGACAAGCAGAAAATGTGTAATTACACCAATTAAATTTGGAAGATAGCGTGACAACGTTTTAATTGAAATTCAGAGAGGACTTGGATTCTATGAGAAAAGCCACCGCCAGCTGCCTGTTAGCACAGTGGTGCTTTGAGCTAAATGCTAGCATCAGCATGTGGGCATGCTCACAGTGACAATGCTAACATGCTGATGTTTAGCAGGTGTAATGTACACCATTTTCACCGTCTTAGATTAGCGTGTTTGCATGCTAAAATTTGCTGATCAGCATTAATCACAAAGTACAGCTGAGGCTGATGGGAAATGTCATTAGTTTTGCAGGTGTTTGCTCATAAACCCAAAGTGATGGACCAACCGACCAGCAGACTAACAGACTGAGAGCACCTTCCATAGAGCCAAGCTACTAGTATGACAAAAACAATACAGTCCTCCTGTCCTTTGACTGGAGAGATAGGATAGGAATTTACTGGAATTCAGATTTAAGGCCCACAGCAAATGTGCTGGTGTTTGCAAAAATTGTTGATGTATTTACCACAATGCAATTCACGCACAGCTATCAGACAACAGTATGTCTGGAAACATTGTATAACTGCATAATACAGAACACGATAGGATATAAATAACTTACTTCTAGGTGGAGACATGATTCAGTAGCTCATCACTAACGCTGATGATGTCCTTTATTGCTGTTTTGTCATCTGCTGCAGGAATGCATCATGCATCATGTGCACATTAGGTCTCAGTCACTTTTTGGAATATTTTCAGTAATTTAAAAATCTAAGTATTCTGTCATTATAAGATTCAATCATTTCAGGTAAATGACACCATGTGGGTGAGTTCTACTGCAGTCCATTTACTGGGTTTTGAATTGCTTTGATGTGTGGATTGATTATTCAGACTTAAAATAAATGTTTGTTCCTGTTTGCTTCATCTTGGTTCAGATGCAACCATCAGTGTAAGAAAGAATAGCAAACTTTGGCCTCTTGTTAATATAAATGTACCACAAAGGAGTCATCTGCAGTCAAGTGTCATTATTCCAGACACTTCATCCTAGGTAAAATCGCCTTCCACGTGTTGTCCTCTTGTGCCTTTTTAAACACGCTGACAGCGCTTAAAGAGCAAACCTATTCACACACACTGATTTAAAACCTGTCTGTGTCTTCCAGGTGTAATTGGCTTCCTTACTGCAGCTCTGGACCCATCAGGAGTTCCAAAGAGGAAGGCGGATGAGACCACAGAGTCTACCTGAGAATGCTACCTGTCCCTCTGCCTCACCATGTCACCCTAGGAAAACTGTTAACCTGTCCCCGTCCACAAATCCTCTTTTTGCCTTTGTTGTCTCCCATAACCCACTGAGTTTGTGATCCCTCTCTACACCCAGCTGAAGTCCTAGTGATATGACTAAAAGAGCTTTTACTTTGGACATGTTGTTTTTTCCTCTCAATGCTGCCAGCCACCAAGGCTATGGTGGAAAGCGTCATTATACATCTCAGCAGGTTGCTAATCACTGTCTGCTGTGGCTCTTGGGACTAGTGCTACACCTCACCCTTTCCTCATGTCAGCGGGTTGACCTGAAACACCCCATAGTGTACACAGGCTATGGAAAGATACGTGGTATTAGGAGGGAGCTCAACAATGAGATCTTGGGCCCTGTGGAACAGTACTTAGGTGTACCATATGCCACCGCACCTATCGGGGAGCGCCGCTTCCAGCCTCCTGAAGCTCCAGGCTCCTGGCAAGAGATTCGCAATGCCACCCAGTTTGCACCGGTGTGTCCCCAGAATGTGCACGGGGTTTTACCTGAGATCATGCTGCCAGTGTGGTTCACGGACAACCTGGATGCTGCAGCGACCTATGTTCAGAACCAGAGTGAGGACTGCCTTTACCTGAACATCTATGTACCCACTGAGGATGGTGAGTGAGGCAAAACTGTCACAATGGATACAGGAAGAAATTAACCTAGTCTTGACCCGTTAAACTGTTCTTTACATTTAGAATGGGTGAGATAAAGGTCGGGATGAGAGTGAAATCCCAGGTTCTTTGTGTAAGAACAGCGATTACTTTTCTAATCACTTTCAAAATTCCTATTTGTGCCCACACTCCTGCCCTCCCTGGAATAATCATTCTGATCAGTTAGTCAGGATTATATTCTGTGGAAGAAGAGCTCTTAACATGAGCCAATAGACACATAGCAGATTACTATAGAATATGTTCTCTTATAATCTCCTGGGTTTATATTAATGTCCCAATTATTACTAGTTATTGAGTCTAATCGCTTCCTGCAGCAGAGTCACATATGCAGTCTTTATTTTGCGTTAAGCTGTTAGATACATTTAACTTTTATTGCTCATATTTAATTAATCTAACATTTTATCACATATTCAAAATTCATACAGAACGTGTTCCACTAAGTGGCTGCTTTTCGTCCCACTTAGCCACACTGTGACATGCTGCCTTTTAGCTTGACTGACACTCATTTGTTTAAAGCATGCATGAGCATTATATCTTCATAATGCTAATTGTGTTAACTTGCTAACATTGACCTTTCGCATGAGGAATGCAGAGGAAGTCTCATGTGTTTTGAGTGACTGAACAAAGTGAACCACTGATGTAATAAATCAAACAGTGAGTCACTGACACCATTAACATTTTGTTATTTCAACCAGCAGAAGAGCAACATTTCTCATATTATACACACACACACACACACAAGTCCCTGCATTGGGAAAGTTTTCCAGAAACTGTGAAAGCAGCTGTTTTTCTGATATTCTAATAATTTCTTTATCACATTACTTTGTTTTACTACAGTCATTGTTGTCTAGAAAGCCTGGCAGTAACTGGCTAGCATGACCAATGCTAACATAACTTTTTGTGGACGTGGATGCCTTGCTACTGTGGTAATGCTAGAAAAACTAATGTTTGTGTAGCAGGTTAAAAGAACATCCAGCCAATACCGTACCAAGGACATTACCAAAGATACTACTGAAAATGCAACAGAATTGATGACCGCTTTATGGTCAATGGATTTGCTGATTGAGTCAATGAAGAAGAATAAACTTTTCAATAGCCTTGCTTGCCTGTGTCTATGGTAAGAAGGCTGAAATATCAGAGAAAACTTTTATAACATCACTGTCCTCGGAAAATGTGTTAAAACTGTCTATAGCAAAGGGAAAAGATCGTTTATCTATCTGACACATTTCTGTCTTCTTTCCTCTATTTGATTTGACAAACCAGTGACTCACAGCCAACACTATGATTTGAAGGAAATCAAAGCAAAAATTTGCAAATGTAAAAACAATGATTATGAGAGGAACAAACTAAAGGAACACTTATAGTAACACAACCCTCCATACCGTCCATTACTGAAGCTAAGGATGCCTTCAATATAGATATTCCAGTGTCTATATTAAAGTTCTATTATTACTGACATTTCCCTCAAATTCTGTGGGTCTGTCATCCAGCAAAAGAAACGTCATTCTCAATAATCAGCTCCTAACATGACTGACATTTGAAAAACAGCATCATCAGACTAGCAGGCAGTGTGTGTGGTCCTATAACACTGTCAGAACTCAGACAGCCAATCGTAGTCAGCCAGGATGGAACGTGCTAGCAGATTAGCTCATTTGCTTCTCCTGACTGTCATGTGACCATTTTAGAGCGTATGAAAAAGACATGGTTTAATGCTTAATGAAAGCATTAATCATGGACAAGTAAGCTGGACTAACATGCACATTTTTATCATTTCAGTTTGCTGAAGGACTAACGTTCACATTTTCATATGGAATTGATGAAGACTATTGAAGATGAAGTTGTAATTAACTGTGTTTTTAGTATTATTAGCATGTGGTTTTAAACCAAAGTGATCATTTTGGTGGGATGCACATGCCGATCACAAGGTTTGACTGGAATGATGCCTTTTCGGGCCACTGTGGTTACTGTGGTTAGAATAGGAATAAAATCTCTCTGTAGCAGCTAGGCTAGAAGAAAGTATAAATACAGTACAAATACAATAGCAAAGACAACCTTGTTCAGGCCTCATGGGGTGAAATTAGTCAAAAACTGAACATCACTATCAGGCAAAGCCTCCACCTCTTCATGGGCTATCTGGGTGTGCTTCTTGCATTAATGATCTGGTGGAGAGCGTTTGAGAAAGCAGATGGGCAGGTAAAAGAACAGAGGATCAAAGTGTAACTTTGGAGGCAAAGCATATGCTACTGATGATAGTGAGCAAGGCTAATGATAAAATGTTAAAAAGTCTATGATTAATGGGCTCACCTGAGAGTTGCCTGAGCGTACTCGAGAAAACACGTGTTTATGTATTGCTGCCGCTGCTGATATAGGAAGTCATTGTTGTATTTGAACACTAAAGCTGCAAACATAAACCTGCTTAGCTACAATGTGTCAGTGTTGCAGATGATTTATTTTATTGATAAATGATCCCCATGACACAAAAAAAAAGGCTAGTGTTAAATATAAAGGTTAGTGTAGTATATATATGAATATAGAGTTGTTGTGAACAAGAGATGAGAAGCAGGGATTGAAAAAATGATTTAAATGAATTATTTTAACTACTCTTGATATATAAAAAAAAGGGTACATACATCAGTCGGATGAGAGCTCTGCAGTTAGAGTGAGTGTGCTGTATAGTACATACTTGTATGTCACATACTCTCTGAGAGGATGATGTAGAGTGTACTGTGTTACTCCCAGGGGAGAAGGTGTGCAAATGAGTGAGACTGATTTTACATGTAGCCATGTTTGCTTGTCAGAATCTGTCACTTATTGTCAGGGGTCACTGCTTACACAAGGCTGATGCCGTCCCCAAGGATATGTTTTGCCTTGTGTGTGAGAGAGAAGTAGATGCTGAAGGAGAACGAAATGCCCCTGAAATCAAACAAACCACATTTTGCACGTAACCGCTGTCACAATCCCGCAAATAGCTTACCTGGTGTTTGTCTCGTGATGTAGTCAGAAGTATGAGCTTTAAAAGCCTATGAAAACTTAAGTATTTCCCTGTGACTTTAAATTTTCATTACTATATAAACAACAACATTGTTCAGAGGAGAAAAAACTCCTTTGGCGTTGCTAATTAGTCTTTTAGCACTCAAAAACTCGACTTGTCTGCTTTCAGGGCTGTGATTGCCAGTGTTCTGTTCATTTGTAGTCATATTTTAAGCATAGATATGAAGCACAACTGGTTTTAATCCTCGACACAGTCCTCTTGCAGCTGGAGATGCAACTGGTCATCTCCTCCTGAGGAGTCTGCGCTCGTCCTGATAGCATAAAACATGCCAAGAAATATATGGTGTAACACCTGTCTTCAAACTGTCTGCCTTCAGCTCTGCATTATGCTTTTATGCATCTCTGGGGATAGCAATTCCAAGACTGAAATATCTCAACAACTGTTGGACGTATTGCCATGAATTTCTGTATAGACATTCATGGTCCCTAGAGGATAAACCCCCCTGACTTTGGTGATCCCCTGACTTTTCCTCTAGCATCACCAGCAGTTTTTGTTTTTTTACTGAAATGTCTCAACCACTGTCAGATGGATTGCATTGAAATCCTGTTCAGACATTCATGGTTCCCTGATGATACTGACTGGGATGATCCCTTGACCTTTCCTCTTGTGCCACAGTGAGGTTGCAACTATTGGATGGTTGGATTTGGCGGTCTCTGACCAAATTTGGATTTGTCCAGTATTTTGGTGTACGGCCAAATACATGCAAAACTCATGACAATCCCATTAGCTAAGCAGTCGGCATGCTAAAATGATAAACTAAGATGGTGAACATACCAAACGTTACATACCTGCTAAACACCAGCATGCCAGCATTGTCAGTGACAGTATATTAGCATGCTGATGTTATTCATGCTTATGCATTTAGCTCAAAGCTGTGCCTCTGTAGAGCCTCAGAGAGCTGCTGTTGTAGCTGTTTGTCCTTATCGAGGCTCTAAGGATTGAGGCTGCCTTATGCTGTGCACATTATGAAGCCACCTGAGGCAAATTTGTGATTCGTTATATTGGGCTATATAAATAAAGTTGACTTGATTTGACTTAGCTGGTGGGTTAGCTTGCTAACTTGGTATCAAGGAGTGATGGTCAGGCACGTTTAAAGGGAGGATGTCGGTGCTGTATTGTGCTGTGTTTGGCAGCGAGCAGCTGCATTCCCACTCATGGCGGATGTAGGTGGGCCAAAACGAACTGGCAGCAGAGAATCATCGGCAGCCTGGATCAAAATGTTTCGGTGCCAAACCTGGCCTGCACAACTTGATTTTGACACATTTAATCTCCAGAGTACAACATTATGTATTATCCTCCATTCTACCATAAGTAATGGCCCTAGCTGATATATCTGTTTCAGACCTACAGATACTCTGACTGAACATGTTCACTGCATTATTCTTTGGACAACAGAAAATTCACAGCTCTCTTTTCTTTCTGCATCTGTTCACCCCTCCTGCTCTCTCCTCCCTCAAATCATCCCTGCCTCTTCTTCTCTCTCCTCCATCTTTATGCAGATTGTGGTAGAAGGGGTCACTGTTCTGAATGCAAATGAGCTTCATGCCCTTCCCCACCATGCCACTATGTAGCCTGCTACTTCTTCAACTCACACAAAATTCAAAGGAGTTTTTAGAGTAATGTAAATAACACAAATGTTCTTGTGAATTTAGACTGTCCTTTATCTCTCTCTCACTCCCTGCCTCCTTCTCCAGTGTTCCAGCCTAACTGTCCTGTGTGGCCAGGCTTGTAGGCAATAGCACTGTCTCACTGCATTCCTATTTCCTCAAGACACTCCTCAGCCAAGGGCCTGAGATCCTTCATTTTTATTGCCGCTAGAGCAGCCATTTACCGTGCTCTTTATTAAAAACCATATTTCAGGAGGCAGGACAGTGGAGGCGAGGATGGAGCTAGAGGCTGGAGGCGCAGTAGAAGAGTCAGAGAACAGAAGGATAGGACTGCATGTGCTGGAAGCTGCTGCCTGGATGCAGGGGGATGAACCAAAGCTGTGTCTGACACCTTGTCAAGCAGACAGGCCACCATAGACATGACATACTGCAGCTTCATCCCGTTTACTGCACTGAGGAAATGGAGAGGGACGGGAGACAGCTTGCGCTCTGGCCACTAGCTCACTGAACCGAACAGAAACGCTGTTGACTGAGCGATGGAGCTGCATTAGGTCAAACAGTACTGGGACAGTCCAAGCTAAATTCTCCTGCATAGGCCAATGCATTTCAGTGACCAGTGGCCCATTACATCATGTGACAGTCAACCTACTGGCAGGCTTCTCTACTGAGGCAGATGGGAAAGATGTTTTTTGACCCAAAAAACATGTGTGTGTGTTTCCCTTTGGCTACATCCTATTTTTTGTCTAATGTATTGTAGTATTTTTTTCAAAACTCAGAAGTTCATTGTCAGGAATCTTTATTTGTTAAATTGGGTTTGTATTTATTGTCCTGTCTTTCTTTATTATTAATTTTCACTCAAATAGCAACCACATTAGCATGTAGTAATGCTGTCTATGTCTGTGCCAGCACCAAGTTAGCCACAATATACTAGCTAGTCAGCTAGTGCTTAAATGATTAATCCATAAGTCAGTTAGTGGAAATATAGCTGACAAAAAATGTGATAATCGATGAAGTGTTTATTGATCAAGCTCAAATCTCAGATGTGAAGCTGCTTTACACAGATTTACATCGTCGTAAATTGAATACCTGTGGTCACTTTTTAGCATTTTATCATTAGCCAACAGTTACTCAAGAGCATGGAAAACTAGTGACATTCCCATCAGCCTCTGCTGTACCGTATTGTGTTTTAAGCTAATATTAGCATGCTAACACGCCAAAATAAGATGGTGAACATGGGAGACGTCATACAAGCTAAACGTCAGCATCTTAACATTGTCGTTGGGAGCACGTTAGCTGGCTGATGTTAGCATTTAGCTCAAAGCACTGCTGTGCCTGAGTACAACCTCACAGAGTTGCTAACGTGGCTGTAGACTCTTGTTGGATCTGACAAAGCAAGACTTCACCGTGGGCTCCCTCAGAAAATTTGATGGGCCTTTACACTATTTTCTTACATTTTATTGCTTTATAGTAATATTTTATAGTTTTATAGTAATCGAAATTAAAAATCAACACATTCACATCCTAAACACAAACCCAACCTCGCTGTCATTTTCTTTTTTTTCTAAAAGACTAATACACAAACTTTTAGGTGAAGTCTGATGGTCTGTTACAAAGTGTGACTGTTTAAACGGCACTTATCCTCACGTATAGGTTAGCTCTTTATTAGGCATTAGAAAACGAATGAAATCAGAGTCTCCATTAAGCGGTGAGGTGTGGTTTTAGAGTGGCGCTAAGTAGTGGGGAAGTGCTGATAAGACGGTGGACTAATGTGCCTTTTTATCCATTACCGGTCTATCTACCTGTTTGCTCTGTAGCCTAGGACCAACTACTGTACCATTTCCCCATATGGCAGGAAGTACTCTCTGGATCAGGCGCCTGCATGGTGGTTCTCCGAGGATGCAGCAAATCCATTCAGCATTGATCGTTTTCCATTTAGAAGGAAGATAAATATTTTATACCAGGAAACCATTTATACAGAGAAATGGGTGAAAATGCAGCATTATAATGGTGGAGTGCTGTGTGCAGTGATGTGGTGTCTCCTACAGTGTGTATATATACATGGATATGCCCCCACTTTACTTTGAGGTTTTCAGCACAATGGTAGAAAGAGACATGTCAGCAGCACACTGGCAGAGTGCTAAACCCCTTGCCAACTCAACGTAGAGTATTCTTTAAAATGAGAGACTGCGACGCCTCCCCACCGGAGAACAGGGAGTGTGCTGCTGGGCGGGTGCCAGGAGGACAGCAACAGATGATAAGGGCACCGTTAGCATGCATCGCGTAGCGTGTGGACATTTAATGTGCGCGGGGCTGCACGTGTGTATGTGTGGACGTGAGTGTGTTTTAATGGCTTTCTCTAAGATGTCCGTATGTAGACGGTGACTGAGAACGACACAGAACACAGCTGTAATTGTCGGCTGATGGAAAGCCCCGCCGACAGAAACCGAAAAAAAAAACAAATTAATGGGATCCTTATCAGTTAAGACTTACAGAGGTTGACGTGCCAGGGCGTTGGTTGGTCACCGTGATAAATGTTTGTTATTGGCTGCACCCTATGAAGCATTTAACTGGCGTGACCATTAAGGCTTAATGTGGGGCTCCTCTTTGACCTTGGTGGGGGGAATCCTGTCACAAGCCTTCGCGGGCGGTGTAAATATCAAAAACAGCTTCACTAATTTGGTAGGAAAGACTCACATTTCAGGCTCTATGCCGGCATTTCTCTGCACAATGTGCGTACGTGGTCACATGTATTCAGGATGAGTATCTGTGCCTGCCCGTGTGTGTGTGTGTGTGTGTGTGTGTGTGTGTGTGTGTGTGTGTGTGTGTGTGTGTGCGTGTCTTCACTTGTGTTTTGACAGTCTAGTCTCTGGATCGTGCCAGGACTTTTGCCTTAGGACTGCACCACCGTCCTGAGCTGTATCTTGGCATTCCTTTGCGTTTTCTGACCAAAAAGAGTGATGGCTTGATTCTGCTCATTGATTTTTCTTTACAAAGCAGCAGTGTGTCAGGACTGATTGGGAGAAGGGTCGAGGAGAAGTGGCCCCTGGGGTCATTTACGAGGCAGTCCGTGACTAGATCCTGGGCAGTTAAAACAGATGAGTGTGGGGTTATCTTTTCATGAAACTCTGTGTAATCCTTGCAAACATTTTGTCCTCAGCTGTACAGTCACTGAAACGTGATAGAGAATGAATGTCTCATCTTTGGCTACTTTTCTCTTTTAATCTTGTTTTTTTTCTGTTTTGCTTTTCTGCAAATGCAATCTTTTTGAATTTTGTCTTTTGTCTCTACCCCCCTGCCCCGTTTCTTCTGAACCTCAGGTCCGCTCACAAAAAAACACGATGAGTCCACAATGAACAGACCAAGGGATGAAGGTATTTTAATTGCATGTTTTTTTTCCCTCCTCGTGCTCCATTTTTCAACTCTGTTGGGAATGTTGTGTTTGTATCTGTATTATTATTATAATAATCATCTTAGACTGATCACTCTATGTGCACATTGTCCATTGCTAACTGCCTTTATTAGCACACAAATCTGTCATTTCTTCTCGCAGGCATGCTTTTAGCCAAAATACATAAAGAGCTCCATACAAAATAGTTGTTCTTCATTCCCCTCCATTACAAGTGCTGCTCTTTGGGTATTTGCACGGGGAGCTAATTTACCTTCCACTCTCGGTTGCTGTGTGGTTGATCAAACACACAGA
>JAPZEA010000006.1:7443003-7453017 GCA_029783685.1 Heniochus monoceros | reverse complement strand
AATCATCAAAGGGAAATGCATAAGCCCTGACTGGTTATAGAGCCTGTGCAGCTTTGTATCAAAACAAATAAGATTTAATTGATTGTTACTTATATTGCCTATAACCTCAGCCTTAAAACACCGTGCAGAGCAGCAGCTTGGTGTGTAACGCAGGCAGTAATGTATACTGTATGTTTATTTCTCAAAATTATGTCCTCTTAATTAAAAATATGTGTTCTTGGTAAGATTATTTTCTTTAACTTGTGCACGCCTGAGTTCACATTATTTTGCCTCCTCTGGAAAACTTAAGAATCATTTACATAAAAACATAAAATAAGACTATTTCCCTATTGCGGCATTTACTCTTAGAGACTGCCAGTCAAGACACAACTGAATGCATGAGTCATGAAAGCCAAGCAGTTGTTTCTCTGTGCAACATGATCATTATTTACCAGCCTCGTGAAGTAATATAGCATGCCAGGACTGTACCGTACCAGGATTTGGACGGTGTCCCGTGGTGAATAGATGAAATTACATCCTCTGAGGAAAGGAAACTGTACAGCAATTTCGCTCCAGATAGAAATCACCACATACACATTTAATCCTGAAACACCACATACTCATTTCTATTTCGGAAATCCAAAGGTGTCGTGCTTATTATTTCTATTCCTAGAGCAAAACATTTCCATCTGAAGCTGCTCCAAGGACAGCAGGAAATTAATTTTGTGAAACCGCATGTTTGTGATCTTCTGACTAGTGTAAATGAACTTGAAGAGAGTGCGTCAAAGTGCCAGATGACATTTATTGGTTTTCCCAATTTAGAGGAACTATTTTGTGAGCCCATATTCATAAATATTGGTAGTTTTCCTCAATGCTCAGAGCAGGAGGCTTGATTTCCTCTCAACAAAGTACTGAAAGGTTCAATCTAAAGGTCAGACATTATCACCGTGATTATCTACTTCTGAACAACTGAAGCTATCTGAAGAACAGTGACAGATTTCTCACGTGCAGCAGGTAACAGAGGAAGCACGTCTTCCCACTAGATGCTAAAATGATTAGATTTGGATTATCACTACAAGGCGTTTTTAATTAAACGTGTCTCATCATCAGCTCACATCACACACACTATAGTGGAAAGAGATAAGCGCATGATTAAAAGGTATTCACCTGGTTTGTCACAATCTGCTCCAATCACTGTTAACAGTCAACACATGTAACTATAACTGGGGTCAGGAAGCCTTTTCAAACACTCAAATGCCAGCTGTGGGTGTGGAGAAGCAACAGGATAAACAAAGAGCAGGGTGGAGGGCAAAAAGGCATTCAGGGAAGAAGGGAGCACTTCCTGTTGTGGACATTATCTCATCTGAAGACGAGGTTTGGCTGTAGTTAAAATCAGAGTGTAATACGTGCATCTCTGGATAAGATTATACAAATCTACACCTATTGTTCTATCTACTTTTCTCCATCTACTGCAGCACTGTCACCTAAGTGGACTGATTACATTGTAATGCAGTCTGACTCCTCATCTGCTCTTTCTCATGAGATGATTGGCCTTTCAATCAAGCGACATTAATTATTAATCCTTTCCCCCTGTTGGATTTAGGGTGGATCTCCCGGCAACAGGCAAAGCAGTATTGATTTCTTGGAGGAACACAGTGGGAGATCAATATTTGGCCTAGATGAAACTCCGTCTTTTAAAAAGAAACACACAGCGTAGGTAACGAGCTTATCGGACAAACTCACAACCACAACTACGACCTCTTTGAACACAGGCGGACACAATCTGGATGGATTACAGAGATAGCTCGAAGTGCCGCTGAAAACCAGCCCTGAACTACGACGTTCAGTCCTCCATCTCACGCCAGCTCTCTTCTTATTTGCCTAAACTTGTCTGGGTCTTAACATGTGAAGTCATTTCAAGCCTGAGGTAGTGTAGTTGTCCTTGAGTTGAAACACATGAATGACTGTTTGTGTAGAACTGGTGCACAGCAAGTCTGAAGTATTTGGAGGAGTATCTCAAGAGAGGCGTAACTCAATGTAAGACTGAGTGGGAACATGCACAGAGCCGAACAGGCCTACTCGCTTTACTCATTAGTAAACTCAAGATAAAGGATCCATAGGATACAGTAAATCAGACAGATGTCATGGAAAATACACACTCATACACCACAGCGTGACCAGCATCACACACAGCAGTCTGCACAGTAAGATAACGGACCATGTGACCTCACTTAAAGACACTGATTTCACAAATGTGCGCTGAGCAGAAGAACGCAGTGGCAAGACTGTAGCTCAAGGCTATTGAACGGCAAACTGCTGATGTCAGGAAAGGAGTTTCCTCCCTTCACCGTTTCCCTCAGCAGCCCAGTGCTGACTTTTCAATTTCAGACAAGAAGTTTAGCACAAAGAGTTCCCCCGGTATTACAGGCTGCCAAACTGGGGCCCGGAGGTCATGGAGGATTTAAGTGGGAGCTGTTTTAACTACTCTGTGGTCATGTTGTGCATGTGCTGCCAAACATTGAGGCGAGGTCGGCGGTTTCACAACATAATCTGGAGTTGATGTGAAGTTTATGAATGTAACAACAGTCTGAAGCAGTGTGGCAAACAGCCCGCCTGGTCTCAGCTGACTGTTGACACTAATTCTCCAGCAGCGGCCCTGCAGTTGCTGTAGGCAGTATTACACAGCACTGTCAAACACTGTACTAACACTGACTTATCTCCCATATATCTGCCTTGTTTTACATTGTATAACATTGCCCCAGAAAACAGGCCTATTGCTGTTACTTTAAGATGATCTTACTGCCACAGTTGAATATTCACTACTATGGGATCAATGCAATCCCATGGTATGGCTCTATACCACTGGCTCATTGTCTCATGACCACAGCTAGAAATATAGAAAGTCTGACATGTGATCATTCAGCCATTTCCCCCCAATTTGTCAAATGATTCCACGTGTAATTTTAAGGGAATGCAGAAGTGAAATTGCCAATGCAATGTCTACTGGCTCTCAAGTCAAGCTGACTGAGCAGTGCAGCGGTTACTGACACAGACCTGCTGATTTGAGAAGACATACGTGTATACTTATTTGTTTAAGAGATAAACACATCCACTTGCTGTAAGTTGCATTATGAAAACGCAGCTATGTCTATTTTTAGAGATCTGCTAGTGGAACAAACAACGGTCATGTGGTACATCTCTGCTTCCAGGAAGCAAACATGCAGTACACCAAAATATGGGGGGCAAGGGGAAAAAAAGGGGAAAAACGACACCATACATTTTCAGACTTTGGTTTGTTTTGAATGAGCTGCTCCAGGTAGAGATCGGAGAGGGCTGTCCGGACGCTGTTGACGGACTCCAGTATGACGGCCGGTTCGTTTTTATTGGATTTTAACGTCATCATTCCCTGTTAGCTAGAGAAAAAAAAAGAACCTGTGAACCGGACGTGCCCCAGCTCAAGGTCTGCAAGAGGCTGGCCACGAAACGCTGCGAGAGAGGAAACAGCTGATAAGGAGCCCTGACGGTCTGATAAGTCTCTCTCTGGGTTAAAAGTCCAAGGTTTCGATCAGCAGCAGGTGAGCTACATGAGATATCTGCTGCGGGGACACCGCTGACAAAGCAAGTAAACATGTAACTGACTGCTGCTCGGAGGGGCAGGCTCATGCTGCGTTCACACGCCCCCTGCAAGCTCCTAAATTTTAGTGCTCAAAGTTGTTTATGTGAGCATGCGTTGAGCTGTTCCTACACGGAAGTTGAGGTACAATACACGGTGTAACAGTCATGTTTTTGCTTTTATAGTGTCTGTTTCGCATAGATAGGGCTATATATATGGGCTAGCCATACTGTTGTGCTTATATTACAGCCTAGCATATGTTTTTTAATGTTCAATTGTGCCTCTTACATGCCTATTTAATACTTTGTATCTATCAGTAAAGTAACTACTACTGTTGTAGTCTAAGAAACCTTGGAAGCAAATATATACATTACTGTCTGGTTGCCTTGCTCTGTCTTTTACGTTTAATCATTGTTTTGTTGTGTATCTGTAGCACAGTCTCCTCGTTTGAGTTCACAATGTTACCACTTAACTAAACCAAAAGTGTGAGATCCGACAAGGAATAATGAAGAAATACAATAATAGATAATTATAGATAAGAATTACCGGATAACGACACATCACCTGTTTCGTTAATTGAAAGTACTACCATGTCGTATGAACCCTTAACCGTACTACAATCCGCTCTCGTATTTCTCGCTATAAGGTCTTAGCGGCCACACCAAGCAAACACAAATAAATGTCCCGACAGTACGTGAATGCAGCATTACCGCAGCTTTCTCAGCTGGGCTGCACTAACAAGGCTACAAGGAAGCAGAATAACGCTAGTCCTACTGACGCTGCACCCAGCACATCACTGCTAAAGACGACCATGAGAGAACAGCACGCCAAGCTGCAGATTGTATGGCTTCTAATTTACACGCATGGATGCATCAGGGAGAGCGCTTCATCACATCATTTATCAACGGCAAATGGCAACAGTGTCGCAACGTGCACAGCTGTGTTTTTCTAAGACTGATAAAGAGCAACAATGTAGTAAACGAGGGGGTCATATACCTGAGGCTTTTACAGGGGCCAACACTCCTGGATCTCACTATACGGTCTTCACATATAGTAGGCTGTGTACACTAATGTGTACAGGTACAACATTAAAAAGCATGCATGCACTATTTTGACAACAAGCCCACAGCAGTGTGAGTATATGGATGCATATTTAGGCTGCATATAAAATACTGTTTATTTTCCCTAATGGTTCTAGTCCTTTTTTCCTGTATAATGTGTATGTATACCTCAGATTAAAAATACATTTACACAGCCTGCACTTTAAGCTCCTGAAACAACAAATATGTATCTGTATAAGCTCCATTTTATATGACAACTTAAGTCAGAATCAGAGTCAATGGATCAAATCAGAGCAGTTGACTCAGACTGGTGAAAATAATGACTCTGGGATATACCTTCCTTGATGTTAACACATTCAATCTGTTTGGATGCTCTATCATCTTGTAGTATAATGCACGTTCTTCTATTAAACCTGATGTTTTTTGGAAAAGCAGTAGGGCTGAGGCTGTGCTTTACAGACAGTTGAGCCTCTGCTCTTCATTGTGAAAACAGACTGGCACCTGGGGGCAAAGGGAAGAGGTATTAAGCCAGTTGATGAGTGCTAGGTCACTGATAAGCAGCCAGTTTCCAGAGGGGACTCCAGAGGGAGCCAGCATGCAGGTTTGTATCAGCCGTCCACCACTAACATGGCTCATCCTGTTACAGCTTATCTTCTCAAGAAAAGGGTTAGTGCTGAAATTAGTTCCACGAACAAGTCCCTAAAAAGTGGAAGCTGAAAGCTAAGGCCTGATTTGATTTGACTGAATTGATTATAAGGCGAGCTTAAATTGTAATATATTGGTATACTAGGCAACAAAAAGCCAGCAGTGCTTTTATGTCTGAGGAAGCTGGCTAAGTTCGGTGGTGACAGGTCCCTGATGACTTTGTTTTACAGATCTTTAACTAAGATGATTTTTACTTTTTCTTTTTTCTGTTTGTATGCCTCTCCCATAAACAGAAAAGTGCATTAACAGAGGTGATCAAGGCCTGCAGCAGTATCACAGGGACTCAACAGAAAAGTCTGATTTATACAACAACAACAGTCGATAAAGAGAGCAGAATCCATCCTGTCTGACAGCAGCCTCCCCTGCAGCTAGAGGTTCAGACGTTGCCTTCGGGTTCCTGCTTCAAAAACCCTCAGCTATTCCACTGCTGCACTCCAACAGTAAAAGTAAAAGGTAATATCAGCTTGACCACCCAACCAAGCATAGTTAATACTACTTTAGTCTCAGTGCTTAACATTGAGTATATGTACTCTTATCATATGTTGTATCTACTAGCCTTGACTGTTTCTTGATATTGTGTGTTGTTACTGTTTTTACTGCTGCACAATCAGTTTCCGCCTATTGGGGGCAAATTAATTTCTACTTGACTCTTTGTTCTTATAGCATATGTTTAATATGCGTAGTTCTGGGCCTTTTTCACAGTAGACATTTTGACATGTCACATAGAAATGAATGAGTTCCATTTAGCTGCTTCAGTTTCAGGGTCCTTGTAATGTGCACGCTGCTTACAGGGCCACTTTAATAGAACAGACCTATTGTTAATATTGTGACCTGTGCTTTTCCTGCTATGACAAGTCACAACCAAATTGCCAGAATAAAAGTTGGTATTGTACGTTTCTGCAAACCACCGTTAAAGCTTTATGTTTCTTTTTCAGTTTTGTGTTTGACAGTGCTGTGGTTAAGATCTGGTTAGGTTTAGACACACAAACCACTTGTCATGTCACCACCATCCCTTCCTCCTCCTGATGAGAAACTCTGCTCATATACATGCACTGCTAATATGAACTGCATAACTTTGACATCTACTGTAGAAACGCTGATATGATACCTTAAATTTTTTTGTTTCATATGTATCTGTGTTTTACAGAAACGAACAATGTCGACATTTTATTCTGCAAGTCAAAACGTCTGCTATAAAAAGGTGTTATTGTTTAGGCCGTCATCAACTAACTGTATTTATCATGAGATGATCAATGTAATTGATCCCACCTGTGTGAACAGGAAACCCTGCAGTCACCTGTTCACTCGCCTGCCTGCACGTCTGTCACCTCTCAGCCACTCTGCTCTTCTAATCTCACACGGCTTTGCGTTACCTGCCTGCCCACTGCTTTGTTGCTGACTGACAGCTTGAGTTTACACAGAGTGAAGACTGGTTTATCCTCTACTGCTTGTCTGTTCAGTCTACTCATGAGTCCCATTGTCTGAGCGCAGCAGCACAACTTTAATACCCTACACGCTTGTACGCATGCTCCTCACTGGATTGTGTGGGCAGGCACATATAAATTGTATCATATTATACTAACAGGTGTTTCTATTATTTTGTCAACTCCATTTGTATCAATGACGGTAGGCTAAATGGCAGAAACACCTCTCACTCTAACTCAAATAGTTCACAAATGCAAACTACAGCCTGCAAAATAATGATAAAACTGAACCAGCACCTCTTTAATGTGGCTTCAACAGGTTATAACCTTCATGAAGGGAGGGTTTACTGCAGGGCTGTGGCATTAGTGTTAGCTAGGCGTACCTAATAAACTGGCCAATGAGTGTAGGTCTTAGACTGCAAAGTGTCAGGACCATCAGATTAAATTCTTCTTTTTCGTTGGTATTTAGTGGTTTGCACCCTAAATGTTCCATTACCGCCTACCACTGGATTGAAAAAAAAGAAAAGAAATGAAGAAAAATCCCCCTTCTTGTCCTCCTCTTTCCCCTATCACCTTTCTTACCTCCTCTCTCTTTCTCTCTCCTATAGGTCTCCAACTCCCCTTCACCTCTCTCCTCCCTGTGGACCATAGGAACGCCCCGTCATCACCCCCTCCTCCCTGGACCGACCAGCGGAAGGATTCCCGGATCGCCTTTCATCCCTCGTCTCTCTCTGCCCGTCTCCCGCCTCCCTCACCTCCCTGTGTCATAATGGGTACCTGGATGATATACAAAGTATCTTAGTGCCCTCAAGCAAGGCATTGCTCTGCTGTTGACACATTTGTCAGAATGGCAAGAGGGATAAATCAACACCAGCGACATTCACAGAGGAAACGTGACTGATCTGAGAGGGACAAAAAGGGAAAAATAAGAACAATAGCCGGTTCAGAGATGGTTCAAACTGCCTCATGAATGAATGACAGATAGTGGAACGTGGGACCTCCAGCGGGGCCATTTTTCTTTACTTCATCTTTCCAGCCGTTCATAGCTTCTTCAGTTTGGTTGAGCGGTGGCGCCTTCAAGCTAAAGGGCCTGCATCTCTCCTTCCCTTCTTTCCTCTTCCCTAACTTCCTTCCCCCTCCCTCTTTGTTTTCTTTCTTTGGCCCACCCGCCTGGCCTCCACCATTCGCCCCTCCCTCACAACGGCCGTCCTCCCCCCTCGTCCCCGCCCCCAGTCATCCTCCCCCTCCTCTGCCCCCTCATCCCCCCATCACCATCATCACCACCACCACCACCATCCTCACCCTCAGCCCCACTCCCACCACCACCACCATCACCACCCCCAGCTCTCCTCCTCTCCCCCTCGCTTCTCGCCCCCTTCCTTCTCAGCCTCCTCCCCTGCGGTAACCATGGCGTTGGCTGCCACTGCCGCCTCCTCTTCCTCGTCCTCGTCGTCGACCAACGGCAGCGCCCGAGAGCACCTGCTGGCGGTTCGGCGGCGCACCCCGCACACCCGGCCGTACACGATTGGGCCCGATAACCTCCGCAGCCTGTCGGTGCAGGGCGCAGTCGGAGCCTCCACCTCTGCGTCCTCCTCCGCTATGACGTCAGGGAACCAACCAGAAGCAGCAGGGATGGGGCTCCAGCGGGCCAATAGCGACACGGACCTGGTGACGTCAGACAGCCGCTCGTCACTCACGGCGTCTACGTACCAGCTGACTCTAGGCCATAGCCACCTGGTCATTTCCTGGGACATCAAGGAGGAAGTGGACGCCACTGACTGGATCGGCCTGTACCACATCGGTGAGCTTACTCAATCTGACTTCCCCCACTGAAGTGTGGTACAGTCTGTTTTGGGAGGGGGAATTAAGATCTTAGTTTTGAAATTCATGGAAAACTTTGATTTGAAACGACACACTAAAAAGCTGAGGCTGATGGGAGCTGCCTTGTTGTTTAATTGCAGAGTAGTTTGTTAGTAGCCCAATATCTGGCTGGAGTTTCCAAAACCATAAAGTGCAGGGCAGAGTCACTAACGTTAGCCTCGACTCTGATCGCATCGAGGATCGGCTGTGATACTACACAACTGATAAGTTGTGTAAACATGGCTTTTGTTGATTTAACCTGTAATCCAAAAAAATAATGTCAGTTAATGATATGCTCCCGGGTCTTTGACGTAATGCTAGATTACGACTGTAGGTAGTAAGCTAGTAAGCCTAGCATGCTAAAATTTGAAGCTGAAGTTTAAGCAGACAAACACTTTTGAGTCCATTTCTTAGACATTGCTGATGTTGTTGAGGCTATAAATTTGTGTGTTTCAATACACAACGCTCAAAGCTTTTTGTATACTGTGTGTATGTGGCTGTAGTAAGCCAGTAGCTAAAGTTGCTAAGCTGTGATTGGACACTCGTCGTTCTGGGGAGGGGTTTAGCGAGCGGACAGTTGATTAATGGACCAATCGTTTCAGCACTAACATCCTGCTTGCTAACCACTGCAGTCTTACCACAACTAATTTGTTGTATGAGTCTAGTGGAAGCGAGCATTGTTGCCTGATTGCATCAGTATTACTCACCAAGGCTACACCAAACTTCAAGTTTCAAACTTCAAGGTCCGATCGGCCTGATTTTCTGGAGTAATTGCACGACATTTGATTGCACCATGGTACCGTGAACACAAAGCAACCCTTTCTGACTAATTTTACTGTAACATCACTAAAAAAACCCCCAACCTACTGCAGGTTTCTGGGTATTCATTTTTCCCTGTCCAGTAAGCTATTCATTGTGCACAGCTAATTCTCAAATGGACCTCCATTGTGGTCTATTCTTGCTTGCTCATCATCATCATTCTCGCCTGTCTCCTGCCTACTGTCTCTCAATGCCATGCTGTCTCTCCCTCTGTCTGTCTCCCTGCCCGTCTGTCCACACATCTGTCCTCCTGTTTGTGTGGTGGTGTAATAAAATTTGCTGTAGGATAGCGTTATGATGGCGTTATTGAAGGGGTTGCGACTTGTAACTCATCTCCTCAAGGTTAGAGCATTACATCAGCTCCACTGCTGTTGCATTAACAGGCTAATGGAGTGTGTGTGTGTGTGTGTGTGTGTGTGTGTGTGTGTGTGTGTGCGTGTGTAGGAGGGACGTCGCGGGCCAGCAGCATGCTGCTCCACTACATACAAGCCGATGGGCTCGCAGGACGTCCAGCAGCTCTGCATGGAGGCAGCAGATGACAAGAAGGTGGCCT
>JAPZEA010000006.1:7271470-7281804 GCA_029783685.1 Heniochus monoceros | reverse complement strand
GATGGATGTGTTGTGCTTCTGCGACTTGGTGAACCTGCTGCATCTGAAGTGGCGTGATTAGAGGATCTGTTTGTAATTGCTATTGTTCGGATTCTGCATGCAGATGCAGTCAAATAAAACGTGTAGCAAAGATAGAGGCAGATTGTTGCAGGGATTAGCATTTCTATATTGTTCCTCGAGGCACAGTAAGGCATGATGCAGTAAAATGCAAAGTAGTGTTAAGGGAAAGCGTCTTATTTTTTTCTACAGGAAGCAAATATTTTGCCCATGAATGAATGGTAATGTTTACACAATGTTTTGGAAATGATTCAAAATGCTAAATAATGGGGTTGCCTTCCACTACTGTTCACGTTTGCAGCAGGCAGACACACGTTGCCCTACTGAGAGGCTTGTTTTTGAGATGTCAATATGTGCCGAGATCCACCACACAGCTCAGGTGGAGATGGGACTGAGGCATAAAGCTACCGTCTGATGATGATAATGATAACAGCTGACAGGAGGTAATCACGAGAGCCCTCTAAGTATATTGAAGCCTCGACCACTATCGTGTCAGTCATGGCCAAGAGGCTTTGAGGGAAATTTACAGCTTGGGTCCACAGGGGCAAAGATGATGAGAAGTGGAACAAAGCAGGAGAATGAGAAGAGCATGCAGGGTGAATACAGACGGGGAGAAAAGCACTCACTTCACTTATCCAGCACAACCAAACATAATTCATCGGACCAAGTGAAGAAAGTGAACATTTTAAGGCCGTGGAGTGCTTTTGCATTACTGAGAATTTTCTCGACATATTCACGGCTTCCAGTAATTTCACTTACCTCATTCATTCTCTGCCTCCGTGAGATCCCATCATTTGCCCATTTACGTGCGGGAGAGGAGTGAGATTAATCGCTGAAGCGCCATTCTAATAGGAATAATGTTACCTCCAGACGGCCACTGACTCACGATCATTCCTGTGATTGTCACTATCTTAATCCTGCAGAAAATTCCTGCCACATCTGTAATTTGTTACGTAAAGAGCCCACAAACAGATGACTTGCATTACAGCGTTTTGGCAGGGACAGAGGGCCCCTGACGAGAACGATCTCATGTGAATACACATCGCACTAATTTAGGGACTAAAACTGCTTGCCAAAACTGCATAAAATATTTTCCAACAAGTACATTATGTGCAGAGCAAATCATCGACTATTGTTTGAAACACTGGTGGAGGTCGTGCCACAGTTGCAAAGTTGAGCCACTCAAATTGATCTTGTTAGATAATCATTGAGATTAGATTTGATATTTAAAAGTGTATTTGTCTATCGAGCTGCAGACTGCTTGTCTTGAGCACTTTCTCTGGGGGTAGAACAACCACAAAAATGAAGTAAGAAATTTTAATTTGTGCAACATTTTGCGCAATTTAGCACATTTGCCTCTAAATGAATTCATTCATCGTCTAACAATACCTTCACTCAGGATCCATTGTCACCACAGATGTTCACGTTTTGTTTGTCACACTCCATCTGTAGTACAGAGGAATGGAGGAAATTGCTCTCACAGCATCGTGTTCCACAAACAAAAAAGAGCAAGAAATCGAAGATCCAACACGCATTTAATTTAAGATTTTCAGATTGGAGCCACTCTGCATGTTTGGGGGTGGGCTTCGAATAAAACTCTCTGTTTTGATTTCATACGTTTCTTATTTCCCGCAAGATGTTAAATCCATATGTTACTGAAGGTTGTAGAAAATATAATGCCACCTGGCTCTGGCTTATTTTCACATCCTCTACTTAACCACATACGTCTTTCTGGGTTTACTGAGACCTTTGAGGTTGACAGTCAAAATCTCTCAGATGTCAGAATCTTCCAGGAGCCTCAGGCGTCATATCAGGACCTGCTGTATTGGAGAGGCAAAATGTCTGCAGGCCCTGAGAAATTACTAAAATGTCTGAAATTGTATTATACACATTCAGGACCTGAAACGGTGCTGAAGAGAGATAAAAGCTGCATTTAAAACTGCAAAACCTCTTAAAACATCATTTGTCCAGTGAAGAATTGCTCCAGTCATGCACTAATTTGATCAAGTGGCACAAAAAAGGAAGCGAAGCATTAAATGTTGGACTTTTGATTGAAGTTGGCAGAGGATTAAGCGGTATTTTAGGCCTTTCAAGTCGAAGACAATGACTGGTCAGATTTTGGTCCCGATCCAGATAAGTTGAGAAACGGTGCTTGAAGGTTATTGGACAGCAGGTGCATATTTTGTGAATCAAGCAGCGTGGCACAAATTGCAGTCAAGTGTGACGTGTACACTTCTGGTGTTTTCGCGGCTGCAGGCACACTGGAATAAACTATTAAACCCTTACATGGTTACGTAACCTCCTCTACATCATCCAAAAACTGTTTTTTTTTCCTCTATAGAAATTGTCAGTCTCTCATTTCTTTACCTCGGTTGCACTGATGAAGCTTCAAACACACACAGCTTTTGTCACACAAGACATCACAAGATGTTGCCTCACTAACCTGGTGTTTTTGGCTGAAGGTATGGAGAGGGGATTAACCCCTTGGGAACTGATGGTCCAACAGAGGGGTTTCTGTGATGTCAAGAGGAGAGAGACGCTTTAATTGTCTCAGGATTTTTTTGGGCAGCGTGAGTAAATTCCATGTGTTGCAAGAGTCATGAGGACGGCCATCCCAGTAGTTCACGTGGTAGAAACACCTGGTGCACCATGTATCTTGGCCAAATCCTGGGTTCCAGTCCAACCTGGACTCTTTGATGCATATCAGGCATGTCAGGCAGGAAAGGGTTCATGTTTCTGTGGTTATTCTGTGACAGCCTGGTGCTCGCTGCACACAGTTGGAAGAACTACCGACACTGATGTTGCCTATCTGGAGTATCTGGAATAGCTGGATCAGGTATTGATTACAATGGCCCAATCTGGTACTGGATACCATTTTTTAAATAAATAACAGTTCAGTACATTTACGTATTTACTTGTTACATTTTGTTTTGCAAAGTTAGACCTGATGTTGCATCACAGATAAAAGAATGATCCCAATTTCTTCCACACAGAGAGGCATGCAGCTCATTTTAAACACTGCTGTCAGATCAGTACTCGGTATGAGCCAACAGCTAAAGCACAGGTATCAGTATCAGGACTGAAAAAGTCAGATTGGTGCATTCCTTATATGCAACATATCTTAAAAAGAGCAGGATAATCAAACATGCGAGAGCAAGAATCTCACTCACACTGCACTCTCATGTAGATTGTGTCTCATGACTTTGTGCTCTTAACTGATTTGGTTCATATTAAAGCTTCGCACTATCAAAAAATATGCACGTGCCAATGGCCCAAAGCATTTTTATCTAACTAGTATTTACTTCAAGGGATTGCACCGGCTTCAAGATAACATCAAATACTATGGGAGGCAATAGTGGTGACAGCAGAGCTGATACACAGACATTCATTCGCAGGTCCCGGCTCTTCACCCGGGAGGATTTACTGCTTTTGTTTATATTATGGCATAATAAACAGAGCGTATTTGGTCGGACAAAACAAGCAGTTTGAAGATGTCACCTTGGGCTTTAGGGAATTATAACAGGCATTTTGCAGTATTCTTACATCTTTTCAATCAAACGATTAATCAAGGGGAAAGATCAGCACATTAATTAATAACAGAAGTAATTGTTAATTGCGGCTTTAGCGGACAGTGAAGTGCGCTCTTGCCTGTGCAGTGGGAGGTTTGTAGTTTGAGCCATGTTTAGCTCTCATCACGCTGTCATATAACAAGTTGAATGCACACTGTTTTCTAACACATCCTATGCAGAGGACTGCAGTGTTGTTAATGTAAGTCAGAGTACATTTCTGCACAGAAATCAACAGCTCCCTTCTTCATACGTAAGCGCTGAGACCGTAGTATTATTCTGTTTTAATCACAGGCTGCCAGATGATTGTGGGCATCTTAATGTGCGTAGTGTTTGGCCACCCTCATGCTGTCTCAGCCTACTCTATATTGCAGCAGGTACAGCACAGAGACATTTCTTCCACAGAGATTATTTTACATCACTGTTGCATTGCCATGCTCCAACATGGTGTAGGTGTGATGATAGCTGCTGAAATCTATCTTTTAAATGCACAAGGGGATTTTACAGTTTAAATTACAGCATAAATTGTTCCTGTCAAGAACAAAAAGTATCAGATTTTCTGCATTTGCCACAGGAAATCTGTTAGTCAAGGTTAAAATGACTGACTAACCTAAATGCCTCAATAAACAGAGGGAGTCGTGGGGGTAGCAAATGCAAAATATTCAGATCAGACAAGGCAGCAGGGATGCAAGAAGAATAAACATCAAAGTTGATTTAAAAAAAAAAAAAAAAGCCTTAATTGCAAAGTCACAATGCTGGAAGCTTGTTCATGAGCTCATGAGCTCCGAGCCCTGACAGCAATAGCATGGTCACCTTTAGTCTTTAACCGTGACACAGAAACTGTCAGGAGGCTCCTGTCTGAGGAGCTCAGGCTGCACTCGGGGTCACGAGGAATCTTAAGTTCAGAGACACGCTGGGGTCAGGTCATTCAAAGACAAAAACACATTAGCAGGTCCAAAAATCAATGAGAAGCAGGCATCCACCGACAGGACGCTTAAACAGAGGAGATGTGGTTTGAGTTGAAAGCCTCGCTGCAGCATTTCTGAACATGCTGGAGCAGCTTCATGGCTGAGGCAGATAAAGCGGGCATTGCAGCACTGAAGCAGTCACCATGAGCTCATAGAAGGCTAGCGGAATATCATTTAAAGATCATTTACTGTGTTTTCTGTATCTCAATGTGAAATATTCACAGCTAATGTAGAGGTAACAATAAAGCATGTTATTCTCACATTTTTCTGAGCCCAAAAGCACTTTTATGAAGAGACAGTGCTACTTTATTACATTTGACAGACCATTAAAGTGCATTGTAGACTCTAAACCTCAAGAAAATCTCATTTATATAACTATGGCTTTACCTGGTTGGTACCAGGCTGCAGAGGAGCTTTTATAACATTATAGTGCCCCCTGCTTGCATATGTACTCTCCAGTGTCCCTGTTGTCAGTTTGTTCTTCTTTCTGTCCAAGAGCACACATCAAAGAGGAGCATGGAAGCTGATCTTTATATTAAACAGTATGAGTAGCTACATAGATTTTTAGTAATTCGATGTGCACGAATGTAAAGAACAAACCACAGACTAAAGCTGAGGCTGGAAGGATGACATTTTTCTGCATTCAGCAGGGATGCCATCCTACTGTAATATCGCTGAGCTGGGCAGTCAGAGTTCAGCTTTGCCTTGATACATATCCATGAACATCACGAGCAGGCGAGCGGACAACTCTGTCGGACTCTGACACCCACCTTGAATGAGTTTGACTTCATGCCAGGAATGTGAACACAGTTCTCTGTGAGGACAGGGTGACTTGCAGCAGTGACTCTGTCCTCCTGTAAAACCTGTCACAGGTTACCCTGGAGAACATGGCCTTTTTTTCTCAAAGCAGCTGCCGCTTCATTTACTTTCAACCTACTAATCGAGCCAGTAACTAATAGTAGCAGCTGTTATTTTGGCTACATGCAGCATCATCATGTAGTTCAGTGTGAGTAACATTAGATTATGATAAATATTACTGTTCAAAAGTTTAGAATCACCTGTTATATTGATGTTTTTCTCCATTCCTTCAATAATGGCTCGTTCAGCAGAAAAAAAAGCATAACTGAACCAAATGTATTATTTACATTTGAAATAGCTTGGGCCCAAAAGAAATGAAGTGATTAAAACTTCCATGTTGTGGATGTCTTCACAGTGGGAGAGCACTGTTTCCCCATTTCCACCATTTTTCCCTCCAAGTACCTTTCGATTTTGAATGTTTTCCAGTGGCACTAGATCATTACTGAACTACCATGGTGCAATTGGATTCTGCATGTTTTGGGAACCCGTTTGTCTTTGGGCCCTCTGCAGTCTGCTCAGTGGTTAGATTGAATAGGTTTAAACTTGTGATTTGTCAGTCCATATATGTTCAGCTGACATTCCCTGATCCAATTACAATCATGCCAACCTGAGACTAACCACTAATGTTTAAGAATATCTTTGCTAAAGCATTGCACCTGTTAATTCTAGCTTGTTATAGCTTATTATTATGCACTTGGAACCTGTTCTTATTTAAATGACCAATTACCTGTCGTTTCCCTATGACTGGTGGGTTTTAATATTCTGAATTAACTGTTGCTCAGAGGTATCTTGGTCACTTTCTGCCCTCTCAGTTGTCTGGTTGAACAGCGTTTGGCTCTGCACGTACAAAACATCACTTTTCCTGCAAACCCTTCAGACAAAATAACATCTATTTGTAAAGAGGACTTCCTCTAACCTAAAAGCATGAAGGACCATTCACAAATATACAGTAGTCCTCTCAGCCATCTGACCCCACTGAATCAAGCTTTTGTGGCAGGCACTTCCAAACTTAAGAACAGCAGTGTATACCGATGGTGGAGAAGTGTTATGAGGATGATTTTATTACATACTTTTTTCTTTTCAGTATTGACCCTCTCTGGTTGTTTATGAAAAAAAACAACAACATTTTTTCCCTCTTACCTGTAGCACTATTTATCCATCTAGATTGTTTTGGTGGAGTTCCTGAGATACAGGCTGTTGAAATATCTGCCTTCTCTCAAATATAATGTAGCTAGATGGCATTCAGCTTGTGTTGCTCAAAGAGCCAAAAAATACATTTGAAAAACTCAGCAGCAATGTCTCTGATGTGGTCACTGGTTGACAATTTCTACCCATTCTGTGATGTAGCCATCGCTGGTCAGTCACTTTCCCAGTGGTAGCCACATCTTTGCTATCATTTAAAGTCATGTAATCAATGATTAATGGCATTTGATCAATGTCTGGCTTTTTCCAGTCAGTTGGTAAACTTTCCTAAACTCAGACTGTTGAATTTGCCTTCAGGTTTCAGGCATTTTCAGCCTGATCGTATTCATATTAGTGTACTATAGTTGTGTGGTTCCCACATTTCAAGTTGCCAAAAGTATTTGAATGACACTGGTGGTTTGTTTACTCTGATCTCAAGTCAAGTGTTTCACATTTCGAGTAATCATGTAAAAGCCTTTTCAAAATTCAGGAGCGAGTGGGATATAAAGCTTAATTACTGTATAAAAGTGAATTTAATTGGGGAGTTATTTTCTGTCTTAATATTGCTAGTGTCTGTTGGCTGTCCTCATGTGATTCGAAGACTTGAATATTGCCTACCGGACGCACACAACACTAAACTGAAACGAGCCAGTGCTGCGTGTTTAGTGTTGTGTGTTGAGTGTTCAGTAACGGTCGGGGTTTTCAAGAAGTGAGCTTGCCAGTTTTAAATAATGGATGAGGAAAGAGAGGCAGAACAGCCTGAATACAAACTCTATGGAAGCTATTGTTGGATTTTTACTGGCCTTGAAGTATCATCAAAGAAAGTGCATGAAAATAAACTGTCCTCAAGCAACACATCAATTCAGATCCAGTGTCTGTGCTGACAATTAACAACATGACAGCAATGAATCATTTAGCAAAAATTCCCACCAAGTAATTTCTGCCAATTGACTAACTGATTAATCAATTGTTTTCCATTGATTGGTGATGACTATTTTGTTTATGAGCTGTACTGTGTGGTTAACATGGTCATTTTGGGAGCATTTTCTCTGCTGAATTTGTTTTTGAAAGGATAAAAGCACTGTTACTTGACATTACCAGAAGACTCTGCAGTAAGTTTCAGCTGAGACATAAGACACACTGGTCGGCCATGAAAGACTTAATAAACTGCACAGCCTCCTAAAAAAGCACAAAAGGAAGACATTCACTAAGAATTCAATACTGCAGTGCATACTGTCAACATGTTTTAGTAAGTGAATGTTACGGAGTGCTGTCAGAAACACTTGTGCTTTCTGCTGCTATTATATTCCATACTATTTGAAATATTGTTGTTTTTACTTGTAGATCCCAGCAGCACTCCAAGTTCCTTTTGAACCTGCGAACTTTGAAACATTCCCGTCTTTGAACTCGCAGGAGAGAATGATAAGAACATTATATTCACTGCGAGCTGTGCCTCAGGAATTGAAAGTACTCGCCACTTTGTTGGGAGCATCGGCTGCCGTTTATTTTCAGACCAGACTGTGATCTTACTAGTTTACTGTATATGAATGGTACCAAAATAAATGAAAGCTACCTTGCCTTTCAGAGGCAGATGAAAAAAAAGGGGGGAAAAAAAAAAATCTGTGCACTCACTGATGATTTCTGTAGAAGTCTGGAGTTATTACTGAAGCACCATTTTCCTGATAAGTGATAGCTGTGTGTATCTGTTCGCCCCCAGTGAAGCCGGAGAATGAGTATGCTTTTCTTTCCACTAGCCTCCTTATAAATATTAAGGGTGATGCTATTTAGATTAACCCCATGTGATGCTCGCAAGAATAGATCATAAAACAATAGAACAAATAGGTCATAATTTCTGGTTATGGTTGTAGATCATTTTGTAACATAATCTGGCTCTTTAAGCTTTTTAAACCAGTGGTGTCAGGCATCAGTTAAACCTGGTCTAACTATGACTCTAAAATCCAAGCGAGGCGTCTACATACTCCAGCCCTCAACTTTAGTTTAACGGCACATTGTATGTACGACCCCAATTTCAAAGAATATCACCTGTTACCAATGAACCTGTCTACCTGTGGAATGTTCCAAACAGGTGTTTTTGGAGCATTCCACAACTTTCCACGTCTTTAGTTGCTCCTGTCCCAACTCGTTTGAAACGTGCTGCTGCATCAAATTCAGAATAAGCAGATATTTACAAAAATCAATGAAGCTGACGAGGTCAGACACTGAATGTAATGTTTTTGTGCTGTTTTTAATTGAGTACATGTCAAAAAGGATTAGCAAACTATCACAGTTTGTTTATGTTTTATACAGCATCCCATTTTTGGGGGGAATCAGGGTTGTAGGTTTAACTTCCATCTGATGGTTATAGCAACACCAAATGTAACCATCTGTCATTCAAGTTGAGTTTGCCATAGTCATGTTCACCTCTGCTTGCACCACAAAAATCGTGTGTGTGGCTGGCCACATTTGTAACCTGAAACACACTCAGTAGTGTGTGTCCAGATTGCAGGAGTGCTGGAGCTTATCAGCCCCAAACTCCACTGCTTCTAGAAACAGAGTAGCATGAACAATGCTTAACTGAGTCCTGCTCGCCCCGGCGGCAGTCAGTCACACTTGTTGTAGTTGTGTTCATCACGGCCTCTGCCCAACCAGCAAACTCCACCAGAGTGATAACTTGCTGCACCAGCAGTCAAAGCTGCTTTGATCACCAGAATCACTCTCACCACAGTCTGTCAGCCTGTGCAGCAGCAGCCCACACAGAGCATCCGGAGTTATGCTCGTCACAGATACTCTGTCACACTTGCCACAGTCGGGCTGCTGCAGCCACAGTCCAGCTAGCCAGCTGCCGTTTGGCGTGATCTGCCACAGTCGTAGCCCGTGTTGCGCTCGCCCTTGCTGCGTTCAGCATCACTCTCGCCAGAGACGTGCTTACCTCAGCCACAATCAGTCATGCTCGCTGGAGTGCGACATAGCCTGAGCAGCTGGCGCTATACGCTACATGAGACCAAGCAGCCATAGTTGGAGTCACATTTGCCAGAGGCACCCTCACAGCTGCCATCATTCACACTAAGTGGGATCCTACCGGCCACACAAAAAGCCCCAGTAAACATCTCATCCGCAGAGACTCACAGCAAGACCCAAAGCTGATCACAGCCCCTTCAGACTCACACTCACCTCATTCCACTGGAGGAAGAGCTGATTATTATCTAGACTGCGAAACGGTGACTTACAGGATGGAGGGTACTGCAAAAGCTATGAATTTATTTACCTACGTGTGTTGCCGGATCAAATTTAAATATGTCTCCTAGCCATCTGTGTGGTGTAATAAGAAGGTAATGAAACTTGATGTGTGCGCCTAGATTTGTGGAATTCACATTTGCAGCGTAAGGTCCTTTTTGATTCGCAGTATCTGCTCTTCCGATAAGATTAACTATTTCTTGCAAGCCTAATGTATTTCAGGGAAGAACACCATCAGTAATATCCCTCCGTGTCATATGGGAAAATGGGTGGCCAGCTCTTGCCTATGGCATACACGCCTACATATCTGGCTGAGCGACGATAAGTTCAAATATGAATGGCCTATTTAAAATTCAGTCACAGGATGGAATTTGTTCAATATATGGACATTTATAAAAACACATATGGCACTGAGTCATCTGGTAAAGGTGTCAGATTATGCTGAGTCACCGTATTTCAGCGCAAATTT
>JAPZEA010000006.1:6848445-6862811 GCA_029783685.1 Heniochus monoceros | reverse complement strand
CAAAATTTCACAAAAAATATTAAATATAAATATAATGAAGTTATTTATCTGTCAGATGGTGACACTGTGATCAGGCAGCAGACGTCTGGGTCCAGTCACTCACCAGTCAGCACTGTCTGTGCAGATAAAGATATTAACCTTTCACCAGCAGAACAGACCCCAAAATGCAGTTAGCAGACATAGATTATTCATCTTCTATGTGTATGTGTGGATCTTTTAAATAGGTGATCAGTGATTGCATGATCATTATAAGCCCAAGAATTACTGCAATGACTAAAAGTAGTAAAAGACAGAGAAGAACAGATGGAGTATTGTAGTTTTTCTTGCACTTATAATCAGCAGATCACTGGGATGATTTGATGGCAGCCAAATGCGTGTCATCATTTGCTCTGATCAGGTGTTCTTAATGAGCATCATTTTGAGTCATTCTGGTGGAGAATGTCTGCCAGACGTCATAAATGTAAACATAAATGGATGTAAAGAGATAGTAAATGTAGGAAATGACTGTCATAAAAGCCTTGGCCATCCCTGATAGACATCAGCAGTGATGCAATAATTCAGAGCTGCTGCTTTAAAAAGTTGGGATTTAGCAGCTTGCACATGGCAGCCATGATAGCTCTCAATCCAGCCATGACAAGCATTTTTTAAATGCATGGTAATGACATCGATGTGTCCATGATGCTGCCAGTCCATGCATGATAATGGCTTTTTGTCTTTACAGTACGCATGTATGATTGTGTGTGTAAGTGGCCATGCATACACTTGATAACGAGTGTACACATTTTTTTCTTTCACAGTTCACTGCACATGGGAATTGCCTGTAGAGGGGAGTGACGAGAGTCAAATGAGAAAATGAAAAAGCAAAAGGGAAAACAGCCACAGTCCAAGAAGTGCAATGGAAGGACAAAGAGATGTTCTGCGCATCTTATAAGATCTAAAGCACTGAATCAAATTATGCTGCATGAAATAAAAAGTTATTTAATGCAGCACTGAGTGTAAAATCCTTCTTCACTTTTTTTCACAGCAGTAAAACAAAACTATCATTTGAAAGTTAATTTACTTGCTCTAATTCTTTTAATAAAGTTATCGTATCGGTGCAGGTGCAAATCAATCTCATCCATCCTTGTTACAAGATATTACACACTGCATCATCTCACCGCCGGTGGCAAATGTTTTAATGTCTTTAAAAATGAATATAAGATTAAATGACTTTGTGCAAATGAGCATGAACTTGTAGTGTCCTCGGCGATGAGCAGTGACACATATAAATCACTGACAGGGGGTCAGGACATGTGGAAAGGGCATTTGAAAAGCACTGGAGCTATCAGATGGAAGCGAAATCTAAAGACAAACGACAGAGACGCTGGAGGACAAATCAGCCCTGCAGCTGAGGCAGCTGGGTCTGAAGTGACTGGAGAGGTTGTTGGGTCGGGTGAGGGGGGGCCATTGATTGATTGAGTCTGGCAACTATTGATCAGCTATCAGCTCTATCTGTGAGGGAAAGCGTTAAGATTCAGGCATGGCTTGTTTAATGAATCGGTTCCATGATGTTGCTGTAAAGGGACTGGCCTTAAATCAGAGGGGGTGGCCGTTCCTCACTGGTTATGGCATTTTGATGCGTAATGCCTTTTAAACATGTTGCATTCACTATACTGCACAAGGTGAGAAGTCTAATCACAGACTGGTCCCTACAACCTGCAGTTTCATGTAGTTAATGACTTTCTTAGTCATGATGATTCAGGTCTGTCACATGGGACAGATCCTTAAATCCACACAGCACAACCTTTGTCACAGCTTCCAGGACTTGGGAAGATAATTTTCGACCTATCATGTCACGTCATGTTTACAAATTGAACCTCGATTACCAGCCTTGCACATTCACTGATGATTTTCACACTAATCATGCGACTATCTACACATCCGTCCTACACTCAGAGGCTCCGTGCGCCGTACATAATCTGGATTTGTTTCATTTCTCATCCCTTCTTCATAGATGGCCATGAAATTTGAAGATTTCCACACTGCAAAAAGTCAGCTCTCAAAAACAAGTAAGAAAAGCAATAAAATCTGGAAAATATTACTTAAAATAAGTTAAGTTATCTGTCAACAGAACAGGAAAATTTCACCAAGATTTTCAAAACAAGAATATGAATTTTCAGAGACCCACAGCTATCTTACAAGTAGTGGCATCAGAATAAAAAGGACATCTGTCTGGATACAAAGAAATTCTGACTTGGACAAACAAGTTTTGTACTTGTCAGTGTTCATTAAACAGCTTTATAATTCTGGAAATTCTTGTTTCAAGCATTAAGTTACTCAAAAGCAGAAATAAAATCCTGGTAAAAAGCTGTAATATCTTCTTCAGATAATTAAGGACAAAAAGCAAGCATATACTGAGTTGATTTAAGATATTTCATCTTTTTGCAGTGCAGCACCTTTGCATCTGTAGATAAATCTGAGATATGAATCACATGTCGTTGGTGTAACTTCAATGTAAAAACTGTAAAAACTGAGCTTATGTGTGTCTTCAGAACACATTTTTCAGAACAGAGGATGCAAATATTTTTGAGTGAATATATTTGAATGAGCTGACAGCATTTTAGTGTCGTAGCAATACGAACCAAATTGTTCGGTTCATATTAAGTCCTGTTGTGCAAACTGTGTGAAGAATTTTGAACAAGTGAAAATAATCAGCATCTATCTGAGAGGAAAAATATCAACAAATAAAATGTAAAATGCATTTATACAGTAGAAAGTTGTTTTACTCTTGCTGCAGTCATCTCGAGTACCTGAAACAATCTGGCGCCCCTCTGGGGGTCCAAATGGCCAGGATGAAAACTGCTGTGTTTACCCCATTTCACAGCGAGCTTGAGTTATGAAAAGCTTCTCTGTCTGATTCTGTTTGTTTGTATGTGTTTTGTTGTCCCTCTTGTACTTTCATGTGTTATAACTGAAAATGAAGCAAAATCAAATCCACGGTCATAACCACATCATCTAATTTGGAATGTAATTACACTCCAGATGCTGTTACTTTATCAGGACGGTGGCTCAGAAGCAAATCCATCAAGCCTTGCTCGGAATGAAATTGGATTGACTGATTGATTTATGTATGTCAAGTGAAGGGCAAAGAGACGGACAAAAAGAAACCACAGAGTGTGAGAGCGGGTCAGGCGGCGGGGAGGGGGAGTCACAGATATATGGATGAAGCATGGCCCCCTGATGGGGGAAGGAGAGTATTGAATCAGACAGAGATAAATGGAGTGTGAGAGACAGAGAGAAAGAAATTCAGACATATGCCTGCTGACCTCAACCCTTTTTTTTTTTCAGCTAATCAATACAGGGAAATGCACGTGTGTTTGTGTGTGTTTGTGTGTGTGTGCTTGTGTTAAGGGAGGGACGTTCTGTCTGTGTCGCTCCCAATAAAAATCAGAAACACAGTGACATTACCTCGGTCCTGTCTGACTCCCCCCTGGCTTTCCAACCTTTGCACATGCCTCTATTTAATTTTGGAGCCAGTAATCCAATAAAAGACTGAGAGGTCTGGAGCACTTAGACTGTCCCCGTCACTGAGCTCGCTGAGGAAAGTGGGAGATAAAACATAAAACATCACTGCTGCACAAATGACGTGTGTTCTCAGGCTGTGCATCTTATAATGGGCGTACAAAGTGTATTGGTGCACATGCTCTCCTTATCTTTCAATTGGATTAACAAACAGATAGCTGCATTTTCGCACAAAATAATTAATAACAAAAAATAAAAATGAATGGTTGTTATTAGGTGCTTTTTGTCTGACTGCCAGACTCTCTCCCACTCACTGGCTTCTAAAAACACACACACACATCGGCTAACAGAGAAAAGACACAAGCGTTTTCTAAGGAATCATTTCTTTGACAGAATGCCTGCTGTATACGGTATATTGCTCTGAGCAGTGCATTTTCCCAGCAGAGAATTCTCCAAAGTTTCTATTAATCAGCTAAAATGTGTTATATTCCACCTAGGATGCCGTTTAAGGCTGAAAAAAACTTCCCCGCACATCTCCAGCCAATTATGAAGAAGCCCCGGCATGGTTGTATTCAAATCCAAAGTGCATAACGACCAGGCTGACCCAACGTTCAATTATCCAGACTTCTTCAAATGACAGGAAGTGAAGGTGCCAGCTCTGCAGGTGTAAAAAGAGAAATTTTGCCCCGGTCCTTTCTCAAGACACCACAATAGCAGTCCGGATCAGACGAAGCAGTGCCGGCTGTTTGCAGTGGAGCTTCACCTGTGAAGACGGAGAGCGTGCAGGCAAGGATAAGTGCTCTGGCTGAAAGGGAGTGAAGCTGTGCAGAGGATGAGGGTACCCTCCCCATCCCAGCACTCATCTGTTATTGGCTCTCTGGATGGCCTGCAATCACCATTAAAATCTCAGAGGGCCCCGCTTTATGAGACAGTAAATTAAATGGACACTCCCCAGTGTGAGATCCTCAGTGAGTGTAAGATAAAGCTCCCTTGAAGATCTCATGATGGACCAAGAAATGTTAGAAACCTTGAGGACGGTGTCACAGGGTGGGCTCCACCCTGACTGTGATTGATTGCTAACAGAATAGAACATGAATAAAACACAATAAGAGCAGGTGGATGAGACACTTTGATGGAGCAGAGCGTCATCAGTGAATCTCTAACCATTGCCACAAAGTCACTGAGGATATTACAACAAGACGAAGAATGCAACCATGCTAGCAACTGAGCCTGTAGACCAGTGAAGCTTTGAGCTAAATGCTAACGTCAGCATGCTAAAATCCTCACAATGGCAATGCTAACATGGTGATGTCAAGCAGGTGTAATGTAATATTTACCATCTTCACCATCAATTTAGTATGTTAGCATACTAGCATTAGCTAAGTAGCACTAAACACAAAGTACAGCTGAGGCTGATGAGAATATGTTAACTTTTGCTGGAATTCAGTCATAAACAAATTGACATTTTGACCTGATGATGGCACTGGATGAAAAGTCAGGGGATTAGCACTATAATTCTTTTATACCAATCCCTCCAAGTTAGACAGAGACATTTCACTCAAAGCCATAACTCTGGCAATCCCTTGACTTTTCATTTAATGCTTTTCATATAGTTCAAAGTCAATAGGATTCATCCTCTGGGGACCATGAATGTCTAAAAATTTTCATGGCAATTCATCCAGTCTGACTGAAGTGGTGGAGCCCCCAGCGAAGCCATGCTGCTAACATGGCTAAATAAACCCTGTGTTTGGTCACCAACAATCAGTCTTCATGACGATTATCATGCCTCGAATCTCCGATGTATTGTTTGATTTATTATTTACTCGTATTAACATATGGGCCATGTGGGCAGGAGCTGACACTGAGATGTACCATTGGCTGCTTGAGTTTCAGCGTTCCACACTGGAGAGGTACTCACATGTTTATGCCTGGAAAGCACACAGGATGTGCTGAAGTTCACCATAATGAACACTTCTATTTGCTGTTGGTTAATTAGGTCAGATGAATCATGTTTATCTAGCAGCTGAGCATTGAAATTGAGAGCATCTCATCTTGCAAGCACACTAGTATAGAAGCCAATCACTGCTTCTATGGATTAATGTTTATATCACAAAAAACACACAATTAATGTCTACTATCATGGCTTTCAAATGTTTTCTTCAGTTAGCCTTACTTTTCACTGAGCCCAACAGATGCTCAACATTTTCAGAGATGTCTCATTTAGCTGATGTTCTTGGTGTACTGACTCACTCTCTGGAAACCTGTGTGCTTAGTAAAACTGGATCTTGACCTGCTATCAGCATCCTTGGCCCACCGCTGGCTGTTTCTGCCTCTGAAACACTGCTGGCGAACGGTTTGAGCTCAGTTTAGCAAATCCCTCACCAAAACTGCTTCCCCTGAGTGAAGATGAAGAAGTGATGGATCCGATTGATCCACAGTTATTGCACTGATAAATTTGTTTTGCATATGGGACGGGGGGAGGATGCAGTGCTCTGCTGGCGATGAACTCTCAGGTCTGATGTAATGTCCAGCAGCTGTCTGAGAGTTAGTGAGCCATCTGTGACTCGCCTCACCCAGTGGCTCTGGTAGGCCCAGTTTAACCGAGATTTAATTGCACTTGACCTTTCAATGTCAAAGCAGAGTTAACAAACACCAAACACATCTGCTATGCTAAAACCCCGTTCTTTTGTTTATACCATATGTCCACCACACCCTGTGCTCCTTCGTGGGAAGTGTAGCGAGAAGTAGTTTAGAGCAGCTGATGACGATGATTTGATCAGTGTAATGGATATGTTCAGTCAGAGCGGAGGGAGATGAACCATTAAAGTGATGTGTCAGTACCACCTACCTTTGAGGTGTTTGATCAGAATGGCTTTGTCGGCAATATCAGAGCGCTACTCAAGTCTCAGATGATTAAACGTGAACGCTCCACAGGATCAGTCGCAGAGAGAAAGTAACTCTTGATATTGAGACGAGTAGTCACTGTGAATTTGTCATAACTTCTCTGACTCATGGTTTGGTAACAGTTTATCCAGTGAGTTTCTTCAAAGAGAAAACTGTTGAAAGTCAGCGAGGGTTTTAAAAAGTTGGCCAGTGGCTAAAGAGTTGTTACAATTTTGATAATTCAAACGAATGACAATAAAGAGCTTGGACTTGGATTTCAGAAAGTGGTGACCTCAGTTATATATCCAGTAGGGTCACTCAATGATGAGAGATGTTGCTGAACCTGATGTGAAAAGCTTAAAAACAGCACAACACAGCTCTATCTCTATGTTATTATTCTTGTTGCTGCCTTATAAACACCTACTGCCAACATTTTTCAGCAGCTACTCATTTTATTGTTGAATTTGGCCCAGTAAGATTTTGAGTGAGACAATGTGATATGAATTTTAGTGTATGAAAATGTGTACAGCACATTATGAATGCAGCAAGGCAGGCGTACGAGAAGGGGATACTTATATTTTAATGTATGATGAGGTGGTGGAGGGGTTATGGGAGTAAGACTGATGTCAACAGCTGGGCAGGTGTGTAAATGTGGATCAGAGATAAGGCAACTGGGAGGCTATAGCAATGCAAATCAGTGGTTCCTCTACAAGCATCCAGGGCACAAAGAGTATTTTCAAGAATTCATCTCGACAAAAGCAGCAGGAAACACACTACACCAATACATTCACTGCAGCCTGAAAGAGCATGAAAAAATGCTGATCAAAAAGCAATACTTACAAAACAACAAGTTCCTATATCGAACATATCTGACTGTGTAAGTATAAAAATGATTAAATACCCTCCATTAAGAGTCTACAGTCTACTCTATGAGGTTGTATTAGCTATATTGTATTGGTTAAATGCTAACATTGGCACGCTAACATGCTCACAATGACACTGCTTGCATTCTGATGCAAAGCATGCAAGTATAATGTTGGCCACGTTCACCAGCTTACTTTAGCTCCTTAGCATGCTAACAGTTGCTAATTACAGCTAAACACAATGTACAGCTGAGCAATGGGTATGCCACTAATTTGGCACGTCATAAACCAAAGTATTGGACAAATGATGGTGATGCTAGATGAATAGTCGGAGGAAAGTGATTGCCTGAGAGGGACATGAATGTCTGGACGAAGGTGGTGGACCAACTGACAGACCAACAATCCCGTCGCTATAGCTATGCCACTAGCATGGCTGCAAACTTACAGCTTTAAAGAATGACTGAAAACCAAGTGTTAGAATACTGTAATTGAACAAACTAAAACAGCTTAAATAATCATTTATATATGTTGAATTTCATCTGTGCTAAACTTTTAGTGCTGCATTTCAAGTAACCCATTTAAGATAAAAACAAACCAACCTGTTAAGGAAACAAAATTAACTTTTTCCGTTAAGTATCCAACAAAAGTAGAGTGTGATCATTCAGAGGCAGTCATTTACAAAAACACACGAATTAAATATGATTACACAAAAATGACAAAATGATTCTCAGACGGTAACAGCCGAGTAGACTAGCCTTTTTTTAAGTTGGAGCAAAAACAGATAATCCTGTTTGAAAACCTTTGTCTTACTGAAAACTGGAATTACAAATTATGCTGGTTTGGCAGTGGGAAGATGTGATGATAACACTGATGAGCAAAGTTTTCCTGGAAACATATGCCAGCAGCATGGTTCATTGTGCTTTCTATTATTCCTTATCCAGACTTAGTTTGAGCATGGACACACACACACACACACACACACACACACACCACCACCACCACCTGTCCACACAGAGTTGCACAAATTCAGACAGCGTGCGCATCAGCTTTTTCTTAATGGTATTAGTTTTATTAAGTGACTCCTGTAGAAGGTATTTACTATCTGAGCCCATCCAGAACCACTGTGTCAGTAATATCCCCCTGATCTAATTGTAGAACAGCTAGGCTAAATTGGTTTACAAAATGTAATTTTATTCCAGTCTGGAGCAGCACCTCAGTAATTTGAGCCACATCACGGTGATTACTACCACTTCAGAATAAATAGCGCACTTCATACAGATGTCAGGGTACCTACAGTAGATTTGTGCTGCAACAAATTTTTCTTTGGTAATACTCTGCTTCAATCCACGCTTGGAGAAAATCTCTCACACCAACACACAAACATTCTGCCTCTATTAGCTCGCTCCTACATTAACTAATCAGAAAAATAATGCAAGCGTAATAGCAGTAAATCAAGGGAACAATACAGTGTGTCCACAGGTTACAGCTCAACATACAAAACACAGACTGTTTCTGAGACTTTGGAACAGACAACAATAACAGGATTAGGCTGGTATGGTATTACTGTAGGGTTGCTGTGCGGTAATAAAATATCTGAAGGCAAGAAATCCTGACTGATAAATGCTGAAGTACCATTTAAAGTGGAGTCATCAGCTAAAAGAGAACAATACACACATTTAAAAACAAAAAGCTGAACTGTTTTTAGGTCCCTTCCAGCCGGGCAACTATATGGTTTTACTGTTTTATCAACACATCACATTTAGTAATTAGAGCCAAGACAGGTTCAAGAGCATATCCAGTCCTGTTATTCCAATATACAGCTTTGAGGTCCACTTCATGCCACAGTCACACCAGTGAGCTCCAGCTAACAAGCTCAGCTTCATCTCTCGGGGACAGGGATTATGTCTGGCTCCCGATCTGCAGTTGTGTCTTTGTTTGCACATTCCAAGGCCGTTGGTGCATGGTCAGTGTCAAGAGTGAAATGGCAGTCCAAGAGGGTAACATTTCAGGCCTTCCAGTGCCATCATCATGGCAGGTCTTCCATGCAGCAACACAATCTGGGTCCATCATAATCAGGTTCCTTCTGACGCAGAGTACTGACTGTTCTTTGCCTTTGTATTTGTGTCTCTCATGTATCTGTTTGTACAATCACCTCCTGAGATACAGATGGTACTTTCAAGCCCTTGGACTGTTTCCTCTATTTATACCGCAGGGCTCTGAGTTCTTCGATTAGATTTTGTGATTACAGATGAAACAACAAGAGACAGACAAGGTCTTTACCTGATCTTCAGCAATGAAGTGCAACTACTTCTTTGAGGTCCAGGAATGCCCTATTGTGACTTCTCAAAGAGGAAAACTTAATACTGATTTATGGATTACTATGTTGCTTACCCTGCAGGAAGCCACCAAAACAGTTTGTGTCTCTACTTTTGTGTTGTGAGAGTTGCCATTGCCGTCTCCTCAGGATTTTAAGGGCTCAGATAAGGCGTTTCTTCCAAAATCCAAGCAGTATTACATTACGCTTATCCGAGATGATCAGCTTATCAACCCTTAACTGTTGAAATCTTGGAGAAACATTATTAAACCATCTGTGTTAGAACCCAAACAAGTCCATCTGCTGTGAGACTCCACAGCGACTCCCATCGTCAACATCTCCACGATCTCTTTCTCTGCAATATCCCCCCTTTGCCCTCATTTCCAATATTGTATTTCTCATATTTCATTTCCCTCGCCTTTTTTTTCACCACACAGTGAGATTTACAGGGGGCGGTCTTAAATCGTCCAAGAGTGAGGCAAGAAATAGGTTACTGCCCAACCTTCAGGCCACAGTTATTTGAGTTGTGATCCGGCTGACCGTGACAATGGGATACTCTTTCATCTCTGTGAGCACAAAAGGTGCTTGGGAGCGGGAGTGCGCTGTCCAAGACCAGCGGAGACATATGTACTGCTGGCAGCGAAGCCTTTCTTTGTGACCATGAGGCCAGAGAGGGCTTTCTTTCAGACAAAGGCTGCACTGGACAAAGAACGATCTTTCTTAGCCATCTTTTCTTGATGCATTAACAGTTACATACTCCAACTCTCCACACTGGTCGCTGGCTGTGATGCTACTGATTTCTAATGGAAGCGTCTTCATCTCCAAGGTGACATTGCTCTACAGAAGCCTCTTCTTTTTTTTTTGTTGATGTATAGACTAAGCGTCCACAGTAAGTTGGTCTCTTTAAGTGAGACAACTATAGTTATCCTTGGTCAGGTTTCTAAGTCTCCATAGATCTCTACCAATTTAACACTGCATTCATTTAACAATGTGGAGCTCACAATGGACATTTAAAAAAAACACAATAACAGGATCAAAGCTGATGCAACAAAACCAGAGATATTATCTTTTTTATTCTGCATGTTCTGGCTCTCTCATCAGAACTTGGTGCCTACATTACCCACAATTCAACTTGAGATTCAGGTGTGTAGTGGGTAGGCTTAAGCGGAGATGAGAAGCAGACGACAGAGGTCTTGTAAACTAACTTCTTTCTAAGTCCACCTCCCCAGATTTTGTTCATTTTCAAACTTGTAGTCTTCAGACTCAACTGATGCCGACTCAACTGACATCACTTGAGGCAATTTATCAGATTTCACGCAGCTCCATAAAAGGTTTTATACAGTTTTTTTCACATATGCAGTAGTAGACTTTGATGTAGACGAGCAGACTTTGATGTTTAAAATCAGTGGAGCTGCCCCCAGACCAAACTGGTCATACAGGAAGTGATACCTGCAGATTATAATGCATTCATGCACATTTTCATTTACGCAAGTTTTGCCTCAGCCGTACCTGGCCGAAGCCAACAGACTTGCTGGAGAAGTAAAGATGCGATGAGGTGCTTTCAGATGTTTTGCTCCCTTCTGACTTTTCATTCAGAGTCTCAGAGGTATGCGTAAACTTTGTATTTTTCTATCACCCTTGAAATTAATTAACTTGTGTTGGGTTGACTCAGCTCCCGTATGTTGAGGAGGGGATAATCCAATCAACTTCTGCTGCTCTGTATGGGGAATTCAGCCACCGTTACAAACTGTTCAGTACTTTGCAACAGCAGTTACATTGCTGATCCATGGTGGTAGTCAGTAAATATCTCACAGGCCTACCACACTCCCATGGGCACAGAAAATGAAAAAAAAATGGCAGCACATTTCAGTTCTATGGCTGTCAAATGTGCGACAGCAAGAATTCAAGTTGCACTGAAGAGGGATAATGAAACAAAACAAAACAATGGCAGTAAGGTAACAAAAGGCTGACTTCCTTTGGAGTTTTGTACCTCAAGTAAACAGTTGGTGGTTCTCTTGAGTGCCTTTTCTGTCCAACACTCAGTAATTCCAAAATTCAGACCACAGACATGTAGAATATGCTTTCCTCTGACACAGCCAAACACAACAGGACTGTTGGTACGCAGAGGCTGCCAATTGATTCTAAATTTCTACTCCATCCATCTACACTGTTCACAAGCAAAGGAGTTAAATGTCAGGCGTTGCTTCTGTGACAAATTTTGTCATGCACAATAGCAGCGAATAAATTAGGACAGGACCACTTTCACAGCACACCAGTGAGTGAATCTATTTTTTCTCATTCCAGTCTACAACTATAAACTGAAATTTGCAGAGACAAATGTTAGCTTAACACCTGCAAGAAAGCCCTGTTTTTGCTGACCACTGGTTTAAAGGTCCAGTGTGTTAGATTTAGGGAGATATATTGGCAGAAATGTTTCAATTTCTACAACCAAGTCCGCTTGCCCTTGATTCCACCCTCCTTGGATAAACATGACCTGGATGAATGAGAATCTTCACACACACACCGTAGGGGAGGATGAGGCAAGAGGTGCTCAGTTGGTTGCAATCTGCAACCTCACTGCTAGATGCCAGGCCACAGACGTCAGGAATAAGCTTTCCTCTGACACAGCCAAACACAACAGGACTGTGGGTACACACAGGCTGCCGATGGATTCTAAATGTCTCACTGCTAGAGGCCACTACATCCAACACACTTGGATCTTTACCTTCTCGCCTTGCTGTAGTGATGTAGAGATGTACTCCAGGGTTATGACGTAACTGTGACATAATTGTTGGCTGGGGCTACAGATGCAACAGGGTACACTTCTGACCCCACCCAACCACACCTTCAGTGATGCTGGATGTGGTCAGAGGTGACACAGACTTAAAAATCTCAACCAGAGATGGCAGTGAAATACTGCTTTTTTAAGCCTGTAAGATACTCTTAAAAGTCAGTATAATTCTGCCTTTCATTCCCTGACCTGTACTTACGTGTGTTGGAAATGAAACAGCTTTGTTTTCCTTCACTGAATTAGCAAGTGGCTGTGTCAGAAGGGTATCCAGCTAATGCACAGGCACAGTCCCTCAACTTAACTGAGATTTCAACCCAGCAGTGGCTGAGAACTCTATTTCATCTTAAGTATTTTGATGAATGTGGGCTTATTCAGCCTTGTGGAGTCCCAGGCTGCATGTCAACATAAAGTCACTGAGGGCATCAGCTTTTTGACTTCCAAGCTCTTTCTCAGCTAGTTTCAAGTGTCTCGCCTCGGGCTGTAGTCGGCACGGTTTTATCCCAGCGCAACTCAAGACCTTCGTCAAACGAAAACAATATAGGTCTAATTTTTGCTTGAAAGCTGGTTTCTTGGGACAGAATTTTATCCCCTACCTCTGTGAGTAATAAATATATTCTCCTCAGGCATGAGGTGAAATGACAGGTTGCAGTAATAACAAGATTATAAAACTTTTTATTGATCCCCTCTGAAGATGAATTTATAAAGCAAATTCCACACATATCTCAGGTTCACATAATTTTTTTTACGCAAAGTTATGGCACCATTACTTTCTATAATTTCACCAGAAAAAATATTCATGTGGCTGTGGCCATGGTTTTATTTATACAAATGATGAGGAAGTACGTGTCTTGAATAGACCAACTGTAAAATAGTAATTACACTATATCAACATTCCCCAAAACAGAATTAGCCAGGCCAGTAAGATGTTGTTTGTTTAAGCCAGTGATTTCGGGTGCAAGATAAAATATACATTCCACTGACATATTGTCTGACACCAGTGTAAAACTCTAGCGGACAGAACAGTCAAGGAAGCACAAAAGGTTTCCCCTTTGGAAGCAACACAGTGGTAAACAACTGATGGACAATATTAAACCCAAGGGGAGAAGCCGAGTATGACAAACAGATTTATGCATGGTTGATCTCCACCGTGCCAGAGCCATCAATTCTGTATCTTTCTCAGTGCCTTGAGATGTTTCTTTACCCTCCGTCTCCCTGTGCCTGCCATTACATTTATCCCTGTTCCCTGCTAAGTGCTAATACATTTACATTTTTAGTGCTGCTCAGTAATAAAAGAGGTGGAATGAGCGGAGGCCTTTTACCATTGCTAAAACAAACATCAATGAACTCACCTCACTGAGGAGTCACCCCACCCCCAAACTCCCCCACCAGTCCATCCACCCACCCACAGCTTGGCTGCTGCTCCACAGTGCAGGTCAACAGTGTTGCGGTTTGAGTCTCCTCGGTTCCACTCACACTTCTCGCCCTCATTTCAAGGTTCACTAACTAAGAGTCTGCCTCACACAGGTGGTTCCACGTCAGTATCAGGTCAAGTCTGGATTCTCTGTGAACACCTTTAAGAATGTGGAGGAAACTGAATTCACCGGTTAAGCACGCAGGCAATAACTGGGAGGACAGGGATTGAGGTCGGTCTCTACTGTCTCAGTGGACTGACACGTTAGTCTTTGGGTGGGGTCTACTTTTCAGATTACACATTATAAACAGTCTCACTCAAGAATTCACTCTGCTGCATTCCAGAAAACATGAACCCGGAGACAGCCATCAGGATATTTTCTTCACTTCTCCTGTTTTGTTGTTCAGATGAAACAAATCCTTCATCAAAGCTGCGTTTCATCAGTAATGACAAACATGAGGCTGAAAATAAAAAAAGCAATTTTAGCATGAGACAATATGAATAAAGATGGAAGTGAGAACTGCAAGTCAAGTAGCATTAATACAAAATAGATAATTGACAATAACAAGAAAAAACAATATTAAAATATGTGTACAATATTTT
>JAPZEA010000006.1:6714718-6724870 GCA_029783685.1 Heniochus monoceros | reverse complement strand
TATATAGTCAAGATGATGAAACATGTTCTATCAGAAACCACTAACATTCTCTTATAATATATCCAAGATTTGTTTTGTGTTGGAGCTGTTGAAAGGACGAACACTGGTGTGGGTGGAGGCACGCTATGCTAGAGGACAGGTGGACAAATTGACTTTTAGGTAATTTATTACAGAGCTGAAGAACATGTTTCATCATCTTGACTATATAGGAAACGTGGCTGGGAGATTATTTAGCCTAAAAGGTAATAACTAACTCCTCACACAAATCCAAGCTACAGTTGCCTACCACCTTATGCTCTCAGTTTCTCTCCTTCCAGCTCCAAGCATTGTTTGACTCCGGGGCGGAGGACAACTTTATTGATAAAGAAACGACGGAACACTGTGGAGTACCACTGGAGCCCCTGCCAACTCCAGTCACTGCTAGTGCCTTAAATGGCAATTTCCTGGCTGAGGAAACACACCATACAATACCCATCACCCTAACCCTGTCCGGTAATCGCTCTGAACAGATCAGCTTGTGTGTCATGTCCACATCGCACACCTCTTTGGTTCTTGTCGTCAGTAAGGCCCAGCAATTCAAACCTGACCAGGTAACGGAAACCGTTCATCATAGGTAACCATCTGTTTGTTCCTGATTCTGTACGTTCTCAGGTTCTACAGTGGGCCCACACGTCTCGATTCGCCTGCAATCCCAGCGTCAATTTGACCTTAAAAGTACTCTCCTGACATTTCTGGAGGCCTAAGCTGGGGGCGGACACCTGGAAGTATGTTGCCACCTGTTCAGTCTGTGCGCAGGGGGAAACTTGTCATCAGGCACCTGCCGGTCTCCTCAGACCATTGCCTGTCCCAGGCCTCCCCTGGTCACACATCGTATTGGATTTCATCACTGGACTACCCCATCACAAGGTAACATAGTCATACTCACCATTGCAGATCCCTGCCCTGCCCAATTCGTTCATCATGTGTTCCACCTGCATGGCATTCCACTAGATATAGTCTCAGACAGAAGACCGCAATTCATCTCCCAAGTCTGGAGGGAGTTTTGTTGGGCACTAGGGGCTACAGTTGGTCTGTCCTCAGGTTTGCATCCCCAAGATAGACTTGGAATCCAAGGTGCCTCACAGCCGCCAACCCTACTTCCTGGTCACCCATCTCCCATGGTAGGATATGCCAATAATTCTCTGTCCACAGGTTTATCCCCATCCAAGGCGTCTCTCAAGCACCTACCTCCTTTGTTCCCTTCCCAGGTGGAGGAGATATCCATCCCATCTGTTCAGCTCCACCTCTACGTTTTCCGAAGGATCTGGAGAAAGGCCCAGGCTGCATTTCTCCGGTCAGCAGAGGAAAACAAACAGATCACGGATCGCCACTGCAGGGAGGGCCCCCAATATAAACCAGGTCAGAGAGTTTGCGTCTCTTGGAAAAATATACCCCTTAAGACGGATTCAAGAAAACTGTCTCCCCGGTTCTTAGGTTTATTCACCATGGTTTCCATTGTCAACCACACAACCATTAAACTAAAACTTCCCCCCTGTATAAGAATCCACCCAGTTTTCCATGTGTCTCAGCTCAAACCCGTTGCATCCAGTCAGTTGTCTTTACCGGGTCTCCAGTACGCTGTCTTAGTGTGGCATTTTGGGTCCTTTGAATATACCAGAAGGTATCAGTCTTCTTTTTAGCAGGCGTTGCTTGTCCAAACCTACAAACAGAGAGTAGTGAGAGACATATCCATTCCACCAACTTCATTTCCAGCCATCACAAATAAACACTACAGCAGCGTTTCCTAGGATCAATTTACCAACTAGGAAAACAGCACAATACCAAACCTGCTTAACTGCTGAAGAAATGCGCATTTGGGCAGTGATTCAGAGGTCTGGAACCAAGTCCATTTAAATGTATTTGAATAATGACTACTTGAGTTTGTCTGATACAAGGTCCAAGTCTGTAAAGAAACCGCCTGGGTGCTGAGTCCACAGTAAAAGGACAAACATGTGTCAGGGTCATTGTTGCCATTCTTGGATTAAAGTTGTATGAACCTTCTCCGGTAAATGAAAGGGAAGCCATTGATTTTTTTTTCTACTCAATTACCCAGAAACACAAAACCAGCTGGCACACAATTAACTTTTTCCTGTTCTGCCATTGATTTTTGGGACTGGACAAACATGCATGGTGTGTTTTCACTTTTCATGGATGTGTGTATGTTTGTGTGTGTGTGTGCGTGCGTGTGTGTGTGTGTGTGTGTGTGTGTGTGTGTGTGTGTGTGTGTGTGTGTTTGCGTGGCCAGCTTTTGTGTGAGTGCGAGAAAGAGTTCAGTAACACGTTGCTGTTTCTCTGCTTTCTGTCTTGTGTGTGTGGGTGCAGTCTCTTTGTCTGGCCTGCTCAATTGTCACAACCACTAATAGGAATTCACAGCCGTTTAATAATTCACACTGAGGTAGGCGACTACAGTAAACTGTCAACAACACAAGCTCCTACTGAAATCCCATTAACTGCCAATGAATTATTCCCATATTACGTCCGTCCGTGCCTTTATGTACGCAAACACACACACTAATAACACATATGCACATGTATCACTTCCTCACAATACTCCTAATGGCTCAACCCTAAGCAGGCTAAGCCCGGAGGTCTGGCAAGGCTCTGAGGTACTTTCCATTATTAGAGTGGTGAAATGGAGACCCCATTGGCCTTTGGGACGGGGTGCTCAGCCCAGGGACATTATGATAATGGAGGTTCTATGGGGAGTCGATGCCGTGCTGGCTGATGTGCTGTCTGGTGACAGGATCGCAGCGGCCTGGCTGCTGGTTCAGCTCGCTGCATCTTGATCTAAACATGTCTCCCATTCTTATCAGACGTAATGTCCCCTGCTACATATTTGCTGCTTGTTTTTTTGTCTTTCCCAATGATTTGCTCCTGGAAGTGAGGGCAGGTAGGCAAGAGATTAATGTCAGATTGTATTCGCAATGCATATATTTGAATTTATCACGCACATACTGAACCGCTGAGTTAGGTAAAATGAAACGTTGAATAATTTAATAACGTTCTATTTGAATATTGAAATTGAACGCTATTATCATTCAATTTAATACTCATAAATCATTTTCTCTGTGAAGATTTTCTCCTGTCCTTTCTCCCGGCCAAGAAATATTCCTTCACACAAATTATTGTTTTCACATGGTTTTTATTAGATTCAACAAATCAAGGTATAACGTGTTATTTGGCGAGCTCTACAGGTGCTGCTACAGGTAGTCAGCTTTTGCTACTTCCTGATAGAGACAGGCTAGCTATTTCCCCTGTTTCCGGTTTTTACGCTAAGCTAAGCTAAGCTAAGATAAGATAAGCACCTCCTGGCTCCAGCTTCATACTGAACACACAGATATGAGACTGATATTGATCTTCTCATCCAACCCTCATCAAGAAAGCAAACAAGTGTTCGCTAAGTCGTGAGATCAGCGTCAAAGTTATAGAATGTTACATTAAATTTCAAGCTATTGTATTTATTTCCAAATTGTGTCTTGCTCATGACATCTTAAATCAGTGGTTTAACAGTTGTGGTACAAATACATGGTTCAGTTATCTTAAACGTGGTCAGAGACAGAGAGAAGACTTTCAGTGACGCTCAGATGTAAATGTTAGCTGGACGAAACGTTAGCTTTGTGGAGACCTGGATCTGAGCTTTCAAATGTAATATTAAAAGAGAGAGAGAGGCTGTTGGTTTGACTGGCTGACAGGGAGAAGTTATTAACAGGGAGACCTTCAGACATTTATATTTCAGACATTTATGTTCATCTGTGAAAGAACACTGGTTCTATAGCTGATGTGCTTCAAATTAGGCCGCATGGTAATGAGAAGCCAAACAGAAACCTTCATTATCAGTCGTGCTGGGAGAGATTTGTCCATGTTAATTTAGACTAGAAAATTGTGTATCACAGTCCCTGATATTAAAAAAAGTCCCACGATAGAGGATAAACAATAAAATGTCATATATTACTCCGCATCCCCTGTGCTGTGGAATATTATTTTATGTTAGCAGACGCAGCCTTTTCTCAGTGTTTCAACACAACCTGCATCTACACAACAGCCTTCAACAGCCAGCAGGGAGTGGCTCTTTGTCTGACTGCCTGCATTCAGCTCGCTGTGTTACACACACACACACACACACATACACACACACATACGCTGACACGCTCCTCCAGCAGACAGTAGACAGTCCCTATTTGTCAGTGACTGGGATTATATGTTTTCATCAGCAGCAGTGCAAAGCTGATGTGAAGGCTGCGTGGTGTTCGCTTATCAAACATGTAACGGTTGGGATGCCCCCGGTTACCCAAGTGGAAAACCGGAAATGTTTCCAGATCCCTTCATTCCCCTTTTGATCTCTTTAAGGTAGATTTAGATACTTTAAAATCCCAAACTGGCAGTAATGAACACTTTGGCAAAACCTTTTTCATTTTCAGTAATTGCTAATAGGGAACGGGCTATTAAGAAGCTGCGGCTCAGCGCTGAAATTGAATGCGTTTTATAACGTAAGCACCTGCTTCAGGAGCCAAGAAGTGTCACGTTGATACTGTCCATTTACTGTAACTAACTGCTTCAATTGAGATAATGGAGCAGAGGTGGAGGGGCAAGTGAATGGCCACCGTCACAGTCTCCCCGCAAAGACGGCAAACTTGTTTTCCGAAGACGATAGTAAACATTTTCAGTCATATTGGCTTTTATTCAGCCTTCAGTAGCTCCTCAAGGTCATTTACACAGTTTCCATAATTACTTTATATTATAGCCGATGGATGAGGTCTTAATTGACCTTGCAGAGCCAGACTGGATTGGAAAATATCATTCCAGCCTCTGTTGTAAGGATGGAGCAGAATCCAGAGCCAAACAGTACATGCATCCCACAAGCACAGAAGCCCTAAAAGCAGCATTAGGGTTTAGAGCACTTGTACGTCCAGAAAAAAACGAACACACTCTGGTTATATGATGCTTGAAATGTGGCTATCCTGCCAACCAAAGCTGTTGGAGCTGCAGAGAAGCCACAGTTAAATGAACACAACTGCTGGACGTGCTGGGTTGCTGGAGGGTTTCGGTGACCCGGTCATAGCGTAACCTTTCCCTTTCTGTTACAGTTCACAAATCTCTCCGCACCCCGAGGCTGTTAGGCATTTGTCACCAGCGCTACCATGTTATGAAAAAGCTCGCTTTGGAGCAAACATGTTAAGAGTGAGCTGCTGTGTCCTGTCTGCAACCTCCACCCTCGGGTGGCTGCAGCATAACATTGTCAAGCGTCTTTATTAGTGCCATTAGGACGCGAGGCGTGTTTTTCATATCCAGGCCGTGTTAATGTGAGGTTAGATTGATGATGATGATGCTCGGCGTGGAGATCTTGCATCTGATTTGCAGAGGTTGACAATGAGGGCTTCATTTCCATAATGAATCCTCAGCGCCTCTTTGATGAGCTGTTGACAGAGGACAAAACAAGTGTCTTGTCGTCCGCAGTTAAATAATGGAAGAGTGGAAAATGAGCCAGTCCAGTGAACTACTCCATCAGTGCTCAAGCTTTTTTCTTTTGATTGTAACAAATCTAACAGAAGTTTTAGGGCTTCTGCTTACAGCCACAACTATCAAGCCGAAAGCTTTCTGTCAAAGAAGACAAAGCCTCGTCTCTCTTCCACACATATCCTTACGCCACCCTCCCCAGCTCCTAACAGCCTACCTTCTAGCTTTACTGCCATAGAGCGACTCTGGCTAGATGAGATCCCCACACAGCTTAACATCTGGGCGCTTTGCCGCTGATGCCCTCAGAAATAAAAGATAACTCATGCCTACCGCGCACAGTCGCACTGGTATAAATCATGTATATGGATTTTCACTTGGCTTTCACTCTCTCTTTCTCTTACAGTCTCTCAACCCCCTTCCTTCATTCTGCCCTCGTTTCCATAATTCTTCCTCTCTTGCCTCTCTTTCCCTCTGCCTTTACAACCCAGCATGAAGTCCACGAGACAAAGGAAGATGGCAGGTAATTAGAAGCTTCGTGATGGTGGAAGAGAAGCTGCCTCGTCTTCGTCCTCCTCTGGTTGAAAATCATTACAGATGGCCCTGTGGCCTGGGTGTCTGAGGACTGCTGTGTGGACTTCAGGTAGTTGTCGCCTGTAATGCATTTACCTGTGCTCCTAAAATAAAGTTTGAACTGACACAAAATAAATGTTGGCAAATGGTGTGACTTGTGCTGCAGCTGTGAGTGCATTCACCTTAGAGTACATCTAACACTCAATAAAGAGTTTAATTGCACCAAAAAGTCATAAAACTACCTTCAAATCAGTCTGACAGTCAAACAATGTCAAGTCCAGCTGCCCTTTTAAGCACTTAGAACATATCTCAGCCTGCTTCTATGGAAGAGAGTCCTCATTAAATAGCTGTTAAATGGTTAAAGTGGTCATAACCAAACTTTTTATATCAAAAACGTATCACGCGACTACTTGAAAGGGGTCGATTGTAGTGACGAACCCACAAAGAATTATTACCAGACTCTGCTGTTCCTCTCAGATTTATGTAACAAATAGCAACTTTCGGCTCATTGTTTTGCATTTTAGGCCCAAAATTTACTGTTTTGGCCTTTTTTTTTTCACAGGAGTTTGTGGAGAACAAAACCAGAGCCAAAAGGTGAGTAAATATTGAACTTTTATTCATCAGGCCATCAGAAACTTGACCCCAAATGTTAAATTGCTCTGCCTCTGCATGTTGCCCTGCAAGTTCACCATGTCAACTTAAGAGGTGAAAATACGTCAGTATATGTTTAAAAATCACTTACTGCATGTTTAACAAAGAAATATTAATGATAAAAGTACTAGCTTAATATCATCTACCCATTTTGTGTCTCAACATTTCAATAGTACGTCCACAGCACAATAAAAATGTATTAAAATGTTTTTAAAAAGCATTAAAACACTGCATTTAATACACTTTGAGATTTTGTTGGATTGTTCAGGGAGCAATAGAAACTACATAAAATGAGACTTCTACCATCTGAAAAACGACTGTATTAAGGAGGTATTGAAGCTGCCAGCTATCTTGAAACCTTTTGATAAACTGCAGCATTTCCACTGTAAAAGAAGTTTTTAGGATGTAATATTGTCAAGGCTCAGGGCTGAGTGTTTAAGAGCAGCATACATCAGAACATATTACATGTCCATTACAAAATGGATAGACTCAATTACAAAGATGAGCTATTGTGAAAATGAGGTCTGAGTGATGTGGCCTTGCCAATAATAACATAGCTTTATTAGCGTTCAGAGTGATTCTTAATTGGTGCCTGAGGGGAAATGCTTTTTCCTTTTCCTCCCCACATCATATTATTGTAGGCATGGAGGCATTGTGTGTTAGATCATGAAGACGCAACACACACACACACACACACACACACACACACACACAAACACACAGACAGCAGCATTCAGTTGAATCAACAGATAAAATGCGGGAAAGAAGGTGCAACACAGATCGCCATAGCTGATCAATAGACGGGCTGGAAGACGGAGACACGGACAACTTTCAGTCTCTGGGTCTCTTAGGAGACAAGTGACTGTACTGATGGAGGGGGGACAGTCAAATGATTGGCTGACATATTTAATCCCCAAAGACAGGAAGCCCAAATCATCTTCAAACAAAAAAAAAAAAAACCTAATTATGTCAAGTCTCCTCTGGCTGATGATAAAGGATAATTACTTTTTTATTCCCCTCGCTATGGCCGAATACGTTCCCTCAGATGTGGCGACGTAACCTTTAACGAACACCATGTGATTGATGAGGCGCCTCATTTCTCCCTTCCAAATGATTACCGATCACTGTTTCCCCTCCTTAGACACACACACGCGCACAAACAATCTATCCATCCTCGCAACCGGCGGCAAACAAGTTTGTGCGCGACACTTGAGAAAGGAAGGCATCTCATTTCAGGACTTTCATTACTCATATCATCTGATGCTTACATCTGCAGTGCACGGAGGCAGAATACAATTACAGAGGAAAGAGAGAGGGTTCTGCTTTATCTGTCCCAGGAATGAGATGCATTCACGTCCGCAATGACCGTTTCTGACAACAGTGTCAGCCACAGACAATACTCTGTCATATCTATCTGTCTTCAGTGGAGAGATACTCGGACAGTGAGGGCCAGTGATGAATGAGACATCGCCCCACGTCTGATACATATTTCTCATTTCCAGAGCAAACAATACAGACATCTGAAATGAATATCGCCGGCTGAAGGAACACAGGCAACACGACTCACTTGGCAAGCAGAAGGAAATAGACAATTTGTACATAAGGAAATACCTGCTCTGATGCTGTGCTGGGTTAACTTTACTCTTTGGCACCAATAAAACCCAACACACTGGGCTGCTTTCATGCAGTAACAGCCTTTTCTTACGTTAATACTGTTATTTACCCAACCTAAACCAAGGTATGATTGTGAACTCTAGCTGCTCTTAAACTTGCACGTCACTATATCCCAATATGCTCATCTTTTGCATTGTTTTGTAGAACCAACACTAAATTTGTGACAGTTCTGTGGTAAAATCTTTTTGTATCTAACAGCGAGTCATAATTGGGACTGCCACAGTTCCATCAATTGATGAATCAAAGTAAATTCTTTGGCAACTAATTCAATAATCTACTAATGGTTTAAATCATTTATCAAGCTTGTCAGAGCTTCTGAGAAGCTGCTGCTTCTCCTTGTCTTCCATTATAGTCAAATTAATACCTTTGGGTTTACGTCAAAATGTAACTGAGCAAATAATGATGACATCAAAATAATTCATTGTCGCGGACTTGACACATTGTCTTGGTTTTGACTGGTAACTGAATGGTTTTCTGCCCATGGGTACTGGGTAAAGTTAAACCAGTATTGCATCTGTGTTACAGTATATTTACCAAGACTGGGTTAATTTTGATTGTCAGTGAATGCCCGGGAGCTTGTAGCAACACTTACACCCTCTGAGAGGTTATCTTCCTGACCCCCTTACATTTAAAATCTTCATTTCGGCTTAAGGAAGCCCATTAACTCGTACGTCCAGCTTGACAGTAAATGAAATGAGACAGCCCCCCTCCTCATCCTAACAGCTTGTGTGAATTCCTGTGAGACTAGAGAGCAAGTGTACAGTTCATGTCCATATCTGGTGTTTGAGCCTCAGCCCTGACACTTGACAAATGTGGTGTTCCTCTCTAAACCTGGTTACTAGCAGGTTCTCCAATGACAGCTGCTATTCGCTGTTTAATGCCACCCAAATCCGATTATGTCTTTTGCGGGTGCATTCGCCAGCCGACAGAGATGGATGGAGATTATAAACTAAGGGATTGGCCGAGTGGAACCTTTTTTAAAAGGTTAGGAAACACATAAAAATAGCAAGACTCAAGGATATCTGTGGTTAAATATCCCAGCACTCAAGGTCAGCAGTGTCAAGGTGGAGGAGATGATACAGGAAGAGGGGCAGGTTATTGGTGCTTCATCCTGCAACACCACCAACCTGCCCGGGAGACACAGACTTTTATATGATGGATGTAAATCTTCATTTTTTCAGTATTTTCATGGCCACTGTAAATTAGGACCACAAAAGGAAAGAAAGGAAAAGGACAACGAAACAGAGGATGAGAGGTAGTTGAGTCCAGGTGCTGTGTATCTGGAGCACTCGTATAAAAGCAGAGCATTCGATCTGTGCAGGATAGATGACGAGGTCATTAACCACAGTCCCCTATGGTAACTCCGGCTCCATGTGGCTAAGCTATGAAGTGCAGCAGTAAACACAGATTCCTATCAGGGATCAATACACGGTAATCAACAGCTAAACATGACCGTGGCTGAGAAGTGTTAGCGCTGAGCAGTGTTCAACGCTTTCATTCTTCTGCCAGTTATTTAGTGTGAATGTTGCACCACCACACATTCAGCTCAGACAGTATCAGTTTCTGAAAAGCACCAGTGAACCCTTTCAACTGTATGTTTGCCAACACAGTTTACTCTTTGGGAAATCCAATAATCACATTCCTCCTCTCGTTTTGTCTTTCAGTTTCTGCAAGGGTCCATTCAGAGACCAGGGACTATTCTACCTTACCCTGAAAGGCTTTAAACCCGCGCCTCCACTACTCAATGGCTGAGCTGAATGTATG